>JAOWBW010000329.1:431758-828892 GCA_026119855.1 Campanula takesimana
GAGACATTGTAAATAGACCCTCATAAGTCTTATATGAGACATTTTTTACATGTCTCTAAGAATTTACAAAGACTTTGATACAAATTATAAGACCTAAAAATACACTTATGAGACCTTTGAGAGACTCATGAGTCTGCTATGAGACCTTGTAATAGACTCTCATAAGTCTTATATGAGACTTTTTTACATGTCTCATAAGAATTTACAAGACTTTGATAGAAATTATAAGACCTAAAAAATGCACTTATGAGACCTTTGAGAGACTCATGGGTCTGGTAGAGACCTTTGTAAATAGACTTATGAGTCTGGTATGAGACAATTTACATGTCTCATAGAATTTACAAGACTTTGATACAATTATAAGACTAAAAAAATCACTTATGAGACATTTAAGAGACTCATGAGTCGGATATGAGACCTTTGTAAATGGCTCTCATGAGTCTGATATGAGACAATTTACATGTTTAATAAGAATTTACAAGACTTTGATACAAATTATAAGACCTAATTAATCATGTTTTTTTAATGTAAAATGATATTTATTTTACAAATTTATGTTTTGTGAATAATCAAGAATTTCATTAATTGATTGGAAAGTTTTAATTGCTGACATTTATTTTGGCAAGAATGATACTTCTATTATTAAATGTTGTGAAACATTAATCAAGTTGTTCTAATATATTTTTAATATTAACTCTTATACCGAAAGTATAAGACTAGTTCTTCTCTTATACTTTAGATATGAGAGTAATTTCTCACATTAAATCCCCATTTTTTAAAGAATTATATACCTAAAATATTAAGACTAGAATTACTCTTATATTTAAGGTATAGAGTTATTTAGTTTATTTTCTTATAATTCTCATATTTTCAGTATATAATAGACTTAGTGGTGTCATCTATGTAAATAAATGCCTTAACAGAAGGGTGATAATTAAAACTTATAAAATATTATGAAATAATGTATTTTCGCAAATATATTAATTTATTTTTTAGGTCTTTCATATTTTTTTTAATAAAAAGCTTTAGATATTTTATATTCTTAAATCATGTTTTTAATATTCTAACATATATTAAATTTTTTTTTTTTTGGAATATTCAAGTTTTTCATTAATTAATTGTAAAATCTCAAGTTTGTAATTTAGTTTCGTCCAGATTTCAGTTAGTAATAATAAATATTGCAAAATTAGAAACAAGCAATGCATTGGCTTAGTGGTAAAGACATGGTTGTTATTGTAAAAGACCTAGGTTCGAAACCTGGGAACAATATTTTTGCTTTTAATTAAAAGGGGTGGCTGGCATTGAGTTCTGGATCCGGGGCGGGTGGGCCGGGGCTGGTGGGCTGGTCGGGACATCGGGCCTGGGCATTGGGCTTGGGGGCAGCCTGACCTGAGTAGTGTGTGATGGGTTTTTGGGCTTTTATGGAATTTTGATTTGGACAATGGGTGGAGGTGGACTTTTGGATCTCAGGTAGACTTTTATGGAATAATGATCTGGGAGAAGGGGCCTTGTGGAATTATGCCCTCCAAAAAGAGGGGGATGGAGCTGTGGCCAGCCACCACTCTGATGATTGCCCCCACGACGTGTCATGAGGTCCGTACATCCAGAATGTTAAAAACAATCCAACGGTTCAGATTTATCCTCTCTTAATTTATAAACAAAGCCATTTCACATTTTTTGGGTAGACAAAAAAATTTGTGCCTTCTCTCTTTTCTCTCTCGCTCACTCCGAATCCCGGCCGCGGACCATTTCGCTCTCTCAATCAAATCAAAGGACGCGAAACCTAGGGTTTCCCCTCCATAGGTAAAATCTGCATTCTCTCTCGTTCGTCGTTAGATCCGATTATTGATATGCATTCCGCTCTTTCAAGTTCACTACTTCCTGATTTGGTTGATTGTAATGTTTGTGGTTGATGATTATTTGAAACGATGGCTGATTCGTAGAAGAATACTGATATTGTCCCATGAATTTGCTGTTTCTGCCTTGTCTTTGATTTGCAACATTCATTTCTGATCTTATCTGCTATTCACACAAACCTCTATTTTGGATGTTTGAATATTACTCCCTGCGTTTGAAGGTTTTTTTTTTTTTTTTGATTCGTTTGATTTATTTGTCTTCTCAAAATAAGAAAGCCCGATATGCTAGAAATTGATCAATATCAAGACTTTCTTCATGCAACAGGTGCTAGTTTTTTTTATTTGCTAGTTGAGGCATTGTTATTGGGATCTGTTTGATTTTTTTGTCTAAGGGGATCAATAGATTTTACTCTTTACTAATCGTTGAGGAGAAAGTGTCTTTATGTAATTGATGATGTTTGTTCAAACTGTAATGATTTGAAGAATGCTTTGAGCATTAAGGCAAATGGGTGACATTTGAATAATATGTATTGCACAGTGCATAGAAGAAATTTGTTTTACAAGAAACCGGGGTGTGCTGACAATATATGGTGCTTATTGTCGAGATTAATGTTTATAGGGCATATAGCTTCTCTACATTTATGATTTTCACCGTATACGTTCATAGATTTGATGGACATTGTATATGCTACACTTTATCAGCGTTCCATGATAACAGGTCACTTGTTTTGCCTGTTTCATACAATTTTCAAACATGAGTTTCTGTTTTCAAAAAGTAGAATTGAAAAGGAAGTTTAACTTGCATGGAAAATGGAAGTATTCAGGAGGACAGACTTCATTGGTTGGATGGACATAATCCTGATGCTTATTGCAATCTGAATTGCATCTTCTTTTGAAAATGCTATAGCTTTATCCACGTTGTGAACATTTTCTTTTGGTAGTGGTGGAAACATGCTACAGAAGGCAAGATTAGTCTTTTTTGTATGAAGGTGAAGTCAAGAACTTGAGCCTACCCCCCACCCCCCACACCACTGGCTTTTCACTTTGAAAGAAAATGGAAAAATTATTTACCAGTCATCATAATTATTGTTTCATTATCTAAAAGAGTGAATACTATTTTGTTTTTCCATTCTCTTGTTGGTGATTGACAAATTCAGTTTTTGATGTATATTTAAGTGTATTTTGTTTCCCATGCATTTCACACTATCTATGTGTATTTAGGGATTTCATCTTGTGGATGTGAAGCATGTTCTGCGACTTGGTTGCTTTTTGGAAGTCGATTGTTGTATAGATTGCATGAATGTACATGACTGAATTACTTTTTTTTTTTTTTATCATTCAGTAGCTAGCATAAGATGGCAGAAGCAGAGGACATTCAGCCACTTGTGTGCGATAATGGGACTGGAATGGTCAAGGTACTTGAATATTTTTTTTATATATAAACTTCTTTTTACAAGTTGCGCTTCTTAGACCCATAAATATGCTCAAGTTTCTAGCTGTATATGTGATTGAATTGATTTTTCTTTTTGTATCTAGGCTGGATTTGCTGGAGATGATGCTCCTAGGGCTGTGTTCCCAAGTATTGTAGGTCGGCCCCGTCATACTGGTGTTATGGTTGGAATGGGTCAGAAAGATGCATATGTTGGTGATGAGGCTCAATCCAAGCGTGGTATACTAACCCTGAAATACCCAATTGAGCACGGTATCGTCAGCAATTGGGATGATATGGAGAAAATTTGGCATCATACGTTCTACAATGAGCTCCGTGTTGCCCCTGAAGAGCACCCTGTCCTCCTTACAGAAGCACCTCTTAATCCAAAGGCTAATCGTGAGAAGATGACTCAGATCATGTTTGAGACGTTCAACACCCCTGCTATGTACGTTGCCATCCAAGCAGTTCTATCGCTTTACGCTAGTGGTCGTACAACTGGTAAGCATTTCAAGATTACAATACCCTGTTAACAGGTTTTGACTTGACTACCTTGAGTATATTAGATATTCTGTCTGTACCATATCCTAATAGAATCCACTTCAAACACTACTAAAATGTCATTACATGGTATTACCGAGCTTAGTGTGAAAAAATAGTGAGTTACACTCCCTCGATTTCACGTTATGAATCGTCTAAAAGTCATAAAGCCTTTGTGTCTGTATTGTATTGAACTTACATTTTTTTTTACAATATGCAATAAAACTATCATATACCATCTCCGTCCCAAAATGATCCTCCCACTTTTTATCGTTAATTTGAATGAACTTTGAGCAATTGTTTTAGGTTGATATAATTATTCTAATAAAAATCTAAAACTTGTTATTGATAGTATTGTTGATGGTGTATCAATTACAACTTTTAGATTTTCATTAGTATAACCAAGTCAACCTATAATTATTGCTCAATTTCATTTGTAGTAACGGCAAAAAAGTGAGACGATCTTTTTGGGACGGAGGGAGTATTGAATATCAAAGTTTTTTTTGGAGGTAAACTCAAATAATCATAGCTTAATTATTTATGAAAAATGGACTCTTTGAATGAGATTTCCCAAATTTCGAATAGTAGACTTTTAATGTGGAATGGATGGAGTGATTTATATGTATGCTTGGTGAGTTTGTAAGTTACCAAGTGTACCTTAATTGTATGCTAGCATGTTGTTGCTATGTGTACAAAGTGCAACATGGACTATTTTATTACATGCTTCATGGCCTGTCCATTTCAAGGGAAAATCAACTTTTATCTTACATTTTGGTAGGCACTTGTTTAAATCCTTCATGAAGTTTTGTGGTCTAACATTTTGGTAAAATAAAATGCCTCTTTTTG
This sequence comes from Campanula takesimana, assembly GCA_026119855.1. Taxonomy (NCBI): domain Eukaryota; kingdom Viridiplantae; phylum Streptophyta; class Magnoliopsida; order Asterales; family Campanulaceae; genus Campanula; species Campanula takesimana. The sequence continues at coordinate 436,430 of JAOWBW010000329.1, forward strand.
TTGCTGCGAGTATATGCCATATTCTTACATCTATTGCTGTTTTTTTCTCTTGTCCGCTGCAGGTATTGTTTTGGACTCAGGGGATGGTGTCAGTCATACAGTCCCTATTTATGAGGGGTATGCACTACCCCACGCAATTCTTCGTCTCGATTTGGCTGGTCGTGACCTCACGGATAGCTTGATGAAGATCCTTACAGAGCGTGGCTACTCTTTCACCACTACAGCAGAGCGAGAAATAGTGAGGGACATGAAAGAGAAGCTGGCTTACATTGCCCTTGACTATGAGCAAGAGCTCGAAACCTCCAAAACTAGCTCATCAGTCGAGAAGAGCTATGAGCTGCCTGATGGGCAGGTGATCACCATTGGTGCTGAGCGTTTCAGATGCCCAGAGGTCCTTTTCCAACCATCGATGATTGGTATGGAAGCTGCTGGTATACACGAGACCACATACAATTCCATCATGAAGTGCGATGTTGATATCAGGAAGGATCTCTATGGTAACATTGTTCTCAGTGGTGGTTCAACTATGTTCCCTGGTATTGCTGATAGGATGAGCAAAGAGATCACTGCCCTAGCACCGAGCAGCATGAAGATTAAAGTCGTGGCACCACCCGAGAGGAAGTACAGTGTCTGGATTGGAGGGTCCATCCTCGCATCTCTTAGCACCTTCCAACAGGTTTGTTTCTCTACATTTGAATCTGACTTTGTTTCCTTGGGTTATCAAGTTGTTTTTGGTGAAACACTTTTCTCTCAATCATATTTACATAGTAACCACAAACGAAGGGGTAAATGGGAAAAAGTGTAAATGTGTGATCTTACTTGACTATTTGGCTGTCGTGTTTGCTTGCAGATGTGGATCGCCAAGGCAGAGTATGACGAGTCTGGTCCATCAATTGTCCACAGAAAATGCTTCTAGTGTGCCAGAGTGCAGGTTGCACACTTACGTTGCAGTGTTTCTATAAATATGTTGTATTGTTGGGTTGACCTTAAGTGATAAAAGAGAGAATCTGGTTGCTGGATTTTCCAATTCTTTTATTTTTGTTCAGTAAGTATCAAACGGTTTCGTTTTTTATTTTTTCGGTTGTTTAGTTCCCCCTTTTGAGTCCAAGATGGTAGATCATTTCCAAAACTCGGGGGTGTTTGTTTTAAGTTGGTTGATCGAAGGTGGATTTGTTTTTGTTAGCATGCCAATTTTTAGTTTGGTATAATCAACTAAACTTTGATTTTATGGAAGAATGTTTATAATATGAGCTTCAAGTGGTTTAGTGAGTTTGCCTCTTATTTGGCTTTGTGAGTGCATTCTTATGGAAGTAGGGTGCGAGGTCCTAGTCTGATTTTCTTCTTGACAGGGATCCAGCATCGTTGAAATTCTGTTTTAGCTTCTTAGACACAAATTTCTTGGGCTTTCTCACGATTTGATTTCTATGTTGGTGAAAGTGAGAATTGCTTCTCTCTTCTGTCAGAACTATCCGTGTCATGATCAAGCAGCGAATTATACTCCTTCTGGTCAACAATTGTGCTTTATTTGCTTGTATGTTGCTTGTATCATGATGTGATTGCACTGAGATTATTTATTATTATAATAGAGATAGCGAATTTGATTATTATATATATATTTTTTTTATGTTTATTATAATAATCACCGTCCCTAACATTTGTGATTAAGGACTAGTATGATTGTAATGGATAATAATGAAATGATTATATGCATGGAGATGGAAATTAAACTTATGGGTACTTGTTGAAGAAAAATGTACTGGATAGCCCCGCTATAAGATTTATATCATGATCACGATGTCATAAATAAATCTCATAATAGTTATATTATTTGAATCATCAGAACCTGAGGTTATCACATTCTTTCACACGATGAAACGTTATACTAAATATAATTAAATGTTATCCTTAATAATATAAGTATAAAGGTTATGACTGGCATAATCAGATTCTTGTAGGGAAAATATAATAAGTCAAGATGAGATTTCCCTCTATAAGAGAGATATATGTCGAGCTCCTCAATGAGTAAGATTGATGAAATATATGGTAATACTCAAATGAATTGGCGGAGATCATTGTCATTTGGTTTATCAATTTACTTGGGATCGAGAAATCATTAGACAATATAAGTTAACGTGGACTAAGACTTACTCTCTCCGTCCCACCTCACTTGAGACTTATTTCCATTTTGGTCCGTCCCACTTCACTTGAGACTCCCCAAAATGATAATCTTTTTATAATTTTATATTCAATCTACCCCACCCACTCATTCTCTCTCTACATTTTCCACCACACAATTCATTCAACCAACCTACTATTTACCCCACTCATTCTTTCTCTTCATTTTTTACCACACATTTTTTTTATTTTTTTATTTTTCCTTAGTTATTGTGCCCACCTCAAGGGTCTCAAGTGAGGTGGGACAGATGGAGTATGTCCAATGTGATGTCGTGTGACAAAGGAATTATGATATGTTCAATAGAGGAAATATCGGACTATCGATATTTGCAACCCCGCCACCCGTGCGTGAGAGAGCCTTTACTCTAAACAATATTATTCCCTTAGAGAAGAATAATTGTATTTAAACTTGTTAATTTTTCTATTTCATTTTCATGTATGATAAACCCATTTCCAGTATTTGAATCAACTAGTCTTGGAATTTTTCAATTCCTTCTCTTTGTGGAAAAATCACTTTCTCCAACTTAAACCCATTAACTTTGAGCTTCAATATCTAAGGTCATCCAACATTCGAATTAGAAATATAAACATACCATCTTAATGTTCCCATGGAAAAGAGAACATTAACTCACAATAATCTCTGTCCAACAATAAACGATATTTCTAAGAAAAAAGTACACAATTTCTTTCACACACATTCACTTTTCCAACAAACCATCCCCCACATATGATAATCTTACACAGTAAATCTGGATTAAGACCAAATTAATTAACATAAAAGAGCTAGGAAAATAGCTCATTAAAAGTCACAATTTACCTTTATATTTATATCTATGACTTATATATAGGGTGCAAGTACATCTACTTGATTAAATGATTTGTTTAATTCAGTGGGTAAAGTGAATTTAACTTTGTAATTATGCATTTGAGTCCCGTGATAGTCATTTTTATTTTTACGATTATATTTTAAAGTTTTATAGTATAATGTACTGTAATTGTAAACCACTGCTTAACACTCTCTATTTTTTTTAGAAATGTTATATTAGTATCTCCAATGATATCATTATTCCCCCATTTGTGTCAAAAATTTAATTTTTTGTTTTGAGAAATACTATATTAGTACCTATAATGATATCATTATATGCCTGTCAAATTTCTATTTGATAGACGGAGGTATGTGTTTCCGCTAGTGTCTTATAAAAGGGCAGTTGCCCCCTTTTAGTTTTCAAAGTTGTCAAATGTACCCCTGTAATTTTAGAAAATGTTATATATTACTATTAAAATTATAAATTTTATCAATTTTGCTCCCTTTCTATTAAAAAGAAATTGTATTACACAGTGGCGAATCTAGGAATTTTGGTCAGGGGGTCAGAATTTTGTATAACAAAAAACTCGCAGCAAATTCAGTGTTGGGTTACAGCAGTGGCAAATTAAGGAACAAATTTAAGTGGATGCACAAACAATGCATGGGTGTGAACTAAACATGTGTCATTCACTTGATAGAATGCACCTCTTTCCTCTATACTACAACTACTTAAGTTAGTGGGTGCATTGGCACCCATTACAATTAACGTTAGCAACTTAATATAGGCATAACTCCAAAATGCCTGATTGTACTTGCTAGTACTGTCTTCCTTTTTTTTTACAGACCAAAGCAGTGAACCACAACTTGGGGTTCTACTACTACTCAACACATTCATGATTTCATTGATAGTGTATAATTTAGGGGACCAGGTTTTTACTTTGCTGAAGACCTGCTCTCTAATTGCACTATGAACTCCTACATCCCAAAGTGAATCTTTATTTTCTTAAAAAAATATCCGAAAATGGACTTTTATTTCTTAAATAGCTTTGTCCCTAATACATTCAGAATTGCTTGAAAATCATTCCAAACCCAGCAAATTGAAAAAGTGAGACAAATTCAATCAATGATAGGGAGTATTGCAAGACGGTCAATAATTTTCCATCTAAGTAGTAATTCAATTACACTGGTATAATCTTTTCACATTAAAGTATCAAGAGCAAGCTTGAAATTTTTGGGGCATTCATCATATTATGAAGACGAATGTTAAACAACAAGAAGAAGGTGGGATGCAGTGGCGGATCTACTGTTGGAACAATCTTAACCCCGAATGCCTAACTCATTTCTGGAAAAGATTTGGGGAAGAGATGAAGGCGGAAGCGAATGTTACCTGTTGAATCCATCTTGATGTTGTAGGGAGAAATAAGAAGAAGAAGAAGAAGAAGAAGAAGAAGAAGAAGAAGATGTAGGGAGAATGATCTTCTAAATGATGAGTGCCCTTTAAATCTCTCAAGAACTTCTAGACAATTATGAAGATGATTAAGGAGAAAAAGTAAAGAATGTAGTAGTATTTAAGGGTTGATGGTAAGCCTTATATACAAGACAAAGAGACACTTTATTTAGAGACCACACATATTCATTCTTAAGCAATGTTAATTTACCGTTTTACCCATCATAAATAGATAAATTACATTTCAGGAATTCTATACATTATTATTATTAAATACACTTTATATTAATATTATAGGTATGATTTCATGTATGGAAAAGCTAAATGACTTGTAATGCAAGCCATGATCTAACAATCTTCCACTTGGGTTACAAAACAAGTCTTTCCTTTAAAATCATAAGTATAATACAAATGACAACCCAAATGTGTACTTTGTTGTCACTTATAACAATCCCGTCCATTAGCCATACAAGTATAAGGACTAAAGGGGCAGTCGTTGTAATTGATTCGCAACTAAACCCACAGTAATCACGTATACAAATCCAACTAAATGACATGGATCAAAAGTGTAAATATGTAGCATGAAACTTAATGAATATATACATATTCTTACAACTAGTCCAACTTTAACCAAATGAGATCAAAAACATTAAAATGATAGAACAACTAATGAAAAAACAGCCCAAACTCCCACTATACTAAATGTTATCAAGATTGTTACACCCATATGAAACACCGAAGATGATAACGCTTTTATAAATGGATCCGCTAATATGGAGTTTGATCCCACAAGTTGTATTTCTATTTGTTCATTTTCCTTCACAACAAGAAACTTAATGTCTATATGCTTAGACTTTGATAAACTCTTGTTGTTATAAGACTGCTGCCTGATAGTCACAATAAACCTTAAGTGGTCTTTCGACACTGTTGACAATTTGCAGTCTCTTCAAAAAAAACTTATGCAGCCATATAATTTAACCAATATCGGAATACCTAATGATCTCAAGATGATCCGATTTTAAAATATAGGCAAGTAGTTCTTTAGTGTTTTGTAAATATTTTATCACTCTTTTGGCTGCTACCTAATGTTCTCTCTCAGATTGCTTTGGTATTGACCAAGCATCCCAACATTAAATGCAAGATTTACGTATACATTAAGCTTCCTACTGCTGATCCAAAGGGATATTTTCCATATACTTGGATTCAAAATTACTTTTAGGTCATTGTTTGAGACTAAACTTGTCTCCTTTAAATATAGAGGTGTCATGTGGTTTACAATTTTGCATGCTAAACCTTTTGTAATACCTTTCCTATATAGGCCTTTTGTTATAATCCTAAAACACCTCGTGAGCGATCACGGTGAATTTGGATTCCTAATACAAAGATGCCTTACCAAGATCTTTCATTTCAAATAAGAACTTTCTTAGTTTCCTTAAGAAGGTTTATATCATTACTAGCAAGCAAAATATCATCCACATATAAGACCAAAATTGTAAATTTACTCCCACTGAACTTATGGTATACACAATCTTCACCAAGATTCATTTCAAAACCAAAATGAAAGAATAACTTGATTAAGTACCATTGACGAGAAGCTTGCTTGAGCCCATAAACGGATTTCTTAAGTTTACAAACTAAACGATTAGTTTGCTCCAAATCAGTCACCATTTCTGGTTTCTCCATATAGATGGTTTCCTTAATGTCTCCATTAAAGAAAGCTGTCTTTATATCCATTTTATGAAGCTCAAGATCATAATGTGCAACAATTGCCATAATGATCCTAGAAGAGTTTTTAGAAGATACCGGAGAAAAAATGTTTCTTTATAATCAATGTCTTCCTTTTGAGTAAATCCCTTAGCAACAAGACAAGCCTTATATCTTTATACATTACTTTATGAATCATTTTTGGTCTTAAAGACCAATTTGCACCCAATAGGTTTCACATCTTTAGGTAATGGAACAAGATCCAAAATATCGGTGTCTTTCATAGATTTTAACTCTTCATTTATGGCATTGATCCACTTATGAGAATTTAGTACTATTAATGGCTTCATGGAAGATGAGAGGCTCATCTCCCACTAAACCTAAGTGTCCTTCATTCTCGGCAAGATACACCTTATAATTATCCGGAATAGCACTTCTTCTTACTCTATTGGATCTCCTTAAGAGCACCGGTTCTTCCTCATTTTGAGGTTGTTGAATTTAATCCTTATGATCAACATTTTTTCATGTTGTTCAATATTTATAGGGGAGTCATTATTTTTAATTGTATGTTCCCTTTGAATTTCAGGCATAAACATTAATTTCCAATGGGAACTATGGGAAGAGGTATAGAAAATGGATCATCTTCCTCTTCAAATTCAAAACTATTCCTAATTTTCCCTCTAAATTCAACATCCTCAAAGAACCTAGCAATTCTCGTTTCAAAAGGTCTAGTTTTCGGGTTGTAAAATTTATAGCCCCTAGATCTCTCGGCATACGCAACAAAATAGCTACTAACAGTCTTAGCGTCCAGTTTTGCCCTTATTAGGCCTATAAGGCCTAGCTTCTACTGGACAACCCTATACATGAAGATGATTTTAAGGACGGTTTCCTTATTCGTCCATAATTCATAAGGGCTTTTATTAGTAGCCTTAGAGGAAACTCTATTGAGAATTTAAGTTGCGGTTTTCAATGTATCGCCCCATAATGAGTGAGGTAAGGAAGTACAAAAAATCATACTTCTTACCGTATCCTTAAGGGTTTTATTACGTCTCTCAGCTACACCATTCACGCAAGCCGTACCCGGCATAGTGTAGTGAGGGACAACCCCACACTCTTCAAGATAGTGAGCAAAAAGGACCCGGACGTTGTTCCCCAAAACCGTCATTCCGATCATAGTATTCACCACCACAATCGGACCTAACGTTCTTAATAGTCTTCCTAAACTGACTTTCAACTTTGGCCTTATAAGACTTGAAAAAAGTCCATAATTGATACTTTTATGAAGTAAATAAATGTACCCATAAATGAGAGCAGTCGTCCATGAACGTAAATAAATATTGTTGACCATTCCATGAAGGGGTAGTGAATGGCCCACAAAATTCCGTATTTATTAGTTCTAGGACACTTGATGCTCTCGAGGATACTTCTTTGTTTGTAAATTTTCCTTTTAGGCTTTTAATGCAAAAGTCTTTTCCGGAATATCAAGCTTGTTTAAAAGATTCCTTCTGACACAAGCTTGTCAATTCTCCTTATGGAGATATGACCCAAATGCTTATGACATAAGGTATAAGAATTTTCACTTGATAACTTTTGCTTTCTATTTTGGTTTCATTATCATGAGACTCATTTATTGTTTAAATATTGTCAAATAAAAATTATTTGACAAAGTACTAGTACCAACAACTTTGAAATTAAAATAAAGATCACATCTATTATTACCAAAAGAACAAGAGTAACATTGCTTGTCTAATATTGTGATAGATATTACAATTTCGTTCAAAAGATGGTACACTAAATATATTATTTAATACAAAATAATACCTAGTACTTAACAATAACTAAAAAAAATTATGCCTATAACTTCAACCGGATTTCCAGCTCTCATATAGATGAATCACTTCATCTTCACTGGGTCTTCGGTAATTCAGGCAACCCTATATAGATACACTTATGTGAGTTGTTGCACCAAAATCAACCACCATGTATATGTAGGAATTGAAACCAAATTAGCCTTAATACAAAACAAGACCAAATGACATACTTTTCTTAGCACGCCAAGCGTGATACTTAGGGCAGTCGTACTTCATATGAGTGAGGTCCTTGCAAAAGAAGCATTTCTATTCCTTATGACCATTAGATGATCCCTTAGGCTTCTTATTACTTGCAACCGCAATATCCTTCCCTATTCTCTTTGTCCCATGAGAAGAGGTAGATGCCAAACGTTCCTCAAGAATATCAAGGAATGTTTTAGCATTAACATCCTTGGAGACACATTTTAAAATAGTCTCCGGGACAACAATATTCATGATCATTAGGCTCACGCGGTTGGAGCGTTTCCACTTCTCAACATTTAAGCAATCTTCTTGAGTGCTTTCATTAGAGAGAGGAAGAGGAAACGGTTCCCTTAATGCGTGATCTATGTCCATATAGCCTAAGATCATTGTCAATTTATTTTTCCAAGTTTTTTAAAATTAGTCCCATTAAGCATCAGCACGGTACTCATAGCAGTAATTATTGATGAAGCAATAAGTAAATCTGTTGGAATCGAGAACAAGAATGAATACAAAACATAATAAGAAACTACATTATGAATAAATGATTAATTATATCAAATGAAATCCATCAATAAGACAATTAACATTACATCAAAACTAATCTTTGGATTGCGAGTTGATTCATAAATAATTGCCTTTGATAACAAGTACTTTGAACAATATTTGATTAAATGCTTAATCTTCCTTTGGGTAGTCTTAAGCATTTAACAAAACAACTTAATGTTCATTTTATTTGTCATCACATGAATGCTCATGTTAGTCCCAAAGGGGCAACAAGGGTGTGAAAAATCGCTAGAGGGGGGGGGGGATGAATAGCGTTTTAAAATTCTTTTCAAACCCTTTTGCAATTCAATGGCAAATGCGCACAACTCTTATTTTGGCTAAGTATAGCGCGCAGCAAGAGTGTGAAATGCACAGCGGAAGATTTAAAGCAGCTCTGCGCAGGGTATACTATGCAGAGATAAAAACGCACGCGCTAAGTTTGAGGCTAAAGAGTGGCGCAAAAATGGTTCTAAGGCAAATGAGTAATAATAATTACAACAGCAAAGTGTAGCAATCTGAAAGATCAAACAAAGCAGTTCATAAATAGTTAAGCAGGAAATATGCAGTAAATATAATGAACACGCTATTTGGAGAGGTTCGATTGATGAAAGATCTACATCCTCTACCAAGATGGTTAGTCTTGGATTTCTAATGGAGATCTTATAATATGAGAGAGTATTACAAATTACAACATTTGAGATCAATACTGACTCAAGATCTATTATCTATGAAGAACAAATCCTAGACTAAACCGGTGTATCTCAAGAAGTTAGATCAAAATGATGAAAGCTTCAAGAGGTGTGTGTGTGACAGAAATTCTGGGCTCTATGAATATGAAAGATGAAGAGCACCAAGAATTCTGGTGATATAGGGCTTTGTGATATGAGCAGGAGTTTGAAGGTTTGAAGATCTTGAAGGCTGTTCTAAAGAGTATGGAAATACTGAGCAGCAGTCTTCAGATCTTTAAGGTTTCTCAATGAAGCATGAAACTCGAGCTCTTGAAGAATTGTGGCCAACAAGAGGGGCAGATTGGAAATGAAGATGAGCAGGCTATTTATAGCTGAGAGCTTGAATATATCCGTTGGAGCTCTGAGCAAGGACAATGAGCTGGCACAAAGTGATTGGTGCGCAGGTGTCCTTTATAGCCATTGGGGCTCTGATCAAGATGATGACCTAGCACAATATGATTGGTGAGCAGGTATATAGAGCCGTTGGAGACTGAGCATGAAGACCAAATTCAAAAGCTTCTTCTAGAAGGTTGACAGCTGTCTTCATTTGAAATATTTCTCTTGAGTGCGTCTCCACTGTTGGATCTGCTAAGTGTGCTTGCTTTGTCGTTTTGTGCACACCTCAGCACTCTGACTTAATCCAAAAAGCGTAGCTTGTCTTGTCGCTTTCCAAGCTTCTAGAATATGAGATCAGGAGATGAGGAATTTGACCAAGGTTGAGTGTCCGCGCACAAAGGTATGCGCATTGTCGGCGCTCATGGGCATCATGAGCATCATGCTTGGTTACTAAAAGATCTCTTCGGAGTTGGGGAATAAGGCCTTGAAAAAACTGAGCAGGGTCAAATGTTTGCGCAAGATGTCTATGCGCAGTGGCGACCTGCGCAGAGATCATCCTGCGCAGTGAAATGAATCCTGCTTAGGAAATCTTCGATCCTTCAACGTTTCAAGTCCTATCATCTAAGCCTATACTATAAAAAGGACTTGGCTAAAAATTGAAGTTATAAACTTCTTTACATGAGGTCCTAAAGTCCATAAAAATACTCATAGGTGATGGTATCAATCAATTCTAACAAATGTAGGAGGGTTGAGTGATAAGCATACCCAACAATATCCCCCTAAATGATTGATGCCATTACCTACTATAGCAAAGGCAATTCATTGTACTTGATAATAACATGTCCATAAAAATGTGAATAGTAAATCATGCCTCAAGTCAATGCACACACTAGCCAATGTCATAGATTTCTAGTCTATCCAAAAGATTAGCTTACGGAAAGGGAAAGACAGAAATATCATTCAGCGCATACAAATAATATGAGTTTTAGTTTTAAGTATGCGTTTAAACTGAATGTTTAAACATCATGCGTAGAAAAACATGAGCAGTAAAGATTATGCGCATGGGTTTAAGTAATAATGCATTCAATGTTCCACAAACGAATGGTTTGAATTGAACAAGGTTTTGTGAAAGCTTAATGATGCATTCTTCTCATTAAAACTTGAAGGATTGTCAGTTACAGAGTACAAGCTTTAAAAAGGAAAAACAAAATAGTGCGCACAAAAACAAAAGCGCACAAAATAAAAGCGCATAAAACACACTATGCGCAATAAAAAAAATATCTCAAAAAGTAGCAAAATACTTACAAGAGAAACCTAGTCTATGTTGATCTGGTGCAGGGCTTCGCGCAGCTCATTCTGAAGGCTGTTGAACTTGTTCATGAGTTCCACCTTTAAATTTTGAAATTTGTCCTGGAACTCAACAGCTTTGCCAACATAAGTGTTCATGCCTCTGCGCATATCAACATTGTCATCCACCAGCTCTCTGAACTTTGCTCTGCTGTCCTTCAGGATGGCAATCTGCGTAGCTTCCAATCTTGTGTCGGTATGGAGGCACTGAGTGTTGACGCTGGCTTGAATGTCTAGCATTGCGTAGTCCATCTTGTCGTTGATCGTAGAAGAAAAATCTGTCATGGACTTGGTAATGCATTTACGCACTTCTTCAATATTATGCGCAGAGCTTCCTTGTCCAATCTTCTCTATCTGAGCTTGAAGATCATCAAATCCTTTAAGTAACCCATCTGCTAGGGTTTTCTTGAGCTTTTTCAGAATGTCCCTGAGTCCACCATCAATCGCTCCAAAGGTGCACACATTATTGAGTTGTGCGCTGACATTTTCGAGCTGGGCGCTGATGGTTTTTAGGGAGTCCAGGATAAGATGATCCAAGGTTATAGGAACTTGCTCTTGCGCCTTTTCTTGCGCAGGCTCAGATGAACTTGCCTTTGCCTCCGTCTTAGCACTCTCCGTGCTCTCCTTTGCTTTTGCCTTTGCTTCCTCCGTTGATTTCTCCCCCTTAATGGTATCAATCTCCAAACGCTGCATATCTAGACGGTACAGTAAAGCAGTTTGAGCAGTAAGGAGTTGATTCAGCTGCAGCTGCGTAGCGACTTGATTCGCTTGAACAGAATGTAAGGCTTGCACGATCTTGCGCAGCTCATCTGAAGAGGAGGTAGGAGTCTCAGGGGCTGAAGATGAAGGTTGAACTGGAGAAAGATCACTGCTGTCAGAGGCTGCGGAATCAGTACGACGCTTCTTCAATCCTTTTGCGCTGCTGCGCACCTTCTGCTTTAGACGAGAAGAGATATGTGCGATATCATCACTGGGGACGGCTTCTTGAGCAGCTTCGTTCCTTTGCTCCCCCTGAACTGCAGCATCATCTGAATCACCACGAAAATCAGCCTTGCGCTTCATTGTGGTTGGCTTTGAGGGAGCAGGAGCTGGATTGCTGGTAGGATCTGCCTCTTTAAATGAAATCCCTTTGGTGGATTGAACCAAAGGAATGTCCTTGAACTTTTTGCCACTGGGCGTAGCAATGCCCTTCCCCTTGCGATTATGCGCATCTTCTGCGGTTTCTTGCGCAGCATCAGGTGTAGATCTACCTGCACTTTTTTTGGACTTGGCCACAGGGATTGGGCCTATCCAAGGCTCCTTGTTGGGAGCAGAATCAGACAGCCAGATTTCATAGTATTCAGCGTTACCTATCTCACTGCACAAATTCTGGAGATGTGCTCTGGAGTAGTACTTTGCGTCGCAAGACTGCTTCCTGATTGACTTTTCTTCAACATAGGTGGCCAGTTCGCCATAAGTCAATAAGAGTTTGGTTAGCAGTCTGCAGTGAGTTCGGTATTTAGTCTTCCCTGCATTCAACTTCTTGTCATAGCTTGTCATTCCCTTCACAATCTCATTGAAGCAGTTGAGAGAATCTCCAATGATGGTGCACAGGTGATACATCACCTCACCAAATTCCTTTCGGTTATGCATTGACCACTTCTTGTTTAGATAAGGAATGCCAATAAGCTTCTGAGCAAGTGCATTTTGGTGAGCCTCATCATAGTTGACTGAAGAACTATCAACGTTGAAGTTTAGGAGGCTGCGAATGTGGTTTGGATGAACCAATACATCACTGCACTGTACAGTGGCCATGATCATTTCTGTTAGCTTGCCTTCAAGTTGTGCCGGAACAACTCTTGCTGTCTTGAAGAATTCATCTACCAGCGCAGGCACTATGAAGGATTGATCAAGAGTGAATAAAGGATGAATGCCAGAGGAGCTGAGAAGGTGAAGCAGACGACGACCAATTGCATCTAAAGAAAGATCTGCCTGAATAAGTTCCCAACCCGGTATGAAGTAAACGTGTCCCTGCGAAAAACAATAGATAGAATTAGACAACCTATTGCACATGGAGCTGTGCGCATTTGCAAATGATGCAGATATACCTTGGCACACAAGTTCCATGAAAAGCAAAGTATATATGCGCAGAGAAAATGAAATACTTGTAAAGAAGAGTGCGCAGAAAACTAAATGCGCAGAAAAATATGCGCAGAAAACAAATACTTAGGGATAAATCAACTGTTCAAATAAAATATTAAAAATAAAATAAAATATAAGACAATATATTTAAGAACATGAAGAACACCCAAGAACACCGAAAAATAAAAGTAGACAAAATTCAACAAAAAAAACATCGAAATGACGGCATGGACAGGACGAAGGCAACTATGTAAAAAGTATAGTCAACAACGTTAAAACAAACCCAGAAATTCAGAAAAACGGTTCGTCTGCCATGGAGGTTACGGAGCTCAGAAATTGATGAAAAACACGTGTAACGACCATTGATCATGAAATAAACTACATGAAGGAATAGATCAGGCAAATACGAACACAACACAACGATCGATTTCAAAAATGATCAACAAACAAGGGAGAAATCGAAAAAGGGAGTATTGAGACCTCCAAGAGCAACAATGGTGAAAAGTAAGAAGTTATAGAGAAACATACCATGTCATTGACGGTGTGATGCCTTGATTGTTGTTCTAGTTCTTCTTCATTCTGAGAGTTTCTAGGATTGGAGTGAGAAGAAGAATCGGAGATGATGATTTCGGGTTGTTAAGTTTTCTTAGGCGCCATTGAAATGGTTTTGAGAAAAGAAAATTGAGGTTGAAGATAAAGAACAGGAGATGAAAAATAAAGGTTTAGAGCAGAGGTTAGAGAGAGAGAGAGAGAGAGAGAGAGAGTAGAGAGAAGAGAGAAGTAGAGAGAGAAGCGGTTTAAGTAGGGAAGGAGATGTTAGGCGCACGATAGAGAGAAATATTTGAGAAAAGGTGCAGTGGCGCAGGATAGCAATACCACGTGTCACTAAAGGGAATGCGCGTGTGCAGACCTATGCGCGCGTGTGAGTGTGAAGTCCTAAGCCGGTCACTGTCAAGTCGACTTTCTCATAAATGCTGAGTCAGTGAAAGGACGAGCGCACGTTAGCAGGGTGACGTGGCCGAATGGGGGACGCGCGTGCGCAGACTTTGCGCGCGCGTGTGTCAGCGAAGAGAGGTTGACGGCTGTCGCATCACCTTCCTCATTAAATTGTGAGCAGACATTCGCGAGGTGCGCTGTCATTTATTGCAGTTTGCATTAAATGACAATGGGACATGCGTAGGGGTAAAAAGGTAATTTCCCAAGAAAATAAAAAATAAAGGCGCAGGAAAAATTTGAATTTACACAAGTACCCTTGTGACTTAGCGTTGACTTTTCAGTCAAGGACCTATGTGCAAAAACTAATGAATAGAACACTTACATGCGATCCACGATGATTTGCGCATGGATAGTCATGCGCAGCGCATTGATAGCGCAGAGATTCTATAAATCTCAGAACTGTTGTTTCATGCGCAGACTTTTGTTGTGCAGGTGTTGCGCAGGGCGCATGAAACTTGACCTATTTTGCACACTTATCAAGCAAATACATTAGTATAAATTATATGGACAAGTTAGCTAAGTTTTCAAGCATACCCATTTCTCCTTTCAAGAGATCTCTTGTTAATTCTTGAGGAGATGATATTAGATGTTGATGAGCTTGGTATTAGAGCTTGGCAGGATTGGAAACTGCTTTGGTGGACAATATCGCAGAGAATTTGACAATTCTCTTCATGAGTTCCATAGTCTACAGGTTGTTGCTTCATCCATAAGATTTGGCAGCAGCAGCTTCCATCAGCAATATATTTTGCTTCAGTAATGGAGATGGACACAACAGCTTGTTTCTTGCTTGCCCATGCTATAGGTCGATTTCCAAGGAAATGACATGTTCCACTTGTGCTCTTCCTGTCAATGGTGCACGCTGCATAGCCCGCATCTGAATAACCTACAAGTTTAAAGTTCGAATCTTTGGTGTACCAAAGTCCAAGGTTAACAGAGCCAAAAGTATATCTAATACGTTTTAAAGCAGTTATGTGCGCTCCAGAAGAATTAGCATGATAGTGCGCACAGATACAGTCAACATAATATCTTGGCCAACTAGCAGAAGATAAAGGAGAGTCAATCATACCTCGATATAAAGTTTGATTCACTTTCTTACCTTTTAAGTCTGTTAAGTTTGTTGCTGGTGGCCATTGGAGTGTCGCATGCTTTAGCATTTTCAAGTCCAATTTTTTTGATTAAGTCCCTTGTGTACTTGGTTGGATGTGATGAAGATGCCATCATTCAATTGCTTGATTTTAAGCCCGAGGAAGAAGGTGATTTCTCCCATCATGCTCGTCTCAAGTTTTCTTTTCATTTGCTTATCAAAGCGCTTACAAAGTAACTCATTAGTAGAACCAAATATAATATCATTAACATAGAATTGAACGAGTAAAGAATGATCATTATACTCAGCAATAAAAAGAGTTGTATCGATTTTACCGCGCTTGAAGCTTTTCTCTAGCAGGAATTTTGATAGAGTATCGTACCATGCTCTTGGAGCTTAAGTCCATACAAAGCTTTTTGAAGCTTGAAGACGTGATTTGGAAATCTACTATCTTCAAATCCAGGTGGTTGTGCTACGTAGACCGTCTCTTGGAGTTCACCTTTGAGAAATGCGCTCTTCACATCCATTTGATAAAGCTTGAATTTCTTGTGAGAGGCATAAGCTAAGAAAATTCTTATAGCTTCAAGTCTTGCTACAGGCGCAAATGTTTCATCGTAGTCGATTCCTTCCTCTTGCCTATAGCCTTGCGCAACCAACCTTGCTTTATTTCTTGTGATGCTTCCATTCCCATCCATCTTGTTTCTGAATACCCATTTTGTACCAATAACTCCTTGGTCATGTGGTCTGGGTACAAAGGTCCAAACCTTGCAGCGCTCAAATTGGTTAAGCTCTTCTTGCATAGCAGTAACCCAGCTTGAATCTTGGAGCACTTCATCAATCTTCTTTGGTTCGATTTGAGAGATAAAGGAGTGATATTCATCATCAAAGTTTGATGCTCTCCTAGTAGGAACCCCTACATTGAGATCACCAATGATATTTGAAGTTGGATGATCTCTAACTTCAGGAACCTTAGGAGGTAAGTTAGGTTGAGTAGTAGGAATACAAAGATCTTCAATGGGGACTTCATTAGCTTCAACATCAAGATCATCAAAAGTGATTTGCTGAGGCGGAGAAACATCATGCGCAGGAGGAGGAGTTTGCGCATCAGGAGTTGTGACTTCTGGCGCAGTATCTGGTGAATGCGCATGAGATGGACTTGCTTGATTCTGATTTTGATAATTATTCTGCGCAGGTGCAGTTTGAGGCTGCGTACCTGTCTCATCATTCTCAACAGAATTATCAGAATCATTTGGAGCCAAATGTGGCTCAAGGAGAGAATGCTCATCAAATGTAACATGTACAGATACTATATATAGTAACTAGAGATTTATTCTATTATGATCACGAAAAGCTTAAAGAATGATTTGCATACCCAACGAGAATACCTTCATTTGCTTTGGCGTTGAATTTACCTCTATAGCGTTTGCAGCCAAAGAGCTTGAAGAAAGCAATGTTGGGCGCTCTTTCTCTCCATATATCGTATGGAGTATTGATGTAGGCTTTGTTGATGAGGGGTCTTATTCTGAGTAAAGCATTCACCGTTGACAGCTTCTTCCCAGAAATACATTAGAAGTCCTGCTTCTACTATCATTGTCTATCCATCCTCAATCAACAGGGGATTCTTTCCACAACGCCATTTTGTTGGGGAACTCCAGCAGCAGATAAATTGTGAAGAATACCATTTGTTGGTTCTTGTTGATTCTCACAATATTGGGCGACATCGTTGTTCATAAATTCTGTTCCGTTAAAGTATTGAACTCTAACGACGTCATCTGTGTTTGGAAATTTCGAAGGAGCAGCCAGGATATCATTGAGATACCACAAGATGGTCCAATGCTTTGTGGTAGTGAGCGGTCCAAACATATGAGGTGAAAGCGGTTGTAAGCATTTTGACATTGGAGCAATCTTGCTGGAGGAAGACTGCTTAGGCTGCTTACTAAGATGGCATGGTGCTTATACCATTGCTAGCTGCATTCACTTATGTTCTTTGCTACAAAACAAGGATTAGTAATAGAAATTATAGCGGTAAGATCAATAGATTATAAATTAGTCTTACGAGTCCTTGTGAGCAAAGTTAGTCCAAAAACACCATTCTTGATGTAACAGTGCGTTGAAGTGATATGGCATTCCAGACCTTTATCGCATAATTGTGATATGGAGAGCAGGTTGCTTGAGACTATCTTTTATGATTAGTCCAAATCCAATTATGTGCCCTTTGTTGTTGTCACCATATGTTACTGAGTGATCTCTAACTTCATGCGCACCTTTAAGAGTGTTGACGTCTCCAGTAGTGTCTAGAATCCACTGTCGATACCAACTGAGCTTGAGAGAGCACAGTGAAGTAGAAGATCTTTTCTGCTTGTTGAAACATTGACTTGCGCTCTACAACAGAGTTATCATTTAAGATCAGTAGGCACTTTAAGAGATTCCTTGCGCGGCTGCGGAGTTGGTGATGACGCAGCTTTGTCAGGTTAGCTCTGGCAAATAGGTACTTGTCATTCTGTCTGCTTTGTGAAGGTGTCCCATTTCCACTAGAGTGAAGGGACCTTTCTTTGATTGTCCTTGGCGCATGCTCAGGTTTCATTTCAGAAACATCTTCTGAATTGTTGTCAGCATTCGCCACTAAGCAGAGCAGTCCATCCTCAGAGTCAGCATCGTTGTCTTCAGTATCAGTCTCCAAGTCCTTAGCTTCTTTTCTGCGCAGTTCTCTTTAGCAGCCATTCCGCACTGCTTAGCTGCTTTGAGCGCAGGGTTGCTTTTCCTTGTACTCAAATTTTGGAGTAGGCATTTTGAAGCGAAATGTCCTGGCTTTCTGCAGTTGAAGCAGACCAAGTCATCTTTCTTTGAGTCTCTATGAGAGAGAAAAGGAGGTTTGCTTGAGGATCCACCAAGTTTGGAGAACTATCTGAATTTGATCTGAGGTTTGAGCAGGCGCAGGAACAGGTGAAAAGTTAGTCATTGCCCAAGATTTTGAAGCCATATTGAATCGGCACCCAAGCTGTTAAGCTTGAAAAACAAAAACATGTTTTATGAAGGTGTTCGCTCTGATACCACTTGTTGGTCCCAAAGGGGCAACAAGGGTGTGAAAAATCGCTAGAGGGGGGGGGGGTGAATAGCGTTTTAAAATTCTTTTCAAACCCTTTTGCAATTCAATGGAAAATGCGCACAACTCTTATTTTGGCTAAGTATAGCGCGCAGCAAGAGTGTGAAATGCACAGCGGAAGATTTAAAGCAGCTCTGCGCAGGGTATACTGCGCAGAGATAAAAACGCACGCGCTAAGTTTGAGGCTAAAAAGTGGCGCAAAAATGGTTCTAAGGCAAATGAGTAATAACAATTACAACAGCAAAGTGTAGCAATCTGAAAGATCAAACAAAGCAGTTCATAAATAGTTAAGCAGGAAATATGCAGTAAATATAATGAACACGCTATTTGGAGAGGTTCGATCGATGAAAGATCTACATCCTCTACCAAGATGGTTAGTCTTGGATTTCTAATGGAGATCTTATAATATGAGATAGTATTACAAATTACAACATTTGAGCTCAATACTGACTCAAGATCTATTATCTATGAAGAACAAATCCTAGACTAAACCGGTGTATCTCAAGAAGTTAGATCAAAATGATCAAAGCTTCAAGAGGTGTGTGTGTCGGCGCTCATGGGCATCATGCGCATCATGCTTGGTTACTAAAATATCTCTTCGGAGTTGGGGAATAAGGCCTTGAAAAAACTGAGCAGGGTCAAATGTTTGCGCAAGATGTCTATGCGCAGTGGCGACCTGCGCAGAGATCATCCTGCGCTGTGTAATGAATCCTGCTTAGGAAATCTTCGATCCTTCAACGCTTCAAGTCCTATCATCTAAGCCTATACTATAAAAAGGACTTGGCTAAAAATTGAAGTTATAAACTTCTTTACATGAGGTCCTAAAGTCCATAAAAATACTCATAGGTGATGGTATCAATCAATTCTAACAAATGTAGGAGGGTTGGTGATAAGCATACCCAACAGCTCAAATTTAGTCAAATGCCAAGATCTTCTTTGGAAAATTCAAGTCATTCACATATTAACTTAAACATTCAACACTTTAACAAATTTGTGTTTAAATAACGTTAATCACTTAGGTGATAATATTATTTAAACAGTGAATAAAATTTTTTAAGCATATAATTAATCAAGACTTTAAGGTTTGAAAAATGAATGTTTTGTTAAAAGGGGTAAAAACAAAATCGTGCAGAAACTTTAAAAATTCAAAGTCTGTGAACAGTGTTTGCACGGCCGAGCATAGAAAAGTGCACGGCCGTGCAACAATTTACAGAAAGGCATGTTTTCACAGCACACTCTGCACGACCGTGCAAAACATTGATGCACGTTCGTGCCAAATTTAGGGGAAAAGACATGTTTTCACGGTACAATGTGCACGATCGTGCTAAACAAGAGACACGACCGTGCCAGTCGAACCAGTCCGGCCGGATTAAACAAGACACCCGTCCGGACAAGCACAATCCAGATGCACCGGTTCAAGGAAATGAAGGCGCACGGCCGTGCTAAACAATGGGCACGACCGTGCCAGATTTTCTGCACTTATGATTTTTTCTCCAAATTGTTCCCAAAATCATGAATAACAAGTAGATTCACATGGGTATACATTATACAATGTATAACCATGCTATATAGGGATAATCTTGTTGTTTAAAAAATAATGAAAACAAGTAGATCCACATAATCATGTATTAAATATAATTACGTTATGAAGGGATAATCTTGTTTTAATGGAATCAAGCGAGTAGATCCACATATTTATGCTTTACACATAACTACGCTATATAGGGATAGTCACGCTTGATCCACCGGGTTTATTTAACAAAACTTTTTCAAACCTTTTAATGAAACTTTATGGATGATGAATATAAGCACTCTTGAAACAAATAGAGCCTCTTATCAACATCAAAACTTTATGATTCAACAGGAAGAAATGAATCAAAATTATAGCGTTTTAAGGCTTTCTTTAAGAACTCAAACCCAAACCGAAATGAGCGGGCTCTAATACCAATTGTTGGAACAATCTTAACCCCGAATGCCTAACTCATTTCTGGAAAAGATTTGAGGAAGATATGAAGGCGGAAGCGAATGTTACATGTTGAATCCATCTTGATATTTTAGGGAGAAATAAGAAGAAGAAGAATAAGATGTAGGGAGAATGATCTTCTAAATGATGAGTGCCCTTTAAATCTCTCAAGAACTTCTAGACAATTATGAAGATGATTAAGGAGAAAAAGTAAAGAATGTATGGTAAGCCCTTTATATACAAGACAAAGAGGCACTTCATTTAGGGACCACACCTATTCATTTTTAAGCAATGTTAATTTACCATTTTGCCCATCATAAATAGATAAATTACATTTCAGGAATTCTACACATTATTATTATTAACTACACTTTATATTAATATTATAGGTATGATTTCATGTATGGAAAAGCTAAATGACTTGTAATGCAAGCCATGTTCTAACAAACATCCACTTGGGTTGCAAAACAAGTCTTTCCTTTAAAATCATAAGTATAATACAAATGACAACCCAAATGTGCACTTTGTTGTCACTTATAACAATCCCGTCCATTAGCCATACAAGTATAAGGACTAAAGGGGCAGTCGTTGTAATTGATTCGCAACTAAACCCACAGTAATCACGTATACAAATCCAACTAAATGACATAGATCAAAAGTGTAAATCTGTAGCATGAAACTTAATGAATATATACATATTCTTACAACTAGTCCAACTTTAACCAAATGATATCAAAAACATTAAAATGATAGAACAACTAATGAAAAAACAGCACAAACTCCCACTATACTAAATGTTATCAAGATTGTTACACCCATGTGAAACACTGAAGATGATAACGCTTTCATAAATGGATCCGCTAATATGGAGTTTGATCCCAGAAGTTGTATTTCTATTTGTTCATTTTCCTTCACAACAAGAAACTTAATGTCTATATGCTTAGACTTTGATAAACTCTTGTTGTTATAAGACTGTTGCCTGATAGTCACAATAAACCTTAAGTGGTCTTTCGATATTGTTGACAATTTGCAGTCCCTTAAAAAAAAACTTATGCAGCCATATAATTTAACCAATATCGGAATACCTAATGATCTCAAGATGATCCGATTTCAAAATATAGGCAAGTAGTTCTTTAGTGTTTTGTAAATATTTTATCACTCTTTTGGCTGCTACCTAATGTTCTCTCTCAGATTGCTTTGGTATTGACCAAGCATCCCAACATTAAATGCAAGATTTACGCATACATTAAGCTTCCTACTGCTGATCCAAAGGGATATTTTCCATATACTTGGATTCAAAATTACTTTTAGGACATTGTTTGAGACTAAACTTGTCTCCTTTAAAAATAGAGGTGTCATGTGGTTTACAATTTTGCATGCTAAACCTTTTTTAATATCTTTCCTATATAGGCCTTTTGTGATAATCCTAAAACACCTCGTGAGCGATCACGGTGAATTTGGATTCCTAATACAAAGATGCCTTACCAAGATCTTTCATTTCAAATAAGAAATTTCTTAGTTTTCTTAAGAAGGTTCATATCATTACTAGCAAACAAAATATCATCCACATATAAGACCAAAATTGTAAATTTACTCCCACTGAACTTATGGTGTACACAATCTTCACCAAGATTCGTTTCAAAACCAAAATGAAAGAATAACTTGATTAAGTACCATTGACGAGAAGCTTGCTTGAGCCCATAAACGGATTTCTTAAGTTTACAAACTAAACGATTAGTTTGCTCCAAATCAGTCACCATTTCTGGTTTCTCCATATAGATGGTTTCCTTAATGTCTCCATTAAAGAAAGCTGTCTTTATATCCATTTTATGAAGCTCAAGATCATAATGTGCCACAATTGCCATAATGATCCTAAAAGAGTTTTTAGAAGATACCAGAGAAAAAATGTTTCTTTATAATCAATGTCTTCCTTTTGAGTAAATCCCTTAGCAACAAGACAAGCCTTATATCTTTATACATTACTTTGTGAATCATTTTTGGTCTTAAAGACCAATTTGCACCCAATAGGTTTCACATCTTTAGGTAATGGAACAAGATCCAAAATATCGGTGTCTTTCATAGATTTTAACTCTTCATTTATGGCATTGATCCACTTATGAGAATTTAGTACTATTAATGGCTTCATGGAAGATGAGAGGCTCATCTCCCACTAAATCTAAGTGTCCTTCATTCTCGGCAAGACACACCTTAAAATTATCCGGAATAGCACTTCTTCTTACTCTATTGGATCTCCTTAAGAGCACCGGTTATTCCTCATTTTGAGGTTGTTGAATTTAATCCTTATGATCAACATTTTCATGTTGTTCAATATTTATAGGGGAGTCATTATTTTGAATTGTATGTTCCCTTTGAATTTCAGGCATAAACATTAATTTCCAATGGGAACTATGGGAAGAGGTATAGAAAATAGATCATCTTCCTCTTCAAATTCAAAACAATTCCTAATTTCCCCTCTAAATTCAACATCCTCAAAGAACCTAGTAATTCTCGTTTCAAAAGGTCTAGTTTTCGGGTTGTAAAATTTATAGCCCCTAGATCTCTCGGCATACCCAACAAAATAGCTACTAACAGTCTTAGCGTCCAGTTTTGCCCTTATTAGGCCTATAAGGCCTAGCTTCTATGTCGCGCCCCCGGACCCCGCGGGCCCGAGACCGCGATCTGGACGTCGACTCTAAAACCAAAACTGTGAAATACCGAAGTTAAAAATTCCATTTGATACCAAAAGGTGATGATCCATAGTTTTACAAAACCAAGTTTGATAAAACCAAATACAACTATCATAAACTTCCACAAGTTTATGCTTAACAAAATAAAAATATACAATTCTTAGTGACGTCATTGTTTGGTACAACTATCCCAAAATGGTTACACATTTACATAATGTAAACCAACCTATATAAACCTTCCCCAAAAGAATGTATCCACACTCGACGTCCTCTTTCTCGTGATCAGCGAGACTAATCCTTAGCACCTGGGGGGGGGGGTTAAGGAAAAACAAAGATAAAAGAAAAGGGGGTGAGATAAATCTCAATAAGTTACTAATGCAACTACATGACATGCTATGATGCACGAAGCGATAAGCAATAATAAATATCACGTAACACATAGCATTTATCACATAACAGATAGCAGCGGAAATAAACACATAACAAAGGATATAGCCAAGGTTTTCCAAACCGGTACATCCAAATAAAGGATCGCTGCGCAGCTTCAATAATCAACAAATCATCATCTTCATAATAGCATGAAAGCCGAAGAGAAAACCCCCGGTACCGGAACCAATAACCATAAAAGTGTCACAAAGGACAAGGACCATGACACAAAGTCATGCCCGGTAGCTAGATACATTCACAAAGGAAGCTAACTTATCTTTTCCAAGGCCAATCTGGAAAAGGGGTAAAGAAGGGGGCAAAACAATGGTCAACATTATAATGGACTTGGCTTTGCCATTATAATCTTTCCCATCGCCCGATGCAACAAATATGCCAGCTGGGCTTCCAAATAAATGCTAAGTAATAATAATTTAGCATGGATAAACAACTTAAGGTTCCAAAGTAGGGAACCAATCCAATTAAATCACCACAAAGGTAAACCAATATAAACAGCACATCAAAGATGCCCAACATTCCCAAAAGGGTACTTAAATAAATTTCATAACACATTTATTCACAAAAGAATCAATTCCACTTAAATAAGTGTTCCACGGTGTTATCTTAAGTTAATTAGAAGAAATAAACCTAAACTAGTTAAGCCTTAAGTCTTAAACCAAGCAAAAGGGCACAATCCTGGAACAGGGGGCGGGCGGGCGCCTGGCATGGGTCAGGCGGGCGCTTGAATCAACAGAAGGTCAGGCGCTAGAAAAAGGGGGGTAGGCGGGTGCCTGGGCAAGGGCAGGCGGGCGCCTGGTCTACGGGCTGGGAAGAATTCTCAGCTGGGTTCATCAAAATGCCTAACCATTTCCTTACAAATTTCATAACACTCAAAATCAACACTCCCAACAAGATTTCTAAGGTACCCAAACATCATTTAACCCAAAAGGGGACCTTAACAACACCCTTTATCAACCAAAACCAAGATCAAATTCCCACATTCAAGATTTCACCATTTTTACCCAAAACTCAAATAAATTCAAAATAAATTCTATATTCAACCAAACTTCAAATATAATACATCAAGCATTATATAAACATGATATGAACATTTTAGCATCAAAATGGGGGAAAAGTAACTTACTTGATAAATCTCAAAGTTGACGGAATTCAATTCTTTTTTATTCTACGCGATCCTATCGACGATCTAAACAAGGTTCATGTTTTAAGAAATGAGAAATAACTAGAAGAAGATGAAGGAAATGAAGAGAGAAGTAAAGGAAGAAAACTTACCCAAAACCAAGAGAGAGGGAGAGAGATGGCTGGGAAAGAGGGATGGAGGTGGAGTGTGAGGGTGAAAGAGTAGGGTGAGGGAGGTGAGTAGGGAGAAGATGAAGATTGAAATGTTACACCTAGCCCCCTTCCCCCACTAACTAGCACAATTACTTACACTCCCGACTAACAATTAAGACTCAACACTTCCACACTAGCCCAAATAACTCGAATAAAATGCTAGGCATAATTATTATAACACATAAATTGCACACATAAATATTTAAATAAATAATAATTTAAATAAATAAACAAGCAATTAAATAAATATTAATTATTTATTACTAATAAAATAGAGTCTAGATTTCGGGTCGTGACATTCACTCCCCCTTAAAGAAAATTCGACCCGAATTTTAACGAGACTTACCTTAGACAAAAAGCCACGGAAATTTCCTCTCGATCTCATCTCGGAGCTCCCACGTCGACTCCTCGATGTTATGATTCCTCCAAAGGACTCTAACCAATGAAATACTTTTGTTCCTCAACTCTTGGACTTTAGAATCTAGGATCCGGACCGGTCGTTCCTCATAAGACATATCGGGCTCAATATCCTCCGGTACCCTCGGTAACACGTGAGATGGATCATGAACATACTTCCGAAGCATAGAAACATGAAAGACGTTATGCAACCGGTCCAAAGATGGCGGTAACGCAAGACGATACGCAAGAAGTCCAACCTTTCCCAAAATCTCAAACGGGCCAATAAACTTCGGAGCCAATTTGCCTTTCTTCCCAAACCTACGAATACCCACCTTCGGAGACACCTTCAAGAACACCGAATCACCGGTCTGAAAGCTAAGATCTCGCCTTCGGTTGTCTGCATAGCTCTTATGTCGACTCTGGGCTGCCTTCAATCTATCCCGAATAACTTTAACCTTCTCAACCGAATCCCGAAGCAAATCAATACCCACGATCTTCGCTTCACCAACCTCATCCCAACAAATAGGCGATCTACATTTCCTTCCATACAAGGCCTCATACGGTGCCATCTCGATACTAGCCTGATAACTGTTGTTGTAAGAGAACTCCACTAACGGTAGGTGCGAATCCCAAGAATCGGAAAAGTCTATCGAACAAGCTCGCAACATATCCTCCAAAATCTGAATAGTCCTCTCGGATTGACCGTCGGTCTGGGGATGAAGAGCTGTACTGAATCGCAAATCTGTACCCAAAGCTTCCTGAAACGCCTTCCAGAATCTAGAAGTAAACCTCGGGTCTCGATCTGACACAATGCTAACCGGAACCCCATGCAATCTAACAATCTCATCAATATAAAGGGTCGCAAGCCTTTCCATCGAATATCTGATGTCAATGGGCAAGAAATGGGCACTCTTGGTCAATCTATCCACTATTACCCAAACACTGTCATACTTCCTACGAGTACGAGGTAGTCCCGTAACGAAATCCATAGTCACATGCTCCCATTTCCACTCGGGAATCTCTAACGGCTGAAGTAATCCCGCGGGTCTCTGATGCTCGGCTTTGACCTGCTGACACGTTAAACACTTCGAAACATACTCTGCTATTTCCCTCTTCATATTAATCCACCAAAATTGTTGCTTCAAATCTTGATACATCTTCGTACTACCCGGATGAATAGTATACCTCGATTTGTGACCCTCATCAAGAACTCTCTGTTTAATTCCATCAACATCCGGAACACACAATCTTCCACAGAAAGTCAACACTCCCACCGGGCTAATAGAAAAATCCTCGAAGTCTTCTCTTTCAGTTTACCCATTATCTTCACCAACTCGGGATCTTTTTTCTGAGCTTCCTTTATCCTCTGTATTAGGGTCGGAGATACCCTAATATTCGCAAAAATAGCCCCATGTCTCGATTCACGAGGAGACCAATCTCGAACATCCTCAAGCATTTTCCATTCACGAACCATCATCGAAGCCACATAAGACTTTCTACTAATCGCATCGGCTACCACATTCGCCTTCCCCGGATGATAAGAAATCGTACAATCATAATCCTTCAATAATTCCATCCATCGGCGCTGTCGGTTATTCAACTCTTTCTGGGAGAAAAGGTACTTCAAACTCTTGTGATCCGTAAAAATCTCAAACTTCGCTCCATAAAGGTAGTGCTTCCATTTGTGCAACGCAAAGACTATCGCCGCCAACTCCATATCATGAGTCGGGTAATTCTGTTCACTAGGGTTCAACTTCCTCGAAGCATACGCAATTACTTTCCCATTCTGCATCAACACACAACCCAAACCCTCTTTCGAAGCATCACTGTAAATCACTAGGCCATCGCTCCCATTAGGCAAAGTCAAGATCGGTGCGGTAGTCAACCTCTTCTTCAATTCCTCGAAACTCTTGTCACATTTCTCGGTCCACACAAACGGGACATTCTTCCGGGTCAACTGAGTCATCGGACTAGCAATCCTCGAAAACCCCTCAATAAATCTTCTGTAATAACCGGCTAAACCAAGAAAGCTTCTAATCTCTATCACTGATTCGGGTTTCTTCCAATCCACTATAGCCTCTATCTTTGAAGAATCCACAGAAATCCCATCTTTCGAAATCACATGGCCCAGAAATGACACCTTCTCGAGCCAAAATTCGCATTTACTAAACTTCGCAAATAATTTCTCCCTCGCAAGAACGGATAAAACTGTCCTCAAATGTTGTCCATGCTCCTCTCGAGATTTTGAATAAACAAGAATGTCGTCGATGAAGACTACCACGAACGAATCAAGATAGGGATGGAAAACCCGGTTCATCAAATCCATAAATACTGCCGGCGCGTTAGTCAACCCAAACGGCATAACCAAAAACTCATAATGACCATAACGAGTGCGAAAGGCACTCTTCGGAATATCCTCTGATCGAACCTTCAACTGATGGTACCCACTCCTCAAATCAAGCTTAGAGAAAACCACGGACCCTTGAAGCTGATCAAATAAATCATCGATGTGCGATAGAGGATACTTATTCTTCACCGTAACCTGATTCAACTTCCGGTAATCTATACACAATCTCAACGAACCATCTTTCTTCCGCACAAACAAAACCGGTGCTCCCCACGGGGAAACACTAGGGCGGATAAACCCTCGATCCAGTAACTCTTGCAATTGAACCTTTAATTCCTTCAACTTTGCGGGAGCTAACCTATAAGGTGCCTTCGAAATTGGAGCCGTACTCGGTAAAAGATCTATACAAAATTCTATCTCACGATCGGGAGGCATATTATACTCAGTAGAGAAAACATCGGGAAATTCCCGAACTACTCGAACACTATCCAAACAAGGGGATTCTTTCCTAGTATCAAGAACACTAGCCAAATACCCCTCACAACCACTATGCAATAATTTTCTCGCTTTCATAAAAGAAATTAAGCGAACCTTTCTACTCAGAGGACTAGCCTCAAACACAAATTTAGGCACATCGGGAATAGAAAAAGTAACAGTTTTCTTACGGAAATCAACGGAGGCATGAAACTTGCTCAACCAATCCATACCCAAAATGACATCAAAGTCTTGGATAGGAAGAACTACCAAATCCGCACAAAGGACTCGACCACAAATAACCACGTCACAAGCGCGAAAGACTCGATCAGAAATCAAGCATTCTCCTATAGGGGTCGACACCTCTAGCACGTACGGTAAAGACTCGAATGCAGCATTTAACATGGAAGCAAATTGCACAGAAATGTATGAATGAGATGATCCTGGATCTACTAACGCTCGTGCGCTCACATTAGACACAGAAATAATACCTCCAATAACGGATGGATCATCGGTAGCTTGTTGTTGATTCATGGCATAAACCTTCCCTTGGACTTTGGGCTTCCCAGCGGCATCCCTTTTCTGACCCTGATTAATACCAACTCCTGACCCGGGTGCTTGACCTCGGTACCTCGTGCACTCTCTCGCAAAGTGCCCCATTTCACCACAATTGATACACTTGCCTTGCTTTTTCCAACACCTATCCTCCGAATGGCCTACCTTCTAACAAAAGGTACAAGGCTTCCTATTCTGAATCCCCGGAGTAGTACCCGGATTCCTCGGGATCGGTTGCCCTCGGGACTGAGATTGTCCCCCAAAGTTACCTCGATTATCAATCCTTAGTTGTGACTTGCTCTGTGCTCCTTGCTTACTCGGGTTGGCCACCTCGGTCTTCCTCTTATGTTCCCCAATATCTTGCTCTATCAAATAGGCTCGGTCCACCGCATCTTTGAATGTCACAATCCGTTGAGCAATAAGTTGAGTACGGATGGAGGTCTTCAATCCCCGAATGAATCTCATAGCTTTTTGTTCCTCGGTCCTCACCAAATAGTCGCAATACCGGGCTAATTCTATGAACTTAGCCGAGTATTGTGCTATAGACAACACACCTTGCTCCAGGTTGAGTAGCTCGATCTCCTTTCGGTTTTGATCAACAACCGGAATGAAATGCTCCTTGAATTTGCGCACAAACAACTCCCACGCATACACCGTGTGAGTATCATCCCAAGTAGCTTTAACACCCTTCCACCAATGCTCGGCGGCTCCCACAAGCTTATAAGCCGCGAACCGGACCTTGTCCTCATCCGTGCACCCAAACACATCATAAATCTTCTCCATCGACTCAATCCATAACTCAGATTTCCTTACATCGGGTTCCCCATTGAATTCAACCAGTTTCAACTTCAGAAATTGCTCCAATCCATAGCGGGGTGGTGCTGGTTCTACCCTCGGACCTTGATCATGTATGGCCTTCATGGACGCCTCGAACATGCCTTGAAACATAGCACGAGCTTCTTTCCTTGTATCATTCTGATTCTGTGCCCCACTAGTACCTCCTCTGTTTATTCTTCCAGACATTTCGAGTAATTACCTGCATAAGACATCAACCGTTAATCACTCCGCACACTACTACCCACCTAGGTCAAACTAATCCACCTAGACTTATACTTAGAGCTAATGCCATAGCTCTGATACCAACTGTCGCGCCCCCGGACCCCGCGGGCCCGAGACCGCGATCTGGACGTCGACTCTAAAACCAAAACTGTGAAATACCGAAGTTAAAAATTCCATTTGATACCAAAAGGTGATGATCCATAGTTTTACAAAACCAAGTTTGATAAAACCAAATACAACTATCATAAACTTCCACAAGTTTATGCTTAACAAAATAAAAATATACAATTCTTAGTGACGTCATTGTTTGGTACAACTATCCCAAAATGGTTACACATTTACATAATGTAAACCAACCTATATCAACCTTCCCCAAAAGAATGTATCCACACTCGACGTCCTCTTTCTCGTGATCAGCGAGACTAATCCTTAGCACCTGGGGGGGGGGGGGTTAAGGAAAAACAAAGATAAAAGAAAAGGGGGTGAGATAAATCTCAATAAGTTACTAATGCAACTACATGACATGCTATGATGCACGAAGCGATAAGCAATAATAAATATCACGTAACACATAGCATTTATCACATAACAGATAGCAGCGGAAATAAACACATAACAAAGGATATAGCCAAGGTTTTCCAAACCGGTACATCCAAATAAAGGATCGCTGCGCAGCTTCAATAATCAACAAATCATCATCTTCATAATAGCATGAAAGCCGAAGAGAAAACCCCCGGTACCGGAACCAATAACCATAAAAGTGTCACAAAGGACAAGGACCATGACACAAAGTCATGCCCGGTAGCTAGATACATTCACAAAGGAAGCTAACTTATCTTTTCCAAGGCCAATCTGGAAAAGGGGTAAAGAAGGGGGCAAAACAATGGTCAACATTATAATGGACTTGGCTTTGCCATTATAATCTTTCCCATCGCCCGATGCAACAAATATGCCAGCTGGGCTTCCAAATAAATGCTAAGTAATAATAATTTAGCATGGATAAACAACTTAAGGTTCCAAAGTAGGGAACCAATCCAATTAAATCACCACAAAGGTAAACCAATATAAACAGCACATCAAAGATGCCCAACATTCCCAAAAGGGTACTTAAATAAATTTCATAACACATTTATTCACAAAAGAATCAATTCCACTTAAATAATTGTTCCACGGTGTTATCTTAAGTTAATTAGAAGAAATAAACCTAAACTAGTTAAGCCTTAAGTCTTAAACCAAGCAAAAGGGCACAATCCTGGAACAGGGGGCGGGCGGGCGCCTGGCATGGGTCAGGCGGGCGCTTGAATCAACAGAAGGTCAGGCGCTAGAAAAAGGGGGGTAGGCGGGCGCCTGGGCAAGGGCAGGCGGGCGCCTGGTCTACGGGCTGGGAAGAATTCTCAGCTGGGTTCATCAAAATGCCTAACCATTTCCTTACAAATTTCATAACACTCAAAATCAACACTCCCAACAAGATTTCTAAGGTACCCAAACATCATTTAACCCAAAAGGGGACCTTAACAACACCCTTTATCAACCAAAACCAAGATCAAATTCCCACATTCAAGACTTCACCATTTTTACCCAAAACTCAAATAAATTCAAAATAAATTCTATACTCAACCAAACTTCAAATATAATACATCAAGCATTATATAAACATGATATGAAAAGGTTCATGTTTTAAGAAATGAGAAATAACTGGAAGAAGATGAAGGAAATGAAGAGAGAAGTAAAGGAAGAAAACTGATCTAGTAACAATATTTATGTTATGAACGAGTGAAAAAAAAAGATTCTTTTTTCCTTAGTTTATTTAATCAAATAAAAAAGCAACTTTGGGATTGGTTAATGCCTACGACTTCCAGATAAGGAGTTCTAAATTTCATTATTCCGTTCTGTCGCGCATGCTAGAAAAGGATAATATTTGAATCTTCTCTGTCGTCATACTCTTAGTACCTGCATACCCAAAAGGGGGCGCTTGTTAAAAAACTGCTACTGACGCAACTACCGGTACCCATGCCTCTACCTCCCTCGGAAGCCGTGTTGCAGGCTATGAGCCCGAATCTCCACCATGTTTTTTGAGGTCGATGGAACGAAGCTAAAATATGCCAACAATTAAGAATTGGCTTTTACTGCTTGCTGCATTAAAAACCACATCACAAGCTTCTGATAAAAACCGAGCAGTTGTAAAAAGATTTGTCAAATGAATACCTTTACGCGTTATACACTTTGGAGAGAGATAGGGTCCCATTTTAGGATTCCATTGCTTAGTATCATGGCCCAAATGAACTGACGCATCGATCATCTCGTCCAAATTTATGTTCCAATATCTTCTTGTCATTTCTCCCCACACTCCCCCTCTTTTTTTTAAGAGAGACGAGGAACTTTATTTCTTAAGGGGATTTAATCCTTTCTCTCTCAATACCACTTCGGGGAAAAATATAAATTCTCGCGATTTCTATCCAAAGGCCCCTAGTTTTGGCATTAGAATAGCTACTCCACCCATTTCGTTGAGATAAACAAGATGGATTCTATCATAACTCGCTCCTGCCAAGAAAAACAGGGCGGCCCCAATATATCCGTGAGAGATTATTTGTAAAAGGGCTCCATTCAATCCTGCATTGGTTATAGAACCAATTCCTACAAGTATGAAACCCATATGAGATACTGAGGAATATGCTATTCTTTTTTTTAAATTAGGTTGGCCGGAAGATGTTGAATTATTTTTGATTTTGTATTCTTTTTAGAATTAAGAAATACTCATGGTAAACGTTCGAGCCGACGAAATTAGTAATATTATCCGCGAACGTATTAAGCAATATAATAGAGAAGTAAAGATTGAAAATACCGGTAGCGTACTTCAAGTAGGCGATGGCATTGCTCGTATTCATGGTCTTGACGAAATAATGGCGGGCGAATTAGTCGAATTTGAAGAGGGTACAATAGGCATTGCTCTGAATTTAGAATCACATAATGGAAGCAAACGCTTCTGTAAGGTTGTCGCAAGGTCCTTCAGCAAAGTCGAAAACAACTCACTTAAGTGAGGGGGTGCGATTAACGACATTTCCCGAAGTAGCTGGGACTCCAAAGTCTCGCCAGGACATAGATCCCAAGTTTCCACGCGTCCTAAAATGATAAGAAATTGCTTTTTAGGAAGAAAAGACGGAGGAAGAAGAGACGGAGGAAGTAGAGACGGAGGAATCTCAAACTGTTAAGCGCTTCCCTAACTACCTATTTTCTTTCCTCCCTTCCTGCTCCTACCACAACCTGCTTTTCTATCTCTTACCTTGCTCTCGCCCTGTTATTCGCTTCCTTTCCTTATCGAGAGTGAGCCATCGTACCAAGTGGCTCCCTCTCTTGTTTCCTTCCCTATCTTTCTTTCCCGCCTCCAGGCGGGTTTACCCTCCGCTCTTCAAGGAGCTTCGGGGATTCACACTACCACTCTAACAATTCATCTCAATCGGCGATGCCTCACATCAACTTCAAAATTCAATAATTTCATAGAAGATCGCAGAAACATGGCAGCGACCATGACAAGACGGCTGCGATTGTGCCGGGAGATAGAGCTGCTGCAATCGCTTACCGGACGGGGCTCCATAAGCAGCCCCTCGCTATACCTATACCTATACTGTGGCTCCATACTGTGTAAGCATGGATAGAACACGAAGCAAAAAAAAGCTTCGTGTTCTCTCCATACACAGGAGGTGAGCAGGAAGGGAAGGGTTGCCCTCGTAGCTACGCTACGTTACGCGCGCACGCGTTAATAGTACGCGTGCGTATACACGCACACGTACACACACACGCGCGTATGCATACGCATACGCACACACACGCATACACGCACGCGTACGTATGCACGTACGCTAGTGTACAAACATCAACACAGAGACCAAGTTATGGGCATCAAAACACGTGTTGAACCTAGCTCATGTATGTTTGATTCATGAACCAAAATGTGCTTTTCCAAAGAATCGCACCCCGAGTGACGTAGGCCTGGACGGAGACGAAGTGACAAAATTACGGCTTCCCGCTTTCAATTAGAGGGGCAGGGCATCTTTCTGTTGCCGGTTAGGTTAACCTCACCCCCCACCGCGCTTACGGCTCTATACCCCAACCCAACTTGCTCTGGTTCTCGAGATTCTCAATCGCTATTTTTTTAGTGGGGAGGAATAGTACGGGAAGGGAGCGAGACCAAGCCGAGCCACTAGTAGAGTAAGCCCTTCCCACGTGTCAAGTTTCATAAATGAATTGCAGCCTCAACCAGAGAGATCAACCTGCGCCTTTGATATTAGGCCCCGGCAGAAAGTTTGACGAAAACCAAGAGAGAGGGAGAGATATGGCTGGGAAAGAGGGATGGAGGTGGAGTGTGAGGGTGAAAGAGTAGGGTGAGGGAGGTGAGTAGGGAGAAGATGAAGATTGAAATGTTACACCTAGCCCCCTTCCCCCACTAACTAGCACAATTACTTACACTCCCGACTAACAATTAAGACTCAACACTTCCACACTAGCCCAAATAACTCGAATAAAATGCTAGGCATAATTATTATAACACATAAATTGCACACATAAATATTTAAATAAATAATAATTTAAATAAATAAACAAGCAATTAAATAAATATTAATTATTTATTACTAATAAAATAGAGTCTAGATTTCGGGTCGTGACATTCTACTCGACAACCCTATACATGAAGATGATTTTAAGGACGGTTTCCTTATTCGTCCATAATTCATAAGGGTTTTTATTAGTAGCCTTAGTGGAAACTCTATTGAGAATTTAAGTTGCGGTTTTCAATGTATCGCCCCATAATGAGTGAGGTAAGGAAGTACAAGAAATCATACTTCTTACCGTATCCTTAAGGGTTTTATTACGTCTCTCAGCTACACCATTCACGCAAGCCGTATCCGGCATAGTGTAGTGAGGGACAACCCCACACTCTTCAAGATAGTGAGCAAAAAGGACCCGGACGTTGTTCCCCAAAACCGTCATTCCGATCATAGTATTCACCACCACGATCGGACCTAACGTTCTTAATAGTCTTCCTAAGCTGACTTTCAACTTTGGCCTTATAAGACTTGAAAAAAGTCCATAATCGATACTTTTATGAAGAAAATAAATGTACCCATAAATGAGAGTAGTTGTCCATGAACGTAAATAAATATTGTTGACCATTCCATGAAGGGGTAGTGAATGGCCCACAAAATTCCGTATTTATTAGTTCTAGGACACTTGATGCTCTCGAGGATACTTCTTTGTTTGTCAATTTTCCTTTTAGGCTTTTAATGCAAAAGTCTTTTCCGGAATATCAAGCTTGTTTAAAAGATTCTTTCTGACACAAGCTTGTCAATTCTCCTTATGGAGATATGACCCAAATGCTTATGTCATAAGGTATAAGAATTTGCACTTGATAACTTTTGCTTTCTATTTTGGTTTCATTATCATGAGACTCATTTATTGTTTAAATATTGTCAAATAGAAATTATTTGACAAAGTACTAGTAGCAACAACTTTGAAATTAAAATAAAGATCACATCTATTATTACCAAAAGAACAAGAGTAACATTCCTTGTCTAATATTGTGATAGATATTACAATTTCGTTCAACCGGATTTCCAGCTCTCATATAGATGAATCACTTTATCTTCACTGGGTCTTCGGTAATTTAGGAAACCCTATATAGATACACTTATGTGAGTTGTTGAACCAAAATCAACCACCATGTATATGTAGAAATTGAAACCAAATTAGCCTTAATACAAAACAAAACCAAATGACATACCTTTCTTAGCACGCCAAGCGTGATACTTAGGGCAGTCGTACTTCATATGAGTGAGGTCCTTGCAAAAGAAGTATTTCTTTTCCTTATGACCATTAGATGATCCCTTAGGCTTCTTATTACTTGCAACCGCAATATCCTTCCCTATTCTCGTTGTCCCATGAGAAGAGGTAGATGCCAAACGTTCCTCAAGAATATCAAATAATGTTTTAGCATTAACATCCTTGGAGACACATTTCAAAATAGTCTCCGGGACAACAATATTCATGATCATTAGGCTCACGCGGTTGGAGCGTTTCCACTTCTCAACATTTAAGCAATCTTCTTGAGTGCTTTCATTAGAGAGAGGAAGAGGAAACGGTTCCCTTAATGCGTGATCTATGTCCATATAGCCTAAGATCATTGTCAATTTATTTTTCCAAGTTTTTTAAAATTAGTCACATTAAGCATCAGCACGGTACTCATAGCAGTAATTATTGATGAAGCAATAAGTAAATCTGTTGGAATCGAGAACAAGAATGAATACAAAACATAATAAGAAACTACATTATGAATAAATAATTAATTATATCAAATGAAATCCATCAATAAGACAATTAACATGACATCAAAACTAATCTTTGGATTGCGAGTTGATTCATAAATAATTGCCTTTGATAACAAGTAATTTGAACAATATTTGATTAAATGCTTAATCTTCCTTTGGGTAGTCTTAAGCATTTAACAAAACAACTTAATGTTCATTTTATTTGTCATCACATGAATGCTCGAATTTAGTCAAATACCAAGATCTTCTTTGGAAAATTCAAGTCATTCACATATTAACTTAAACATTCAACACTTTAACAAATTTGTGTTTAAATAACGTTAATCACTTAGGTGATAATATTATTTAAACAATGAATAAAATTGTTTAAGCATATAATTAATCAAGACTTTAAGGTTTGAAAAATGAATGTTTTGTTAAAAGGGGAAAAAACAAAATGGTGCAGAAACTTTAAAAATTCAAAGTCTGTGAACAGTGTTTGCACGGCCGAGCATAGAAAAGTGCACGGCCGTGCAACAATTTACAGAAAGGCATGTTTTCACAGCACACTCTGCACGACCGTGCTAAACATTGATGCACGTCCGTACAAAAATTAGGGGAAAAGACATGTTTTCACGGTACAGTGTGCACGATCGTGCTAAACAAGAGACACGACCGTGCCAGTCGAACCAGTCCGGCCGGATTAAACAAGACATCCGTCTGGACCAGCACAATCCAGATGCACCGGTTCAAGGAAATGAAGGCGCACGGCCGTGCTAAACAAAGGGCACGACCGTGCCAGATTTTCTGCACTTATGAATTTTTCTCCAAATTGTTCCCAAAATCATGAATAACAAGTAGATCCACATGGGTATACATTATACAATGTATAACCATGCTATATAGGGATAATCTTGTTGTTTAAAAAATAATGAAAACAAGTAGATCCACATAATCATGTATTAAACATAATTACGTTATGAAGGGATAATCTTGTTTTAATGGAATCAAGCGAGTAGATCCACATAGTTATGCTTTACACATAACTACGCTATATAGGGATAGTCACGCTTGATCCACCGGGTTTATTTAACAAAACTTTTTCAAACCTTTTAATGAAACTTTATGGATGATGAATATAAGCACTCTTGAAACAAATAGAGCCTCTTATCAACATCAAAACTTTATGATTCAACAGGAAGAAATGAATCAAAATTATAGCGTTTTAAGGCTTTCTTTAAGAACTCAAACCCAAACCGAAATGAACGGGCTCTAATACCAATGGTTGGAACAATCTTAACCCCGAATGCCTAACTCATTTCTGGAAAAGATTTGAGGAAGAGATGAAGGCGGAAGCGAATGTTACATGTTGAATCCATCTTGATGTTGTAGGGAGAAATAAGAAGAAGAAGAATAAGATGTAGGGAGAATGATCTTCTAAATGATGAGTGCCCCTTAAATCTCTCAATAACTTCTAGACAATTATGAAGATGATTAAGGAGAAAAAGTAAAGAATGTATGGTAAGCCGTTTATATACAAGACAAAGAGGCACTTCATTTAAGAACCACACCTATTCATTTTTAAGCAATGTTAATTTACCATTTTGCCCATCATAAATAGATACATTACATTTCAGGAATTCTACACATTATTATTATTAACTACACTTTATATTAATATTATAGGTATGATTTCATGTATGAAAAAACTAAATGACTTGTAATGCAAGCCATGTTCTAACATCTACGTTATAGAGGGACGGGTCAACTGACCCCCCTGAACTTGTCCCTTTTTCTATTTTTCACCCTTAAACATATCACTAATTTTTGTTTTGACCCCCCTAAAAAAATGCACGTAACCCCCTCAAAATTTACACTCAAACCCAAGTATATAAAGGAGTCAATTTATTAAATCACCCCTTCCAAACACAATTTTGCAACACACCTTATTTCCCCAATTCGCCCGTAATTCGACCGCAATTCGCTAAAATCGGGAGCAGAACAGACGCCCCCGCCGCTAACACCCATGGATTGTCCCTCTCCGTCCGGCGTCCATGGTTGTGTAGACTAAGTTCAGGTACCTATTCGTCTCCCTTCATCATCTCTACCTCTGATCCTAATCTCAAATCCCAAAATTTTTAAATTTCAAGAAACTTAGGGTTTTGAAATCGGAAACCCTTTCTTCTTTCTTAGCCATTATATATTCGAAATTACTATTGATTTCTAGCAATAGCGTGATTTACTTTTTATTTTTCTCAAAATTCATTTTGATTTTGAGTCCAGTTTGCAAGTTTCAATGAACATCCCAGACTCTATTTCTCCCCATCTGTATTCTGTAGTCAGAGATTGAAGTCCTTTCAGCATTACTCTTTCAATGAGTCTGATTTACAACATAGGAAAATCTTTATATTGAACAATGTTCTTGTCCAAAATAGATAGATAAAGAGAACAAAATTTGAAGGGAGTCAAGTTTACTTATTGATTAAAAATTATACTTATCAAATCAGTGGCGGAGCTATGATTTTGTTAAAGGGGGGCAAAAAGTTTTACAAAGGTGTAACATTACATAGTGAAATATAAAAGTTACAGAAATGGGGGTAAAAACCTTATGTAAGAGATAAAGTTGGTATGCAACTTTGGATGTACCATAAAATATTTCATCTATTAGGCGTTACAATAAAGTTGTTTCTTCCTGTACAAAGGTACCTTTGCCTTAAATCATTTCACCTGAAAATAATAATAATAAAAAAAAAAACAATTTCAAGAGCCTGTAGATCAACTCTTGCCAAAGGCAATTTGTAGGCACAGTCGCGTAACAACAAATACTCTCTTAAAAGGAGGTTTTCTAATAAATTAAAGACAAAAATTTATGTGAAACAGTTTCACACGTGAGACAGATCTGGTTGAGAGCGCAATGGTTTGCCCTCTATGAGTAAGGCGGGTAAACTCATTTCCTCTCTCGTCTCGTTGTCGTCAAGATCTGTACTTCTTTTAAATAAAAATAGATTAGACCAAGGAACAAAGGTTCTTATTTACACACTTTAATAACTAAATCCTACACACATTCTTCTTCTACATTTTTTTTTTTTTTTTTTTTGCTTTTTATTTATTACAAAACCACTACTACTCTCATCCACCATCTCAACAAGCTCTTCTGCGTACATCTCTCTCATTCTAACTTCCACATCAAAAGTACCAACAGACCCAACACATTAGATCAATTAAACAAACTCGTTAGATTACAATCTCCACGGAAAACAAGCTCAATCCACCCTTCATCATTCCTTTAGGATAGGTACTTACATTCACCATAACCTGTTAAACAAGAATTTCCAAATTAAAACTAATTGAAAAGTATAATTAGAAATCATTCGAGACAAAATGTTATTTATGGGCTTGAAGTTAGAATCAGAGCTCAATCAGAGTTGACTATACAGTCAATGCATTTGACCAGCACACACCTAATTAATAAAGTGATTACTTACTTGGATCAGTGGTGGTGATGAAGGCGGATTTGGAGAAATCGCAGTTAAAGTCATTGCGGCCATTTGTTTGATAGAACATATTCATGATGTATGATGCATGGGTCCGCACATTATTGGGCTCGAAGCAAGCACCCCCTGCCTGAATGGGCTTGCAATCCGCACCCTTGCTGCACACGTAGTCTATGTTCGCTTGGAGTGCCTCATCACTCGCCTCTTTCTTTGGCACGCACCATTTCTTTCCCTGGGCTGGGGCTGGCTTCACAGGATTTGGAGTTGGCTGTATACAGATCAACAAAATGTTACACTATTTTCAAAGCATTTTAATTTATTAACTCTTTAAGAAAAAGTTAAAGATTTAATTCTCATCACGTAAGAATTACCTTAATGAATGAAAGAATTACACTAGAAGCAAATGATGATAGATATTAGAAATTCACTTATTTTACCCACTCAAATTTGGAAATAAGACTTTCTTTTCTAGGATAAATATAAGCGAAAAAAAATGTGAACATATTTCGGAACGGACTGTGAACCCTAATCCGCTTCACTTATGGAGGTTTAATTGGGACAGGTAGAGCAATTATATTTTGTTTCATATTTATTTTAAAGAGATAAATTAATTTGGAGAACTTATTTACATACTCCTCTGCATATCAAATGACCCAATTCACTTTAGGAATGTTTAAAAGTAAGTATTATCAGTATAAACAAAAAAAAAAAAGGCAGAAGATAATAGTAACTAAAAAGTTATTGTGAATATAATAAGTGAGTTCCATATGAAAAAGATGACATTCATTATAAAATAATTATTTTAAGAGAAAATAAGACTTTATAATTGGATGACAAAATGAGTCATTTTTGTTATTGGAGAAAGTAAGTTAATGATTTTTTGATAACGGTAAAGATTGTTAAAGAATGTGGTGACGCGTGAGCATAATAAATAAGGACATGTTAAGTGTAAAGGGAAATGAACGTAGAGGACAAGGCGGTCCAACGGTCTAACCAAAAGCAAAAGATTAAAAAGAAAAGGGATGAGAATAAATAAAGCGCAAAGGAAAAAAAAAACACACACACGAGAAAGTAGGAGTATATTTTATTTTAAAATTTAAAAGAGAGGCAACAGCTATATTCCACTAAACACAAGACACATGCGTGATTCTCGTCCACATGTTCACATGCTAAGCAATCTTGTCCTTTCTCAAATTTACTTGTTAGATTCGACCCCACCCAACATTAAATAGAGAGCAATGTTGTTGTATCGATAATAGACCCGCCACACTCTACTTAAAAACACCAATAAAATCATGACACTTAAGATTTTGTGAGCAAAATTTTGTTACGTTTTTGTGCCCCTAGTATTATTCAACAGCAGATCTACCTACATTTTACAAATTAATATGATACCCCTTTGTCCAAATACAAAGGGAAGTTGGGACCGTCGCACACATGAGAAGAGGCTTGATATGGGAGGAAATGGGTTTGACTCGTTACGTTCATAAAGGAAAAACCATTAAGTTACTCAACAAGACCTGTCTCATGTGTAAGATCGTCTCATATAAGCTTTTATCATTCAAATTTGGGGAGGATGAATGTTTATTTATTTCTTTCAAAATAAAAGTGAAAAATTATGGAAATAACACATTTTTTTAAACCCCAGTTCAGTGTTCCTTAACTATTCTCCTAGCTTTGTACCCAAAAAACTATTCCATCAGTCTCATTTTAAGAGTTAAAAAAATGGGTGGATTTAAGAATTTAGAAAAATGTGATGTATTGTGAGTGTTTAATAGTTGGGTAGGGGAGAGAAAGTGGGTAAAGAAGAGTTAGTTGATAATTGTTCTGAGTATAACATGTAGGACCCACTTTCCCTTTTAGGATTTTGACTCTTAAAATGAGACGGATG
Source organism: Campanula takesimana (assembly GCA_026119855.1). Lineage (NCBI taxonomy): Eukaryota > Viridiplantae > Streptophyta > Magnoliopsida > Asterales > Campanulaceae > Campanula > Campanula takesimana. The sequence goes on from JAOWBW010000329.1 coordinate 477,817, forward strand.
GAGTATTCTCCTCAATAAAGGTTCAGAACAATACAGAACAGAGCAGATCAAGTTAAAGAGTAGAGCACGTGCATCCATACATGAGCGATGCTAAGGGCACAAAATAAAGTCACAAAATCTTGCTCATAAAATGAGGTGGTGATATTTTATTGGTTGTATTGATAATGGACCCGCCACACTTTATCTAAAAACACCAATAACATCATCACATTTAAGATTTTGTGAGAAAGTTTTTGTGACTTTTTTGTGCCGTTAATATTATTCGTATCCATATAGCCATATGGCCGTCTTTTTCAACTTTTTCGTGGATTACCAGCCTATGTGCCACGTAAATGGTAAATCGACCGTATTGGGATATGTTGAAATAGACCTTTGATCAAATAAATTATTCCCGAAAAATGCTCTTCCTACTAGTACTCCCTCCTTTCATGCCTAGGAGTCTTTGATTTTACAAGGAAATTAAAAAGAAATAAATGTTGTAAATATGAAAAAATAAGTAAAAGTAAGTAGAGATAAAGTGGGTAGGGAGTTTTTGTTGTGATAATAACAAGCGGATCCCATAATCCATTTTAAGTAATAAAGCAACTAAGAACTTTAAGCTGGTAGAGACTAAAAACGAAATTAAGAACCATAAACTGGAAAAATAATTGAGTTTTTCAATAAACAAATAAAAAGGGAAAGATTTCTTTCGAAAGAAAAAATAGAAAAAAAAGGGGAAAGATTGGACAAATTAATTACAGTACCTTTGGTTGTGGTTGTGGTTGTGGACGGGCGCCAGATCCGCGCAGAATACCAATGTCATAAACCGGGGTGAAATCGGGTCGGAACAATCCGAAGTTCCTCTCCGCAATTGAACCCGGTTTCTGGTTCTCGTTAAACAACCCGAATATGTACGTCTCAAACTTCCTGCCCGGCATCAACGGCGTCCCTTCGCCGGAGCTGACCTTCTTCAACAACCCACCGTTATACGAAGCCGCATTCTCCACGTTGACATGTGTCAAAAATGGCTCCCCTAGCGACGGCCACCCTGTCTCGGCGGCAATGATTTCAACATCCGGGTAACCCAGTTTCTTCATGGATACGTAGACGGAATCCATGAGCTGGTCAAACATGTTTGTGTAATGTTTACCGGTAGCTGGGTCTCGAACGCCGGTGTTGGGTCTGAAAAGACAATAGTTGATTTTATCGGGGGAATATCCGAAGTACGGGTACGGGTTAACCATGAAAGCGGACTTTGTTTGTCTCAAGAACTGGAGCATTGGGGCGATAACACCAACGTCCCAACCGGGTCGGAAAGAGGCGCCGCTGGGCGGGTAAGATGAGAGGAGAATACCCAACGAGTGTGGAGTCGAAACCTTAATATCTCCGAGCCCGGACTTGACGAGGGCGGCGTGGAGCGACTTCATGGCCGGTACGAGGTTGTCGATGAGGTTCTGGGGTCCCCAGTGAAGGATCTCGTTGCCGACGGCGATGTAGTGAATGTTGGTGGCGGGATAGAAGGGCTTGATGTTGGCGTTTACCCATCGGCGGGCGTAGCGGACGTTAACGAGGTTGGGGATCTCGCCGTTGGGGACAGTGACGGTGACGGCGATGCCGGAGTTGGCGAATCCACGGAGGATGTCGGGGTTGACGTCGAAGAGCTTGACGCGGTCGATGATTGTGCGTTCCTTGAGGAACTTGGCAACCTGAGCGGGAGGGGGGAGGTTGTCGCCGAGGGTGCCGTAGTTGACGCCGATGGAGAAGACAAGGGAGGAGCTTTGGAGGAGAAGGAAGAGAGTGAGGAGAGAGAGGCGGCGGAAGGACGACGGTCTTGGTGCGGCAGTCTCCATTTTATTGGATTAATTTGTACAATTTCGTTGAAGGGGTTTGTTAGAAGCGGCAGGAGGAATTTGGGGGAGTATTTATGTGGGAGAGTTGAGAGGGATTTGTGTCCGAAGAGCGAAATCCGGTGAGGTAATGGAGTGAAGTGGAAGTCAAAATGGTCACATGTGTTTTAAGCCGTTAAATTTTTGACGCGTAGTGCGGGTGTCGGGAAAGGGATAGCAAGTTTGGGTCGGCTGCGAACCGGGGTAAAATGATTTGAACAAGTAAGCGCGTTATGCGGTGTTGAAAGAGGGGTGTCATGTGGAAGGTCCGGAGCCGACTTCATTCGACAAATTTGAAACCATTCATACCCATTTTTTTTTTATTTTTTTTTTAAGAATAATACTAGATACATAAAAAACTCACAAAATTTTAGGTGTAATGATTTTATTGGTGTTTTTAAGTAGAGTGTACTGTAACGGATCTATTATCGATGAAATCAATAAAATATCGCCACCTCATTTTGTGAGCAAGATTTTGTGAGTTTATTTTGTGCCCCTAACATTGCTCTTTTTTTATTCTTTTTTATTTATTTTTTCTTTTTATACTCAGATTTCTTGCTTGTGACAAATTAATGGGTTAATGACAATTTAGGACCTGAACTCAAAGGGGGGCGTCTAAAAGGGGCCTCGACTTTTTTCTCTCGCATGATCAGGACTCAAAATCAATTTTTTTTTTTGGCACTTAGGAGCTTTCTGACGAAATTCGTTAGAAATCTTGTTAAACGACCATGTGCCGTGCACGTGATCAACGGATCAATTAGTTTGAACTGATATTTGCTATCAAGGGGTTTAAAGGAATTCTTAAATTTTAAAGGGTTAAAAAATCAAATATCTTTTCAAGAATATAATTATTTTTGGAACAAAAATACATAACATTTATTTAATATAAAATAATATTATTTAAAAATAAATAAAATTAAACTTAATTATCTTTAAAAATATATAATAAATACTTGTGTAATATTGTAATGCATAATTTAACACGATATTTTAAGCAAAATTTAACATATGCTTCTCTAAAAAAATAAAATTAAACTTTATGATCTTTTGACCTTTAATACACTCTCTATTATGTCCCGTTCGAATTATATTTTTTTATCATATTATAAATTACTTGACCAAAAATTCTAATTCAAGCGGGACGGATGGAGTATATAATAATATAAAACTTAATTTGTTAAGCTTTAAGTATTTTTTTTTGAAACTTAAACAAAATTTATTGTACATTAATTTAATGTACAAGATAATGATGAACAAATCAATCACAACAGCCAATTCCCAGAAGGGAGTATATCTTATTATTGAATTTTAGTTATTTTATAATGATGTCAAAAAATATTTTAAATAAAACCTATAAAAGTGAAAAGTATAAATAAAACTATTTTTACCCATTTAAAAAAAAAGCCCACCCTTCAAATTTAACACGTGAATTTGCTTGGTTAAATTGTAAAAATTGAAGGTCAAAATGTTTCTTATCCTTTATCTTAATCTTCAACCTCAACCACAACCAACAACCACCACTTATCTCCACCACCTGAACAATTCAAAACCACCACCACCACCACCTCCATCACCAACCGCCAATCAACTCAAACACCTCTCCAGCTACAACTACCAAGATTTCAGAAGAAACAAAAAGATAACTCAGATCTGAAAAAAGAGAACACAGATCTAAAAAAAAAAAAAAAAAAAAGAACCCAAATCTACAGCAATCCAAATGAAGCTCACCGGCTCTGTTCACTCTCCTCCCTCACCAGAACAACGTCGGCCAAAAGCTCATTCCCGAAATCGTAACAACAAGTGCAACGATACTCGTTCAAACTCTGAAATTCGTAAATATTTGCTCTTTTTGCTTGAAGATTTCGGGTCGGGCTTGAAGGTGGATAGTCGGGTGATTCAATGATATAAGATGGAGTGATTCAATATCGATTATAGGAATTGAGACGACGGATCTAGGAAGTGCGAGAGAGAGAGAGAGAAAGAGAGAGAGAGAGAGAGAGAGAGAGAGAGAGAGAGAGAGATTCCGATGAGATTTTAGGAAAATTCCGGCGAGTTCGAGGCTAGGTCTACTCAACAATGGCACTAAAAGCACCACCAAAATAGAGGGAAAATGCCCAAATCCTTGAATCCGTATTCTTCTCTGGGTTTGTGTATGGTATTCATGGTCAAGCTTTGAACTTCATTTGAGTTTGTTGAATTTCTTGATTTGGAGATGATTTATTTTGTTGTGATTTTGGATGTTTTTTTAGTTTTTATTTTGGATTATTTGCTTTGCTCTGATATTAAATGGAAGGTGATGAGTTTAGTGGAGTATATTGGTGATGGTGCCGGAGGATGGTGGCGGTCGGAGTAGGTGGTGTTGCCTGAGGAAAGGGGGTTGCATCGCATCTGGGTTTGATTCGGAAATGGGGTTAGGGATGGGATTTTTATTTGAAATAGGAGATTTATATTTACTTCTCCTCCCCTAATTTCTAAACTTATACATTTGTCCCTCTAAAACATGAAGTTAACTTCAAACTGACTAATCCGTTGATCACGTGCACGTCACATGGTCGTTTAACAAGATTTCTAACGAATTCCGTCAGAAGCCCCGAATTGCAAAAAAAATTGATTTTGAGTCCTGATTTATCGAGAAAAAAAAAGCCGAGACCCATTTTAGACGCCCCCTTGAGTTCAGGCCCTAAATTTTCATTAAACCCAAATTAATTCTAGAGATATTAGTTTCGGTCCTTAATTGCCACTATTTGTTAAATTGCGAGATATACATGAATGACCAGGTTTTAAGTACATGTCATTTAATATCACCTACAAAGTTCAACCCTAGAAGAAAGTAGAATGCTCCCATCAAGGAATATACCATGGGTTCACAAATTTGTCACTTTCTTTAATGTTCTCACTCTCAATCATTTCCAATGACATCCTCAAGCCGTTTGCTCAAGGAACATACCATGGGTTCACACGTGAAGGGGAAGAATTACCGTCCGGATGAGTTGTGCCTGTTTGATATATCTTTATTTGTACATATTTTACATTGTCTTATTGTCCTAATTTGAATTATGTAATGCATCTACTTAACTCGTTTTCGTAATCTTTTGAATTAGGTATGGAAGTGAATGATTGGAGCAAAAAGAAGTCTAAAAGTGGATTTTTTTAGCTTAATGTGCAGCAGATTTTTTTGGGGATAAAAAAAAGTTGAATTAAGCCAGGAAATTGAAGGTCAAGACCAATAAAGAGATGCCATTATTTTCCCTTCAATAAAGTAGGAGTTGAGGAATGACAAAAGACTAATTTTCCTTCTTCCAAACCTACAATAAAAAGGACCATCATCACTCAAGAAAACAACATTCTCTTCACAAAAAAAAAAAAAATCTCAGCAGTCTTCTTCTTCTCTTCTCCTTACAAAAACTCTTTCTCTGTAATTTTCATTTTCTTTTAGTTTTCCAGCCATTGCAAGAAGACTTTCATGAAGAGGATGATTTCAACCATGTGTAGCAAAGTCTTTCTTTTTCCAATTCAAGGGTTAGTTTTAATTACACAATGTGAGACTTTATGCTTTAATTTGTTCTTGCTATTTTTCAAGATAATAGTGGATTCATTTGGATTTTATAGAAATTATGAGTTTTGTTGAATTGATCACTCATCTAATTTATATTTTCTTACATGCTAATCTAGATCAATAGGTTGATTTAGTTGTGCAATCATAGCTAGTTTTACCTTTATGAATCCTCAATCCAAACTCGATAATTGTAGCTATCTCGATTGTCAAGTTTGGGATTCAACAGTTTCCAAAGTGCTTTATGCTATTGTTGATTGATATGGAACCCTAGTGTGCCCAATCAATTAGCGATAAGATTAATCAAGTGCTAGGCTTGAGAAATTACACCAGGGAAACACAAACTTGTTATCGCTATCCTAATATGTTTTGGTTGAATAGTTGAAATAGCAAGGATATCTTTAGGTAGTCATTGTTCGATTGTGTAATTGGAATCTAACAACCCTTGAATTGAAAATTGTCTTGAATTGATATTCCTCTAGTTTATTTGTCTGTTTTGCTATTATAAATTTCGTTTCTATTTTATTTTTCCTCATTGTTGATTTAGTTGTTAGTTTAGTTCTTAATTTAATCAATCAAAAAACCCCCTCTTTATTACGTTTTTGTTTTATCAATCAAAAGAAATAATATTCTCCGTCACTGTGGATACGAACTCTACTTGTCACTATACATATTTTGTGAGTATGATAATTAATTTGGAGGTTTAACGACACACAATATTTTGGCGCCGTTGCCGGGTGCGGTGTAATTTCATTTCTTTTGACTAATAAAAAAATAAAAATAAAATCCTTTCGGCAGAGCACTACTTTGACTTAAGCGTGACACGCTTAACCTGAAATAGTATTCTGTAGGAAAAAAAGGGTGACTTTATTTTCTTTTATTTCTTTGTTTCTGGTTTATGCCTCGTTCCGCTCGTACATGTGAACTAGTTTTTGATCCAAAAATAGAGAAGACAACGAGAAGATTATCGAAAGAAACGAGGTTAAGGAAACAACGTCCATCAACTTCATCCCCTATGTTGAACGTGGATTTGGATTTGTCAGGTTTAGAAAGTAATACAGATTTCGAAGAGAAAGAAGTAGAGGAAGCAGAAATGGCACAACCCGCACCGCGAACATTAAGGGAGTTAGCTAATCCGGATGTCAATCATTATCCATTGTGCATTCAAACTCCTAACACAGATGCACCATTTGAGTTGAAATCCGGGTTAATACACTTGTTGCCTACTTTTCGTGGATTGGTGGGCGAAGACCCACACAAGCATCTCAAAGAATTTCATGTGGTTTGTTCGACGATGAAGCCACAAGCAGTTACTGAAGAACAAATTTCATTAAGGGCATTCCCCTTTTCGCTAGTCGATAAAGCAAAAGATTGGTTATACTATCTTCCATCGGGCTCTATCACTACATGGACCGAGATGAAGAGGCAATTTTTGGAGAAATTTTTCCCAGCCTAACGAGCAGCAAATATCAGGAAAGACATTTGTGGGATTAGGCAACAACATAGGGAAACATTGCATGAGTATTGGGAGAGATTCAAACAATTGTGTTCAAGTTGTCCTCAACACCAAATTCTGGAGCAGCTACTAGTCCAATATTTCTATGAAGGACTCACTACCTTTGATAGGAATATGATTGATGCAGGAAGTGGTGGGGCCTTGGTGAGTAAAACTCTGGAAGAAACAAGAAATTTGATCTCAAACATCGCAGCGAATGCACAACAGTTTGGAACCCGTAATGATGGCATTGTTAAAACAGTGAATGAGGTGAACAAAAGCTCTATTAATCAACGATTGGATGCTATGACTGCTTTGACGGAGAAAATAGTGGTGGGTCATGTGAGAAGCCCGCACTTTCGAACTTAATCGAAAATCACATTATCTCATAATGGTTTCCCTTTTGAGTTTTGAAAATCAGAAAAGTCGCCACCTCATTTTATTTTAGGAAAATAGAGATAAAACCTTTTACTTTGAAAAAGAGAAGCGGATTCAGGGGCTAAGTTACGAGAGGAGAAGGTGTTAGGCACTCCGCTTGCCCTTTCGGTCTCTAGCATGCTTCCGCCTACGCTTCATTTCTATTTACCTCATTTGAATACTTTTTAATGCCCTAACTTTGGAAAATATGTGTTTATATATGAAAGAGTCTCCTAATCTAGGTAAGTCCGCTTTGGCCGCAACCGGGAACCGGTTTGGGTGGATTTCCTGATCGGTTTTCGAAAATGGTTTTGAACATACTTAGAAAAGAAAAGCATACAAAGGGGAAGGGGATTAAGTAAATTTGGGTATTTATACACATATATGCAAGAATGGGAGACAAATCCCATATAAAAATAAATGTCTGTGCTCGGGGGTTGTTTTGTTGATTTTGAGGTCATCTTTCGTCCCGGGCCCAGGTACCTGTCCTAAGATCATCCAAATCCAAAACTAAAAATTGGGATATACTCCCAGAATGTTAGAAATTTGTGAATTTTTATGGAATTTTTGGATTGATTTTTAGACACAAGCATTAGCAAGAAAGTTAATCACAAAAAGATGCTCAACACAGTAAACATGAACCTCTGCACATTCATCACCCATTTTACCTATTTTAGCTCATGAATCCAGAAAAACACCAAGAATGAAAGTTGAAGACCACATTCCAAGTATGAAGTTACCAAAGGTTTAGATTCATAAAATGAGTTTAAGTTGTCTTAAAGGGTTCTGACATTTTGATGTCAGAAGCTGAAAGAGCAGATTCTGGGACATAAAGGTTGAAACAAGAGAACAAAAGGGGCACTTTCTGAGATCTCAAAAATATTTCAAAACTATTTACACTTTCCTGAGTTTTTTGGGAACAAAATTTATGTTTTGACTTTATCCCAATAACTATGTTTTGACAGAGTTTTAAATGTAAGAACACAGCATGGTACATATAAAGACAAACTGGACAGCACATCTGGGACTCAAAAATATGCATTGAACGACATGTATCGACCGAGATGTTGGGCCGCGACATATACAAGCCCACGAATCAAGGACCAAGACATGATCAGGCCCAACAGTATGCCGAGGTGTGGGTCGTATGCCGACTTATGCTGATTTAATAGGGATAAGGTTGCATCCCTAATATGACGCAGAATCAATAAGCATAATCCAAGATTCATCCAAATTCAGAGAATCCTTATCTAAACAAGGAGACCTCTTCTACAAAATAACTGGGATAACAATCATCCTCATCAGGATTCTATCTCCCGTAAATACGAGTTCTACGTCAATACGGGCTCTATGACTTCCTTAACAAGTCATGACTCATTCATCTACATCTATATAAACAAGCCCTCAATACAAGTAACAGGTAATGAACTCTTTTGGCTCTGGCTCTAGTCAATTGATTTCTCTTTATTCTTATCTCACATAACAGATTCTTACTCTCACACCGGAGGGCCTTCGCCGGTGAAGCCCTGGCTAGTTCACTTTTTATTGTTTCGTGTGTGTAGATCCGATCGAGGAGTTCTCTTTGCTGGATTTACCTGAACCGTTAGATGAAAGGCTGATCCGGTACATTTTTGGCAGCATCAGTTTGGTTCCATTGCCGGGAAACGTTCGATCGGAGAACTTTTTGTTCGGATAACCACAATCTCCGCATGGCTGAAATACCAGCCGACGGACAATAGGCAAGTGTTACGCCTGAAGGTGATCTCAATCCGCCACCGCCTAATGTGGCCAATAACGCAGCTCTGAATCAAGGGCTCCCTCCTCCACCTCAAACTCAAGGGGTCGGTATGCATACCCATTCAAGAGGGCCTCCACCTGAAGTTACTCAACTTTATGGAAGAAGGAGAAGAACAACCGCATGACCCCAGAATAGTGAGGGTGGCCCTTCAAGACCACAACCTTTGGATCGAAGGGCATTACTTCAATAAAACCTCTCGACTCTCCAGCAATTGGCTGACGCCCAAAGGGCTCTCTTGGAGTATGATCCTGAGCACTCCATGGCACATCTTCTTCAGCCCTTTAGAACTAGAGGAGCTCATGAGGATGATAGAAGGAGTAACCTCAGGGAGATCCCATGTATTGACGGCCGATGCCATCAAGATCCATGTGATGCTCCCCAGGAGAACCGAGTAAGTCGGCTTGAAGGTCGACTTGGCCCAGTCAATCGAGAAGGAAGAGATTTTAGAAATCAAATAAATCAACGAAGGGAAGAAGAGTCTGAATCCCCCGATATAAGATTTCTAGGGGAGAGGCGCAAAAAAGATGATCGATGTCGGTCACCGCAGAGACCTGCTACGACCCATCGTACTCCACCATGACGATCGGTTCCTGACCTAGAAGTAAACCGAGTTGCTGGTAAAAGGCGAGATAAAGGAAGGAATAGACAGAGGAGCTCTCATCGTAGTTCGTAAATCAGCGATCGTACCATAATGGATTTAAAACAGAGGCTCGAGAATGTGGAGATGAACCAGGGGCAGAGAAAGCCTAGCAATGACTACGACGCGATGCATCCTTTTACACAGTGGATAAGGGACTCTCCACCTAATCCACAACTGAAACTCCCCAACCTAGACAAGTATCCTGGCAGTTCCAACGCTTTGGATCATCTTCAAGATTTTGAGGCCGTGATGGCGCTGGTATCAAATCAGGACGATATCATTTGCAAAGCCTTTGCCAGTACTCTGACTAAAGTAGTTAGGTCTTGGTTCATGGATCTCGAAAAGGGAAGCATTGACTCTTTCCCTAGGTTGAAAAGTAAATTTTTGGAGTACTTCTCCACTGATGGGGCAAGAAAGAAAAGGCTCTCGGACTTGGCTAATATGGTACAAGGTAAGAACGAGTCGACCATGGATTTCTTTCAAAGGTTCAGGAGCCTGGCTGATTCTATTGAAGAACAGCTAACCGACAGAGAGATAATAATGTGTTTTACCAACGGGCAAAGGTCCAAAGCCCTCACTTATGAATTATCGGTAAGAGAGCCCCTCACCAAGTCAAAATTATACCATATGGCCTATGCAACAGCCATAGCAGAGGAGAAAAAGAAATTAAAGTTTGGGGGCAGAGACCGAGATCATGAAAGCAAGCCGCCCACTGGTGACTCGGCTCAAGGTTCCAATGGAGGTGGAAACACGGGAAAGAACAGAACGAGAGGAACGGAGATCTTTACCCCCCTCACAAATACCATCTCAGAAATAATGAACTTGGTGGATCTTCCTAACCCAGGCCCATTAAAGAAAATCCCAAATACCCGAAAGACACTAGCAAGTACTGTGCCTACCACAGAGACAATGGGAACGAAACTGAGAACTGTGATGCCTTGAAGAAAATAGTAAAAAAATGGGTTGATGAAGGGAAGCTAGATGGGTATGTCATAAAGAAAGACAACAAGCACCCAAGGGAAGAAGGGAAGGAGGAAGATTGAGAGGATAGGCCTCCCAGAGCAAAATTGATTGGGGTCATACGAGAAGAAATCCCCTCAAATAACAGGTTGAAAGACCAGATCCATGAGCTGAGCAAGGAATATCACATTCCCCCTGGATTCATAAAGGGGAAGAGGTGATCATTTTTTCTCCCAACGAACTGGCCGGGAACAGAGCAATGAGGGAACAGCCGCTGGTGATCAAAGGAAGGATAGAAAATTGCGAGTCTGAAAAGACTCATTGATTCAGGGGCTACTAAAGACGTGCTTTACTACAGAACTTTCAAAGAGATGGAGCTACCAGACAGCATGTTGACTCCCTACAATGCAAGGTTGGAAGGGTTCACAAACCATAAGGCAGAAGCAAAGGGGACCGTGGACCTACTGCTGGAAGTGGGAGAATACCCTTACAAGGCCTCGGCAACAATTACGTTCATTGTCATGGACCTGGCCAGTGACTATCACGCTATCCTGGGCTCCCCCATCCAAGGAAATTTGGGATTGGTTGCTTCTCTCCCTCACTAATGGGTGAAGTTCCCCACCCCGGCAGGCGTAGGATGTGTACCGGGTGCTCCTAAGCAATTTTTTGGAGCATGTGATGAAGTCTAGGAAGACTAAGAACAGAATGGAAATTGATACTCCAGAAACAAATGTCACTTTATACAGGACCACGGTTACCACGTCAACATCAAACATCGGCGTAGTACTTGAAGCAGTTGACGATGTCTCGGAGGAATGGGTCATACTTGATAACGACGACGTAGTGACAGAGGTCGAGATAACCTACGGGCTTGAGGGTTTTGGATCTATTTCCATGAATGCAGCATCTGATGAGCTGATTGACTTGACCCTCGCCCTCATCCCAAGCTCGGGGGTCACAGAACCTACCCATGTCGAGACCGAGGTCGACCGACTCCTAGACATGGAAAATTTAAGCCTGGAAGGTGAAGACAAGGTAAAGGTTAATCAAGTCATCATAGAAACCTTAGAGTTCAGGGATGGACCATAGCTCAAATCGGTCAATCAATTGGAAGAGGTCGAGATCAATCCAGACTACCCTGAACAAAAGATAAATATTGGAAGACAGCTCCCTTCAGAAGAGAGAGAAGAGATCATCTCCCTACTAAAAAATAATCTGGATGTATTTGCATGGAAGGTAGAAGACATGGTCGGGGTCAAAGAGGCCATTGCTGTTCACAAGCTTGAAGTGGACAAGTTCTTTAATCCGGTCAAACATGAGAGGAGAGTCTTCTCCAAAGATAAAGAAAAAGCCATTGAAGTAGAGGTCGAGAAACTGCTGAAGGCCAGCATCATAAGGGAAGCAACCTACCCAGACTGGTTGGCCAATATCGTCATGGTTAAGAAGAAAAATGGCAAATGGAGGATGTGTGTGGACTTTAAAGATCTCAATAAAGCCTGCCCCAAAGTCAGTTACCTGCTCCTAAGGATTGATAAGCTGGTAGACTCTATCGTTAGACACCAGACACTTAGCTTCCTTGATGCTTACTCGGGTTACCACCAAGTTTAAATGGCAGTGGGAGACATTGAGAAGACGGATTTCCAAGCAGCAGGAGGAATCTACTGCTACATGATGATGCCCTTCGGCCTTAAAAATGCTGGAGCAACCTACCAACGGATGGTCAATAAGGTCTTCAAAGCACAGATTGGAAGGAATATGGAAGCCTATATCGACGATATAGTAATAAAGACCAAGTCAGGAAGCCACATCCCATACCTTAGGGAGACAATAGAGAATTTGAAGGCCAACAACATGAAGCTTAACCCCAGCAAGTGTGTATTTGGGGTCACGGCGGGAAAATTCTTAGGCTTCATGGTTTCAGAGAGGGGCATTGAGGCAAATCCAGAGAAGATCCAGGCACTCGTAGACATGAAGGAGCCAACATGTGTCAAGGAAGTCCAAAGGTTGAATGGAAGAGTTGCCGCCTTGGGAAGGTTCATTGCAAAATCCACTAAAAAGTCACTCCCCTTCTTCAAAGCCCTGAAAGGAACGAAAGATTTTGCCTGGACACCAGAATGCTCGTCTTCATTCCAGTAGCTGAAAGGATACTTGGGATCTCCGCCCCTGCTTAGTAGTCCCGTCATGGGAGAAACACTTTACATGTTTCTAGCAGCAACAGACAGTGCTGTGGCAGCCGTACTTGTTCGAGAAGAAAATAGGGTCCAAAAGCCGGTATATTATGTAAGCAAGGCACTATCAGAAACTGAGGTTGGGTACTTTAATGTCGAGAAGATAGCATTTGCCTTGGTGATAGCAGCAAGAAAGTTACGTTCCTACTTCTCCGCTCATCCCATCACGGTCTATACCGATGCGCCCCTTAGGAAAATACTCCACAAGATGGACAATTCCGGCATGTTGCTCAACTGGTCTATTGAATTGACCGAGTTCGACATCGAATGCAAGCCGAGAAAGACCTTGCTGGCACAGCCTTTAGAAAATTTCCTGGTTGAAACTGCTTTCTCAGGTGAACACGTGCCGACGGCTAGAAAAAGGAAGTACCGCATGGATAGGGAGCCCCTTAGTGAGTTACCAAAGGATTGCTGGATCTTGTACACAGATGGGTCAACCACACAAGGAAGAAGTGGAGCAGGAGTATACTTGACAAGCCCAGGTGGTGAACATGTAGCACGAGACTTCGTCAGATTCAAATTCCCTGCCTCAAACAACCAGGCCGAGTGTGAGGCCTTGATCTTGGGCATAGAGAAGGAAAAGTACCTCGACGCAATAAAATTGGCAGCTTAGAGTGATTCCTAGCTAGTAGTGAACCATGTGAAGGGGGAATACAATACTGAGAAGTATATACTGACAAAATACAGAGACCTCGTCCTCAACATGGTCAAAGATCTGGAATTCTGGGAGATAAGTCTAGTAGGACGAGAACACAACCAGGAAGCCGACTTGCTCTTTAAGATGGCCACAGCAGAAGAAATCAATCCCTTAATCATCTATGCCGACCAGCCAGCCTATGAAAGAATGAAAATTTTAGCGATCAATGATGAATAAAGGACTTGGATCGACGACTACAAGGACTACATTGAAGAAGGGAAGCTACCTGAGGATGAGTTAGCAGCTAAGACGATTAAGAAAAAGACGGCTAGATTCATCGTGTGGAACGGGATTCTCTACAGAAGATCTTTTTCCTAGCCTCTCCTTAGATGTGTTTCACCCAATGACACCGAGAGCCTACTTGCCGAGGTACACAATGGATTTTGTGGGGGACACCCGGGGGCCAGAACCTTAGCCAAAAAGGTGATAACACTTGGGTATTACTAGCCAAACCTGAGAGAAGAAGCCCAAGCCTATGTAAGGAAGTGTGACAAATGCCAACGCTTCTCAGATTTACTAAAGTTACCACCAGTGGAACAAACCCTTATCATACCGACGTGGCCCTTCGACATGTGGGGAGTCGATTGTTGGGTCTCCTAGTAACATCCGCAGCGGAATTAAGCATTTAAAATTTCATGAAACCCAAAGCCCATAGATCCATTCATATGATTATATCAAATACATGCATAATGAATACTAGAATACTAACCCTTGATGCCTTTTATTAACAACCTTATTCTTGGTCGAGACATGAATCTTGATCACGAACAATAGCAGGAACACAAACTATGGAGGTGATAAGTTTCACCCTTTACCGGTATCCACACCTTCGAACGAATATCAAGTAGCTTCTTGATCTTGGTTGCTAGACCGAATTGTGAAACATGCTTTCACAATTATTAGAACTATATGGAATTTATTATGTGTGTGTATTCTTGTTCTTCACCCAAAAGATCTTAGAACAAGAAAATAAACCTTTAAACTCTTTGGAGGCACTCACAATGCATGGGGATGATTAGGGAAACTAGAGGGGAGTTTTATACTTGTTTCATCTATTCCAAATAGGTAACAAGTGCTCAAACCCACAAGAAATCGGAATAGGAAAGATTCTGGCCCGAAACCCCTTTGACCGACTGGGTATAGCAATCTGCCCGACCGGGCATAGCAGATAGCCCGACCGGGTATAGAATCTTGCCCGACCGGGTGCTTAAGGAGGTCCGACTGGGTCCTTAGCAAGGTCCAACCGGACCCTCCCCCTTCCTTCTTTTCTCCTCTAAATTCCCAAAATCCCCAAAAAGGCCCTTCGACCCAAATTCCATTTAAGTCCTTTACGATTCGTTTTATTTGTGTGTGGCCCTATAGGATTACACTAAGTTGGCAATGGGTTCAATCATAAACCCATAAGATATGATTAGGTTCTAGCAAACCATCATACCTACCCAAATAGTGTAACTATATACAAGTTCACATTCCTTTATAGAACATGTCATAATCCCTTTATCCACGATGTCATTGAACACAAGTCATGGTCACCAAGTCAACTTGTATTTGTTCAATACTTTCTCGATCCCGAATATGTTGATAATCCAATTGACATTGATCCGATCAATTCATTTGAGTCTGGCCAGACATTTCATCAACATCATTCTACGAGGGGCCCAAGCTTGACATCTCTCCGAAGAGGGACAAATCCATTTAGCTTATTATTCTTCCCTACATGAATCCGATTATGCCAATCATACCCTTTATAACTACCTGGTTAAAGGTAGCGTTTGAATATGTCAAACATAATGTTCATCAAGTGGAAGAATATAATAACTTCATGTCTACAGATTTAAGTGACATAACTAATATGAGATATATGTACGACATAGACCATGACATAAATCTCATACAGCGGGTCATGTCCAGTACCTTGTTCCAAACAAGTACCCATAAATCTAACATGATCATGCCATGATCATTTAGCCTTTACACTAGTGCTTTCCAAGTACTAGGGATGGAGATTATTATATGTAAACATGATCAACAATAATAATCAAACATCTCTTTATTAATATGAATATAATGATAACATATACAACGTTTAACAAACGTGCCTAGGGCACTAACACTAACATCGACATCATTGGTCCCTTTCCTTTGGCCAAAGGAGGCAACAAGTTCGTGATAGTGGCAGTAGATTACTTCACTAAGTGGGTTGAGGCCAAAGCTTTGGCAAAAATTACTGAGGAGAACGCCATCAATTTCATTCATGACTACATTTGGTGTCGATTTGGGGTGCCTCATACTATTGTAACCGACAACAGGCTGCAGTTCTCCGATGCCTTCACTGAAGAACTTAACAGGCTTGGAGTGAGGCATAGAAATTCATCGGTTAGTCAACCACAGGGTAATGGACAGGCAGAAGCAGCAAACAAACTCATCCTGAAAGCACTCACCAAGAGCCTAGAAAGAAGTGAAGGAAAGTGGCTGGACGACCTCCCTCTTGCTCTATGGGCAGTTCGTACAACCACTTGGGGGCCGACTAGGGAAACACCCTTCACGTTGATTTATGGTTCAGAAGCCATCGCCCCGGCTGAGATGGCACTCCCAACCTTCAGAGTGACAAACTATGACGAGATCCTAAATGAATATAACCGACTGCTAGACCTAGACCTAGTTGATGAAAAAAGATTGGTAGCTCAGCTCAGAATGATCAATTACAAGAAGAAGACCAAGGCCTACCATGACAGTAAAGTGAAGAAAAGGGTTTTTCAAGTAGGTGACTGGGTTCTCAGAAAAATCGAGTCGACACACAGAAAATCACAGCCCCAAACAAACTCTCTCCGAATTGGGAAGGCCCTTACATTGTTACCCATATTATCCGGGAATGGACCTACATGCTCAAAACTCCAGAAGGAAAAGAGTTGAAGCACCCATGGCATTCGGAGCACTTGAGGAAATTCTATCAATAACACCTCGGCACCTTTACTATCTTTTAATGCTTTCTATAGTTAGATTTTTTAGTCTTTTTAGTGTTCTAGTCTTGCTAGTCTAAATATTTCTAGTTTTTATTCTATCAATAAGATTTCTATCCTTCTACATTGTCGATTTTACATACCTATTTTATTACACTGGATCTCGGTCCAAGCATTACTTGATAATGCCTAGATCGCAATTCGGAGTCTGGAGCACTTAATGCCTGACTTCCCAAACATTTGATCCAAAGTAGACTTGTAAACTCAAATGAAAGCCTAGTTCCCATAACTAGCCTGGCTAAAACATACACGACATGTTTGGTCCCCAATCCAAGTTATAATACATCTAACACCCCTTTGATCCAAACCTTATTATGACAACGGGTTTTGACCAACGAAGGGAAGTTATGATCAACATCTAACTCGGCTTACAGGTTGATCCCGACTTTAAACAACTAACTCAGAGTCAACAAAGGTTACGATCAAGACATCTAACTCTTCACTATTCGAGATCAGTTTGAATAAAGGGTCAACGCTTAGCTCGCCTAAGACCAACAATTCATCACGGCCTCTAACGGGTATACATGCATTTAGCTGTAACTGGCTATACAAAATTCACCCGACAAGCTGAGGTAGACGTCTCAGGACCGAGATCAAGCAGACACTTGGCTACTTAACAGTTAAGTGCAGATAAATAGATAGCCACCTCAAACCGAGGTAACATCTATCCTGGACATCCTTAATACAAGGACAACAATACTATAGTGTTTATGCCCCTCAGACAACATTGTGTTGGTAGTGGTGCCCTAGGCACGTTTAATAAACGTTGTAATTGTTATCATTTATTTCATATCAATAAAGAAATGTTTTTGATTATTATTGCTGTTCATGTTTACTTATAATAATCACCGTCCCTAGTACTTGTTAAGCACTAGTATAAAGGCTAAATGATCATGGGATGATCATGTTAGATTTATGGGTACTTGTTTGGAACAAGGTACTGGACATGACCCGCTATATGAGATTTATGTCATGGTCTATGTCGTACATATATCTCATATTAGTTATGTCATTTGAATCCTTAGACATGAAGTTATTATAGTCTTCCACTTGATGCATTATGTTTGACATATTCAAACGCTACCTTTAACCGGGAAGTTATAAAGGGTATGATTGGCATAATCGGATTCACGTAGGGAAGAATAATAAGCCAAATGGATTTGTCCCTCTTCGGAGAGATGTTAAGCTTGGGCCTCTCGTAGGAATGATGTTGATGAAAATGTTCGGCCGGACTCAAATGAATTGATTAGATCAATGTCATTTGTATTATCAACATATTCGGAATCGAGAAAGTATTGAACAAGACAAGTTGACTTGTTGACCATGACTTGTGTTCAATGACATCGTGGACAAAGGGATTATGACATGTTCTAAAGGAATGCGAACTTGTATCTAGTTATACTATTTGGGTAGGTATGACGGTTTTGCTAGAACCTAATCATATCTTATGGTTTCATGTTTGAACCCATTGCCAACTTAGTATAATTCTAGAGGGTCACACACAATAGAACGAATCTTAAATAAAGACTATTTTGGAATTTTGGAAACTTTGAGAATCTGGACAAGTGGGCGACCGCACAGTATGTCTTGGGCGACCGCACAGTGTGATTCAAATAGTACCAGAACCTTCCAGATAGATGTGTGACCGCACAAGAGTTTTGGGCGGCCGCACACCATATCGGGACTGGTTTCCTAATTTGTTTTGGAAAAGAATTTTGGACGGGTTTAGACACAAGTTTCCTATTTGGAATAGGTCTAACTTGTATATAAACAGCCAAATTCGGCCAGAATCATATCATAGCTTTTGTGCAAGTCTCCAAAGAGTTTGAGAGAGTTTTATTTTGTTCTAAGACATCCTAGATTGAGGAACAAAATAATACACAAACAAAATTCCATATAGTTCATATTGATTGTGAAAACGTGTTTCACAATTTGGTCTAGCAACCAAGATCAAGTGTTCTTGATATTCGTTCGTGGTGTGGATACCGCTAGAGGGTGAAGCTTATCATCTTCAAAGTTCGTGTTCTTACTCTTGTGATTAAAGCTTCAAGTTCTCCACCAAGATCAAAGACCAAATTCAAAGTCATCAAGGGTTTATTTTTCTAGTATTCATATTATTGTATTTGATTGAATCATATGAATGGATCTATGGGCTTTGGGTTTCATAAAATTTTAAATGCTATATTCCGCTGCGCATGTTACTTGAAAACCCAACAGTGGTATCAGAGCTTCGTTCATGTTGATTAATTCAATACCTAGATCATGTTGTGTGTATATAAATTGTTTATGTGCCTAGCATGATATGAATATTGGATTATATGATGTTTATGTGTTATGTGATTTTATGTGGTTTATTGTTTTGCAACTTTAATCGCACGATTCAATCGCAATAAATATTATGATGGATTCTGAATTGTTTGATTATTAATTCTGATTGGATCATGGTTTTAATAATCGGGGAAAACAATTTTGAGACAAATTTTCGAACTTTAAAATTGCCTTCTGATCCTCCTGTGCGATCGCACAAAATAACGTGGGCGGCAGCACATGTTTGGGCGACTGCACAGTTATTTTTGGACGGCCGCACAATGCAATCAGAATGCTGATTCTTTTTGCCTTTTGATCAGATTTGGAATTTTCAAAAGGGTCCAACCAAACCAGTAACAGAACCAGGCCAGACCTGCTGATCTGGAATGTGTTTTGGGTAGTTGGTTTGGGTGTGGATCTTGGGGTTTGATTTTTCTATTTGTTTTGATCTTGTGATTCTAAGATTGGTTCAAGGTTTGGATGGCTAATCTACGTTCATCGATATTGTGTTTCCCAAACTTGATCGTAATCAAAGTTTCAAAGATAAAACGAAGTTAGAATTATGAAGAGTTCATAATTGCTAAAATTGAGAAACAAAGTTCTTGATTCAATGATTGGAGATTCATGTGGAATTATGGATGCAATTGGCCTACGTTCATAGAGACCATCTATTGCTTAGTTTCGGCCACATGGACTACTTTCTTGGTTTCTTGAATTAGTGCGGAATTGTGGATGCCTTATGGCTTAGTTTCAGCCGCACTTCTTGTTGTCTTGATTTGGAGATAATAACCAAAGTTGAAGTAGTCTCATCCTCATAATTATAGAGTGACTAATGACACATAAATATTATGCTTAAATTAATGGAGATTAATTTAGTGGCTAAACTTGATGCGTAACATGTTTATATTATGTGCTCATAAATGTGTTGTATGCTATATGTGATGAACCTTCAAAGAAAGTTTTAAGTTCTTTTTGCCATACCATGATTAAAACACTTGTGTATACATGGGTGATTTTGATGTGGATTCGCCTCCGCGAGGTGCATTAATTTTATTCATGTATGAGCAAGATGAGGTTCATTAATTCAATGTGGGCTTGCCTCCGCAAGGTGCATTAAATTGAATGGTTCCTATACGTTTAAAATGGTTGAACTTAATTAGGCGTCAAAATAGTTTTGGGCCTAGGCAAAAGATGAGATTAAACATGCCTTTTGAAATTGGATTTCTCAAGGAATCTCATAAAAGGAATCTAAGAATCATATGTGATATGATTGACATGATTGTCTACCTAATTAATTTAGTTTTGAGCGGTCCGCCTCCGTGGACTCAAAAGTTAAATTAAAGTTGGATTTTAGCCCAATTAAATTATATTATACATTGAATGTATGTGAAGGTTATATAATTTAGTGGGAGTATTTTCGTTTGAAAAATACATTGTTTATTTCTTTAATGAAAAACCGTATTAAATTTTGGAAATTTTGCATATTTGTAGACAATGACTGCTAACACTCAATCAATTTCGTTGCGATCGATCCTTGAGAAGGATAAGCTCCAAGAGAATGGTACTAACTTTATGGATTGGATCCGTAGCCTAAGAATTGTTCTAAGGCAAGAAGACAAGTTGTACATTCTCGATGGGCCTCTTCCTGCTGAACCAGAACCTACTGCCCCTAGGGCAGAAAGAGATAGTTACAAGAAACATCGTAATGATTCTAGAGATGTAAGTTGTCTCATGCTTGCTACCATGTGCTCAAAACTCTAATAAAGTTTGGAACATTTGGAAGCCTATGAGATAGGCGTGGAGTTAAGAGCCATGTTTCAAGAGCAAGCTAGGCAAGAGAGGTACAAGACCATTGTTGCATTCACTACTTACCAAATGAATGAAGGGCAACAAGTGAGTCCTCACATGCTGAAAATGAAAGGTTATGTAGAGCACCTTGAGAAACTTGGCTATCCAATCCCATTGGAGCTAGCCACGGATCTCATTCTTAATTCATTGCCTAAAAGTTATAATCAGTTTGTGATGAATTATAACATGCATGGAATGGATAAGAATCTCTCCGAGTTGCATGGGATGCTTAAAACTGCGGAGATGAAGATTGCAGAGAAAGGTTCTCCCGTGCTCTTAGTTCATGATGGAAAGAAGGCTAGTGCCAAAGGAAAGGGTAAGAAAGTTGTCAAACCCAAGATAAGCAAGGCAAAGGTTGCCAAGGCTTCTGAGGTAAAACCCGATTCACAAAAGGATGCAATCTGTTTCCATTATCAAGAAATTGGTCATTGGAAACGTAATTGCAAGGCTTTCTTGGAAGAGCAAAAGAAGAAGAAGAGCAGCAAGGCTGCGTCGACTTCAGGTATCTATATGATAGATATTCTCCTTTCTACCACTGATTCTTGGGTATTGGATACCGGATGTGGTTCTCACATTTGTTTAAATGTGCAGGGTCTAAAGAATAGGAGACTACTTAAATAGGGTGAAGTAGACCTACGCGTGGGGAATGGAGCAAGAGTTGCTGCATTAGCCGTAGGGACTTATGAAGTCACTTTACCTTCCGGATTAATTCTTGTTTTGAACAATTGTTATTATGTTTCGGATTTAAGTAGAAATATTATTTCAATTTCTTGTTTGGATAATGAAGGTTTTAAGTTTCTTATTGAGAATAAGAAATTTTCCATTTATTTAAATGATGTGCTTTATGGTATTGCTAATTCATTTAATGGCCTTTATGTCTTGGATGTCAAGAATGAAAATAATGAAAATGTTTATCATATAAATAAGAAATCTAAACCTAATGATGTAAATCATTTTTATTTGTGGCATTGCCGTCTTGGTCATATTAATGAGAAGCGTATCTCAAAACTCTATGGGGACGGTCTCTTGGGTTCATGTGACCTTGAGTCATATGATACTTGTGAGTCGTGTCTTCTTGGAAAAATGACTAGGACACCTTTTACCAAGCTAGGTGAAAGGGCAAGCGACTTATTGGGGTTGATACATTCCGATGTATGCGGACCATTAAGTAGCAATGCTAGGGGAGGATTTCAATACTTCATAACCTTCACGGATGATTATAGTAGATTTGGGTATGTTTACCTAATTAAACATAAAAGTGAAGCATTTGAGATATTTAGAATATTTTAAAATGAAGTAGAAAAACAACTTGGCAAAAGTATTAAGGCACTTCGATCGGATCGAGGTGGAGAATACTTGAGTCATGAATTTGATGATCATCTAAAGAATTGTGGAATAGTTTCACAATTGACTCCACCCGGAACACCACAATGGAATGGTGTGTCCGAGAGGAGAAATCGGACTTTGTTAGACATGGTTCGATCAATGATGAGTCAAGTTGATCTTCCAATATCCTTTTGGGGTTACGCTCTAGAAACCGCTGCTTTCACACTAAATCGTGTTCCAACTAAATCGGTTCAAAAGACTCCATATGAGATGTGGAGCGGAAAGAAAACTTGTTTATCTTTCATGAAGATTTGGGGTTGCGAAGCCTATGTCAAAAGACTTATCTCTGACAAATTTGCACACAAATCTGATAAATGTATTTTCGTGGGATATCTAAAGAGCTAGAGGATATTGCTTTTACAATCGAGAGGACAACAAAGTGTTTGTTGTCCGAACTGGTGTCTTTCTAGAGAAAGAGTTTCTCTCCAAAGAAATCAGTGAGAGTAAAATAAATCTTGAAGAAATTCGAGACCCAGAAAATAACATTGAACCAATAGTGGAACAAGAACAAGAACCACTGTCACGACCCGAAAACTAGGCTCTATTTTATTAGTAATAAATAATTATTATTTATTTATTTGCTTATTTATTTATTTAAATTATTATTTATTTAAATATTTATGTGTGCATTTTATGTTTCATAATAATTATGCCTAGCATTTTATTTGAGTCATTTGGGTTAGTGTAGTATTGTTGGGTCTTATTTGTTAGTAGGGAGTGTAAGTATTTGTGTTAGTAGATGGGGAAGGGGTCTAAGTGAAAGTTTTTTGGAATAATTCTCCCTACTCCCTCTCTTCTCCCTCACCTCCCTACTCTTTCACCCTCACCACACTCCATCTTTCTCAGCAACTCTCTCTCTCTTCCATAGCAAAAAAAGGTAAGTTTTTCTCTCTTCTTTCTCTCTTCATTTCCACCCTCTTCCTCTCATCTTTTCTTATTTCTCATAAAATGAAACATGTTTAGATCGTCGTTAGGATCGTAGAGGGCTAAAAATATTCAAGTTCTGACAACTTTGAAAAAATTCAAGTAAGTTGCTTTTCCCCCATTTATGCTAAAAATGTTCATCCTATGCTTAGATGATACTATGATTACCATTTATTGCTTCTTTGGTTGATTTTGAGATGGTTTACATTTTTATTCATTTTTTGTGAAATTTGGTATTTGAATCTTGTGTTGGATTTCTAGATGTTGTTATTTAGCCCCATTGCAAGTCTATAAGTTGTTTTGGTTCATAGTTGTGTATATTGTAAGTCTTGGTTCCAAGTATTTGTGAAATGGTGAAGATTTGAGTTTGGTTTGATTTTGGGTTAAAAATGGAGGAAACCCAGGAATTTTGGCCGGATTTTGCCCCTCCGGGTAAGGGGTTGCGCGCACCCTTTGGGAGGGGGCGTGCGCACCCTTATGCCCTTTGTAGACAATACCTTCTGATCATCATAGGGCGTGCGCACAACATCTTTGGGGGCGTGCGCTCCCTCTTTGTTCAACAACTCAATAAACCTTCTGATGTCCAAGGGCGTGCGCCCCCTTTCCACGCGTGCGCGCGCACCCTCCCCTTAGCTCTTTTTCATAAACCTTCTGATCCTCTAGGGCGCGCGCACCCTCCCTGCGTGGGCGTGCTCCCCTTCCTCTGTACAAGCCCTGAGCTTCATCCTCTTGTACCTTTCGCAGACAATCTTCGATAATTCATAACTCTCTCATCCGGACTCCGTTTTAGGTGTATAAATTATTGTTTTAAAGCTCTCCTCGAGCTCTTCGAGATGAGTGAATAGTTTTGGTTGTGTTCTTGGGTTAACTGGATCCTTTGTGATCAAATGTGATATGGGAATTGTGTTATCATTGTTGAGATTATTGGAACACTTTAATTGCGTGTTGTTGGTTCATTTCACTTTCTTGGTGACTTCTTGGTATGATTCCCTACTTTGGAATCCTTAGTTGTTTATTTGAGCTAGTATTTATTACTTAGCATTTATTTGAAAGTCCAGCTGGTATTTGTGGTTGTGTCGGGCGATGCGAGATATTGTGATGACACCGGCCAAGTCCATTATAGTGTCGACCATTGTTTTGCCCTTATTTTCCTCTTCCAGATCGGCCTTGGTTGAGACATTTGGAGCATGAATTTGTGGCATGGCTCCCGCCCTTTGTGGCACATTACTTTGTTATTGGTTCCGGTACCGGGGATTTCTCTTCAGCTTTCATGCTATTATGAAGATGATGATTTGTTGGTTATTGAAGCTGCGCAGCGACCTTTATTTGGTTTATCAGTTTGGGAAAACCTTGGCTATATCCTTTGTTATGTGTTTATTTCCGCTGCTATCTGTTATGTGACAACTGCTATGTGCTATCTACGATTTATTATTGATTATTGCATCATAGTATGTCATGTAGTTGCATTAGTAACTTATTGAGATTTATCTCACACCCTTTCTTTTATCTTTGTTTTTCCTTAACCCCCCCAGGACCAAGGAATTAGACTCGCTGATCACGAGGACGTCGCGAGGGTTGAGCTTTTGGGGCAAGTGTATATTGGTGGGTTTACATTATATAAATGTGTAACTCTTTTGGGGATAGTTGTACCACACTTTGACGTCACTAAGATTTGTATATTTTATTATTTTGTAGTGTGAGCTTATGGGGCTTACACTAGTACATTGTTGTTGTTAAATTGTTTTCCAAAACCTTGTGTTATCATCTTTGATATGAAATGAAATTTTTATCTCCGGTATTTTGGTATTTTGATTAGTAAGTCGACGTCCAGCTCGCGATCTCGGGCCCGCGGGGTTCGGGGTCGCGACAGTTGGTATCAGAGCTATGGTTTGGCTCTAAGTATAAGTCTAGGTGGACTAGTATGACCTAGGTGGGTAGTTGTGTTCGGAGTGAGTAACGGTTGATGTTTTATGTAGGTAATTGTTCTCAATGGCTAGAAGAAGGACAGGTGAAGGTTCTAGTGGGGCTCAGAATCAGAATGATCTTCGGGAAGAGAACCGTGCCATGTTCCAAGGCATGTTTGAGGCGGCTATGAAGGCTATTCATGACCAAGGACCGAGAGTAGAGCAAGCACCACCACCCCGATATGGTTTGGAGCAATTCTTGAAACTAAAACCGGCAGAGTTCGATGGTGAGCCCGATGTGAAGAAGGCCGAACTATGGGTCGAGTCTATGGAGAAAATTTATGATGTGTTTGGATGCACGGATGAGGATCGGGTCCGGTTTGCGGCTTATAAGCTTGTGGGTGCCGCCGAGCATTGGTGGAAAGGAATTAAAGCTAGTTAGGATGACACTCACACAGTGTATGCATGGGAATTGTTTGTGCAGAAGTTCAAAGAGCATTTCATTCCGGTAGTGGATCAGAACCGAAAGGAGATCGAGCTTCTCAACTTGGAGCAAGGTTTGTTGTCTATAGCTCAGTACTTGGCTAAGTTCACAGAATTAGCCCGGTATTGTGACTATCTTGTGAGGATAGAAGAACAGAAAGCTATGAGATTCATCCACGGTTTGAAGACTTCTATCCGTACTCAGCTTATAGCCCAGAGGATTGTGACATTCCAAGATGCGGTAGACCGTGCCTATCTTATAGCGCAAGATATTGGGGAACATAAGAAGAAGACCGAGGTAGCTAACCCGAGTAAGCAAGGAGCGCAGAGCAAGTCACAACCAAGGATTGATAACCGAGGTAACTTTGGGGGACAATCTCAGTCCCGAGGGCAACCGATCCCAAGGAACCCGGGTACTACTTCCGGGAACCAAGGGAACCAAAATAGGAGACTTTGTTCCTATTGCCAAAAGGAAGGACATTCAGAGGACCGTTGTTGGAAGAAACAGGGAAGGTGTACCAATTGTGGTAAAATGGGTCATTTTGTGAGGGATTGTCCGAGGAACAGAATCCAACCGACTGGGGTAGGAGCTGGGGCTCCACAGGGTCAGAAAAGGGATGCTGAGGGAAAGGCCAAAGTCCAAGGAAAAGTGTTTGCAATGAATCAACAAGCCACAGATGATTCCACAGTTATTGGAGGTATTATTTCTATATCTAGTGTGAGCGCCCGAGCGTTAGTAGATCCAGGATCATCTCATTCTTACATTTCTGTGCAATTTGCTTCTCTGCTAAATGCTGCATCTGAGTCATTGCCTTATGTGTTAGAAGTGTCTACTCCTATGGGAGAGTGTTTGGTGACTGATAGAGTATTTCGTACTTGTGATGTGGTTAAATGTGGTCGTGTCTTATGTGCGGACTTGGTAGTCCTTCCCATTCAAGACTTTGATGTTATTTTGGGTATGGATCGGTTGAGCAAGTTTCATGCTTCTGTTGATTGTCGTAGGAAAGTTGTTACTTTTTCTATTCCCGATGTGCCTAAATTTGTTTTTGAGGCTAGCCTTTGGAGTAGAAAAGTTCGTTTAATTTCTTATGTGAAAGCGAGAAAATTATTGCACCGTGGTTGTGAGGGGTACTTGGCTAGTGTGCTTGATACTAGGAAACAATCCCCTAGTTTGGAGAGTGTTCGGGTAGTTAGGGAATTTCCCGATGTTTTCACTTCTGAATATAATATGCCTCCCGATCGTGTGATAGAATTTTGTATAGATCTGTTACCGGGTACAACTCCGATTTCAAAGGCACCGTATAGGTTGGCTCCCGCAGAGTTGAAGGAACTAAAGGTTCAATTGCAAGAGTTGCTTGATCGAGGGTTTATCCGCCCTAGTGTTTCCCCGTGGGGAGCACCGGTTTTGTTTGTGCGGAAGAAAGATGGTTCTTTGAGATTATGTATCGATTACCAGAAGTTGAATCAGGTTACAGTGAAGAACAAGTATCCTCTACCTCACATTGATGATTTGTTTGATCAGCTACAAGGGTCCGTCGTGTTCTCCAAACTTGATTTGAGGAGTGGGTACCATCAGTTGAAGATTCGATCTGAGGATATTCCGAAGACTGCCTTTCGCACTCGGTATGGTCACTACGAGTTTTTGGTTATGCCGTTTGGGTTGACTAACGCGCCTGCCGTATTTATGGATTTGATAAACCGGGTTTTCCATCCTTATCTTGATTCGTTTGTGGTGGTTTTCATCGACGACATCCTTGTCTACTCTAAATCTCGAGAGGAGCACGAGCAACACTTGAGGACAGTTTTATCGGTTCTCGCGAAGGAGAAATTGTTTGCGAAGTTTAGTAAATGCGAATTTTGGCTCGAGAAGATTTCATTTCTGGGTCATGTTATTTCAAAAGATGGGATTTCTGTAGATCCTTTAAAGATAGAAGCCATAGTGGATTGGAAGAGACCCGAGTCACTGACCGAGATCCGAAGTTTTCTGGGTTTAGCCGGGTATTACAGAAGGTTTATAGAAGGGTTTTCGAGGATTGCTACTCCGATGACTCAGTTGACCCAGAAGGATGTACCGTTCGTGTGGAGTGAAAAATGTCAAAGTAGATTTTGATGAATTGAAGAAAAGATTAACTACAGCTCCTATTCTTGCGTTACCGAATGGAAATGATGATTTAGTAATTTACAGTGATGCTTCGAAAGAAGGTTTGGGTTGTGTTTTGATGCAGAATGGGAAAGTGATTGCGTATGCTTCGAGGAAGTTGAGCCCTAGTGAACAGAATTATCCCACTCATGACATGGAGTTAGCGGCTATTGTATTTGTGTTGCATAAGTGGAAGCATTACCTATATGGAGCGAAGTTCGAGATTTTCACGGATCACAAGAGTTTGAAATACCTCTTCTCTCAAAAGGAATTGAATAACCGTCAGCGTCGATGGATGGAACTCTTAAAGGACTATGATTGTACGATTTCTTATCATCCGGGGAAGGCGAATGTGGTAGCCGATGCGATTAGTAGAAAGTCTTATGTGGCTTCGATGATGGTTCAAGAGTGGAAGATGCTTGAGGATGTTCGAGATTGGGGTCCTTGTGAATCGAGACATGGGGCTATTTTTGCGAATATTAGGGTATCTCCGACCCTAATTCAGAGGATAAAAGAGGCTCAAAAAGAGGATCCCGAGTTAGTGAAGGTAATGGGTAAAATGAAGGAAAAGAACTTCGAGGATTTTTCTATGAGTTCGAATGGGGTGTTGTCTTTCCGTGGTCGTTTGTGCGTACCCGATGTTGGTGGAATAAAGAGGCAAGTTTTAGATGAGGGTCACAAATCAAGATATACTATTTATCCGGGTAGTACGAAGATGTACCAGAATCTGAAGCAACATTTTTGGTGGAATAATATGAAAATGGAAATAGCGGAGTATGTTTCGAAGTGTCTAACTTGTCAGCAGGTCAAAGCCGAGCATCAGAGACCCGCCGGACTACTTCAACCGTTAGAGATTCCGGAGTGGAAATGGGAGCATGTGACTATGGATTTCGTTACGGGACTACCTCGTACCCGTAGGAGGTATGACAGTGTTTGGGTGATCGTGGATAGATTGACCAAGAGTGCACATTTCTTGCCTATTGACATCAGATATTCGATGGAAAAGCTTGCGACCCTTTACATTGATGAGATTGTGAGATTGCATGGGGTTCCGGTTAGCGTTGTGTCAGATCGAGACCCGAGGTTTACCTCTAGATTTTGAAAGGCATTTCAGGAAGCTTTGGGTACAGATTTGCGATTCAGTACAGCTTTTCACCCTCAGACTGGCGGTCAATCCGAGAGGACCATTCAGATTTTGGAGGATATGTTGCGAGCTTGTTCGATAGACTTCTCCGATTCTTGGGATAGGCATTTACCATTAGTGGAATTCTCTTACAACAACAGTTATCAGGCTAGTATCGAGATGGCACCTTATGAGGCCTTATATGGGAGAAAATGTAGATCGCCTATCTGTTGGAATGAGGTCGGTGAAGCGAAGATCGTGGGTATTGATTTGCTTCAGGGTTCAGTTGAGAAAGTTAGGGTTATCCGGGATCGATTGAAAACAGCCCAGAGTTGACATAAGAGCTATGCAGACAACCGAAGGCGAGATCTTAGTTTTCAGACCGGTGATTTTGTGTTCTTGAAAGTATCTCCGAAGGTGGGTATTCGAAGGTTCGGAAAGAAAGGCAAATTGGCTCTGAGGTTTATAGGTCCGTTTGAGATTTTGGGGAAAGTGAGACTTCTTGCGTATCGACTCGCGTTACCGCCATCTTTTGACCGGTTGCATAATGTTTTTCACGTTTCTATGCTTCGGAAGTATATTCATGATCCATCGCACGTTTTACCGAGAGTACCGGAGGATATAGAGCCCGATATGACTTACGAGGAACGACCGGTTCGGATTCTTGATGCCAGATTCCAAGAGTTGAGGAGCAAAAGCATTCCGTTGGTTAGAGTCCTTTGGAGGAATCATAATATCGAGGAGTCGACGTGGGAGCTTCGTGATGAGATCGAGAGGAAATATCCGTGGCTTTTTATTTCGGGTAAGTCTCGTTAAAATTCGGGTCGAATTTTCTTTAAGGGGGAGTGAATGTCACGACCCGAAAACTAGGCTCTATTTTATTAGTAATAAATAATTATTATTTATTTATTTGCTTATTTATTTATTTAAATTATTATTTATTTAAATATTTATGTGTGCATTTTATGTTTCATAATAATTATGCCTAGCATTTTATTTGAGTCATTTGGGTTAGTGTAGTATTGTTGAGTCTTATTTGTTAGTAGGGAGTGTAAGTATTTGTGTTAGTAGATGGGGAAGGGGTCTAAGTGAAAGTTTTTTGGAATAATTCTCCCTACTCCCTCTCTTCTCCCTCACCTCCCTACTCTTTCACCCTCACCACACTCCATCTTTCCCAGCAACTCTCTCTCTCTTCCATAGCAAAAAAAGGTAAGTTTTTCTCTCTTCCTTCTCTCTTCATTTCCACCCTCTTCCTCTCATCTTTTCTTATTTCTCATAAAATGAAACATGTTTAGATCGTCGTTAGGATCGTAGAGGGCTAAAAATATTCGAGTTCTGACAACTTTGAGAAAATTCAAGTAAGTTGCTTTTCCCCCATTTATGCTAAAAATGTTCATCCTATGCTTAGATGATACTATGATTACCATTTATTGCTTCTTTGGTTGATTTTGAGATGATTTACATTTTTATTCATTTTTTGTGAAATTTGGTATTTGAATCTTGTGTTGGATTTCTAGATGTTGTTATTTAGCCCCATTGCAAGTCTATAAGTTGTTTTGGTTCATAGTTGTGTATATTGTAAGTCTTGGTTCCAAGTATTTGTGAAATGGTGAAGATTTGAGTTTGGTTTGATTTTGGGTTAAAAATGGAGGAAACCCAGGAATTTTGGCCGGATTTTGCCCCTCTGGGCAAGGGGGCGCGCGCACCCTTTGGGAGGGGGCATGCGCACCCTTATGCCCTTTGTAGATAATACCTTATGATCATCATAGGGCGCGCGCACCACATCTTTGGGGGCGTGCGCTCCCTCTTTGTTCAACAACTCAATAAACCTTCTGATGTCCAAGGGCGTGCGTCCCCTTTCCACGCGTGCGCGCGCACCCTCCCCTAGGCTCTTTTTCATAAACCTTCTGATCCTCTAGGGCGCGCGCACCCTCCCTGCGCGGCCGTGCGCCCCCTCCTCTGTACAAGCCCTGAGCTTCATCCTCTTGTACCTTTCGCAGACAATCTTCGATAATTCATAACTCTCTCATCCGGACTCCGTTTTAGGTGTATAAATTATCGTTTTAAAGCTCTCCTCAAGCTCTTCGAGATGAGTGAATAGTTTTGGTTGTGTGCTTGGGTTAACTGGATCCTTTGTGATCAAATGTGATATGGGAATTGTGTTATCATTGTTGAGATTATTGGAACACTTTAATTGCGTGTTGTTGGTTCATTTCACTTTCTTGGTGACTTCTTGGTATGATTCCCTACTTTGGAATCCTTAGTTGTTTATTTGAGCTAGTATTTATTACTTAGCATTTATTTGAAAGTCCAGCTGGTATTTGTGGTTGTGTCGGGCGATGCGAGATATTGTGATGACACCGGCCAAGTCTATTATAGTGTCGACCATTGTTTTGCCCTTATTTTCCTCTTCCAGATCGGCCTTGGTTGAGACGTTTGGAGCATGACTTTGTGGCATGGCTCCTGCCCTTTGTGGCACATTACTTTGTTATTGGTTCCGGTACCGGGGATTTCTCTTCAGCTTTCATGCTATTATGAAGATGATGATTTGTTGGTTATTGAAGCTGCGCAGCGACCTTTATTTGGTTTATCAGTTTGGGAAAACCTTGGATATATCCTTTGTTATGTGTTTATTTCCGCTGCTATCTGTTATGTGACAACTGCTATGTGCTATCTACGATTTATTATTGATTATTGCATCATAGTATGTCATGTAGTTTGTAGACACCCCGCCTTGGACCGATCACCCCGATTGCACATTTGATTTTGTGTTTCTCCCCATTTTAAGTGTTTCTCATTAGTTTCTGTCACTTTCGTTAAGTTCCTGACTGAATTCGTTAAGTCCAGGGACTAAACTGAATGACAGGGCTGACTTTCTAGTCCATTCTGTCAAAATTGCCTTCTCTAAGTCGCGCGCCTCCGACAGGAGGATCCAGGCGCGCGCGCCTCCCACCCTCAAAGCAGGAAGCGCGCGCCTCTGGGCGTCAGTTACAGATTTCTGGCCAGGATTCCCTCCCTTGCTCAATTTACAGGATTTTGCCAGGGAAGGATTTCTTGGTGACTGAGTTTTGGCACCAAAAACACCCCTCTTTCACCTATAAAAACCTCTCTTTACCTCCATTTTGAAGGATCGAAAACTGAGACCGAAAATTGAACTTACAAAAACTATACCAAAATCACTTTCTAAAGGTTCTCCAAGGATTTCATCAAGAAATATTTGAAGGTCTTCAAATTGTAGGTAAAAGTCCATCTTTTCCTTCATTTTCTACTTTATCTCCTCTCTCTTTTTACTTTAATCAAATGTGCAATCACCCAAATCATTTTGGGACATGACTCTAATGATCACCTCGTCTCATTGAGGTTGGTTAAGGAGTCATCTCCTACATTCCAAATCCTATTTTAAATCCCCCCTTTTCATGACTTAAAGAAGAAGAAGAAGAACATTTTCATCCATGTAGATTTTGATCAAGTAAGACCAACTTTAGTTGGGCGAGATGGGTGTTTCGGTACTTCTCATCTCGTAATCTAACCCCCGAACCTCAAAACAAAGAATCTCTGTTTTCGTAATCAAACTTAGGCTACAATCTATAGGTTTTTCTTATGTTCCTCAAAACATAGGTGGCGACTCTAAAAAACAAGTTAGACATCCTAGGATAACACCACGCGCTCTAGCCTATGGCCGTGGTTCCCCCGGGGTATCTACAGTGGCGACTCTGCTGGGGAGTTAATTGAGGGTTAAACTTGCATTCTGATCGAAATCTACATCTTTTCTGGGCATTCTGTTTCCTGATGGGGGAGGCGCGCGCGTCTAGCCTTTTAAGCCAAAGGCGCGCGCATCCCGCATCAAGAACCAGAATCGCCCACTTCTTCATATTCTTCATCTTCTTCTTCTGTTATTCTGCACTAATCACTTCTGCAGGGGTCACAATATGAACATGGGACCAGGGCAATCCCCTGAGTCCAAAGTCTGACATTCTGACAGGTGTGCCCCAGAAGCGCGCGCCTCCCATAAGCATTGCGCCATGCGCGCGCGTCCCACATCAGCACTCAGAGGCGCACGCTTCTGGGTTGGTTTCCAGAACAGAAACAGGTTTCAGAACAGTGGGTGTGGGCACAGTTGCCTGCATCAGAACAGAATTGAACCCTCGGACTGTTTTAATTTTGTATTTTATTTACCGGTCACACGGGTGATTCGGGAGTTGTAATTTTATGTGCTTATGTGTTTTGTGTGTTTTTCTTTCTTTTCAAAAAAAATAAAATAAAATAAAAAATTTGTCACTCGATAGACCTCACACTACATGCACATATTCCTATGAACTGCTCACTATCGAGTCGCACAAGTCCAACCCCAAACCCGTCGAGGCCCGTCCTAGAAAGTTTCAAGCTCCACCAGACCTTGGCTCTTTCGAAGCGGTAAACCTCAGCCCGTGGCGTAGTTCAAGACTACATGCCGGGGGTGACCTTTGAGCCTCATATTCAAGCCGAGCACAAACCACACAATTCTAGTTAGGGTCTAACACTCCGTGACTCAAGTCGGTTTCCATGTACCGAGATTTCCCTAAACTAATGTCTTCAAATCATATGGACGCAATAAAAATCCGTCCCCAAAAGTGGTTATTTTAGACGAAAATAAAAATCCGTCCCCGCATGTATGCTTTACTACATTAATTTAGTTTAATCCCGATACATGTAGGATTCACAAGCGCGATGGAATCCGATGAGTATATGGGACCGCGAGATGGTCTATATACTAGTGTGACGATTCCATTATTTTCTTAGAAACCCCAAAAGGGATTCATTCCCTCCGACTTATAAAAAAAAAAAAAGAGTCTTTTCTTATGTGGTTCGAGTCGTGTGCCCAAATGTGTGTTCTAAGCCTCTTCATGGACCGCAAGTGTTACTCAAGACTGACAAGGGCCTCTTCTGCAATATAGGTTCAATTGGTACTTACAAAGTCTACCGGGATTCAGCAAATCGGTTAGTCCGTGAAGAGATCACTCCAACAGCTCCAACATCAACCATGACCGGCAGCAGCAACACCATGTCTCTCGAACAGCTCTCAACCATGGTCCAACTCCTCCAAGAGCAAGTCTCCACCCTTAACAAAGAGGCACAAAGCAAAGACGACATTTGGCAATCCCACCTCGACAGCCAAAGGGAGGCCCACGAGGCCGAAATGGAGCTAATGAAAGAAAAGCTCACCAACCTTGCCAAGGGAAAGAACAAGAACAATGATGATGAATCCGAATGGGCCGAGGGTTTGTTCAAGAGTCCTTATGTCAACACCCGCACCAAGAAAATGGGGGAACCAAGTTCCGAGAACAATGAGCCCAAAATGGTGGATTCTATCATGGCCTACATCGACCAAAGATTCAATGGGCTCAACATGGGGAAAGGCTCCGACACAAGCCTTTATCAATCATCCATCCTCATGAGTACTATGGCCGCTCTTCCCGATAAGTTCAAGATGCCCGACATAAGAAAATTCAAGGGCAACTCTTGTCCCATGGCTCACATTGAGACTTATATTTGGGCAATGGTTCCGAAGAAGGTCTCCACCAAGGTGATGGCTCAATGCTTCCCTCTCACTCTCGAGGGGGCGGCAAAAGATTGGTATGCTACTCTCCCGCTCACTGTCCGTCTTGATTGGGACTCCGCCATGCTTGCCTTCAAGAACCAATACCAAGGCAACACCACTCACCGGCCCACAAGGAAAGAGCTAGAGAACACTACTCAATGAGACAATGAGTCCTTCATCGACTTCACAAGGAGATGGAATGACAAACTCTCTGAAATTGTTGAGAGGCCGAACACAAAGGAGCAAATGGACATATTTCTCAAGTGTCTCAAGATTGATCTCCGCACTCACCTAAGTGGGGCTTGCTACTCCGACTTCTCCCAAATGTATGAGGCGGGGGTACGCATGGATGACTTGCTCAAGGAGATTAAGAAGACCACTCCTACTTACCGCTACAAGGCCGCTTCCAACTCCACAAAAGAGGCCTCGGTCAACGCCGTCACTATTGACAAGGGGAATTACAAAAGGTTCCTCCGCCTCAAGGGAAGAATCCCCGAAGTGACCGTGTCTACACGCCTCTCCAAGGCATGACTCAAACCGAAGTGTTCGAGGTCCTCAAGGTAAAGGGTCAAGTCACACCCGTGCAAGGGTACCAACCCAAGACGATCAACCCCAATCATGCTCACCACAAATATTATGGCTACCACCAATATAGTGGCCACACCACCGAGGATTGCTTCGTTCTCCGCAATGTCATTCAAGATCTCATAGATAAGAAAGAATTTGTAGTGACTAATGACGAGCATGTCAATGTAATAGAGATAGGAGAACTCGAGGGGACCACCCATTCAATCCCAATTGTGAATGGGGGCCCCAATGTTATGAATAAACTTGACAATTCTTGTTATGTAGTGACTTACAATGAGGTAATGAGGGAAGTACTAGAGAATAGGAAAAAGAAGCAAGATGGGAACGTCAACATGCTAACTCGATCCGGTCGAGTCATAACAAGCAACCCTTCCACTTCCGCACCGAGCTCCTCTTCTCAAAAGCCACAAGCTCACAACGCTCCCGAAGATCCTCTACTTGTCCAACTCAAGAAAACTCAAGCCAACATCTCTATTTGGGACCTCATTGCATCCTCAAAGAAACACCGAGATCTTGTCATCCGCAATCTCGATGATACATCAGTCTCTCCCGATACTTCTCCCGAGGACCTCACGGCAATGATTGGTCACATTCACTTTGGCAACGTCATCACCTTTGCCGATATGGACCTTCCACCGTTTGGTTCCGACCACAACGAAGCTATTTACCTCAAGGTACGAGCAAGGGGGAGGCCCGTCTCAAGAGTCTTAGTGGACGGTGGTTCCGCACTCAATCTCATGCCTGGTAGAATCATGGGCATACTGGGGCTTAAGGATTCTGATTTGAAGCCTTCTACTCAAGTAATCCGAGGTTATGACAGCACCGCCCGTACAGTCATGGGTATGATCGAAATAGACATTGAGTTTGGGAGCATGGTTATGTCCGTTCCATTCCAAGTGCTTGATATCCCGGCCTCGTTTAACTTACTGTTGGGTCGACCATGGATTCACAGTGCTAATGCCGTACCGTCAACTCTCCACCAATGTGTCAAGATCCAAAATGGTGATCAAAATAGTAACCGTAATGGCTGAAAACATCACTATCCATAGAAAAGGTGAGCCCGTCCACCAAGTTCAGCATGGTCTACCAGACTCCACTCTCTCCGGCGTCTCAATCAACGCCATTGACAAAGAAGGGGGAAACGGATCATGGACCCCCAGCAATCACAAAGTCCTCCGCATGATGAGGAATATGGACTACTTCCCTGGTTTAGGCTTAGGGAAATATCAGCAAGGAATCCTACATCCCGTGCAAGTCCCATTTGTCAAGAACACCTTCGGTTTGGGGTATGAGCCTTCCAAAGAAGACTTGAAACAAGAGCAAGCGATCAAGAACGAAAAGGCCCGAGCTCGTAAAGAAGGCCGCAGGTATGAAGTCCCTAATCTAAGGCCTTATCGCAAGACGTTGAATGGTTATTTTGTCTGCCAAGGGGAAGACGTTCCATACATGATCTTTCCCGAGCCGTGGGTTAACAATAAAGGTGTCAAAAAGCCCGGCCTCGAAATCTTCTCCGATTGTGAGGTCCAGATATCCGACAGAGAACCAACTCCCATGTCGCCCCGTGAATGGTGGGGGAGGAAGATGACTATAGAGTCCGAGACAGAAATCACCGTGGGGGAAGAACTGACAGATTTAGCCTCCATGTTTGAAGAGCTCGCCATGATGAATAAATGCCAGGTTAACGCCATCCATGACACCGTCATCATGAACGAAACTATCAGTGAGATCCCGCCAAGCTCCGAGCCGATCAACAATTGGTATTCAACAAAAGGGCCCGTGGTATCCGAGGAATTCTTAGTCCAAGAAATGGGTTGCATACCCCGCACAGCAACAAAGGAAGAGCAGCTCACACTTACTTTCGAGTCCGAGAGTGTCTCTAATACCCTCACCCAAGAGGATTTGGAGTCCATAGCCGAGCGTGTGTTCCTTTCTTTGCTAATGAAAAATTTGATATTTCTGAGTACCCTGAGATTGCAAACATCATAAATGATGAATTAACTAATAATGAACTTAACGAACAAGTTAATAACGATTCAAATTATGATGAAATAGACCACGAAAACACAACATACTTAAATGAACTTGCTCAACAAGTCCGTAGTCGTGGCGAGAATGGTCCAAAGGCTGACGAAGAATTGCATGTTGTTAATCTGGGTACCGAAGAAGAGCCAAAAGAAACTAAGATTGGAAGCTTCTTCAAGGGGGACGACAAAGACAGATTGACTGCACTACTACGGGAGTTCGTGGATGTGTTCGCATGGTCATACAAAGACATGCCGGGTTTGGACAGAAAGGTAGCGGAGCACAGGATTCCGATCAGAGAAGATACCAGGCCAGTAAAGCAGAAGCTCAGAAAGATCAAGCCAGAATGGTCTCTGTAGGTCAAAGAAGAGATTGAGAAGCTCCTCAGTGTGGGTTTCATCAAGGTTATCGAGTATCCGACATGGTTAGCCAACATTGTGACAGTCAGGAAGGCGAACGGCAAGGTTCGAGTTTGTGTAGACTTCCGGGATTTAAACAAAGCTTCCCCAAAGGATGATTTTCCACTCCCTAATATCGACATTCTAGTCGACTCCACTGCTGCCTACGAGGTTCGCTCATTCGTGGATGGGTTCGCTGGGTACAATCAGATTCTTATGGCCGAGGAAGATCAACATAAGACAGCCTTCACATCACCGTGGGGTACCTTTTGCTACACAGTCATGCCATTTGGGTTAAGAAATGCTGGGGTTTCCTACCAAAGAGCCATGACAGACTTGTTCCACGATATGATTCACAAAGAAATCGAGGTCTATGTGGACGACATGATCATTCACTCCAAAGGAACCGATGGTCAACACCTAATCGATCTCCGCAAGTTCTTCGAAAGGCTTCGTCAACACAAGATGAGGCTCAACCCTGCAAAGTGCACATTCGGGGTTATCCGAGGCAAAGTTCTTGGTTATATGGTCACTGAAAGGGGAATCGAAGTAGACCCCTCCAAAATCAAGGCAATCATTGACATGCCTCCTCCAAAGACGCATAAAGAGATTAAAGGTTTCATGGGAAGACTACAATACATCAGTCGGTTTGTGCACCAACTCACTTCCATGTGCGAGCCAATCTTCAAGCTACTCAAGAAGAATGTGGCTCTAGAATGGACCGACGCGTGCCAAGAAGCCTTCGATCAAGTAAAGCATTACTTGACGTGCCCTCCTGTTCTAGTTCGCCACACAAGGAGAAACCTCTGTTGCTTTATCTCACTGTCAATGATGAAGCCCTAGGGGCTATGTTAGCACAAGAACAACGAGAGTCCACAAAGGAGAACGCCATTTATTGTGTCAGTCGCCGATTCCAAGGAGGCGAAAAGAACTAATCTGTCTTAGAGAAGTCATGTGCAGCATTAGTTTGGGTCACTCAAAAGCTCAAACACTATATGGAAGCTTTTCCGATCAAGCTAGTAGCAAAGGTGGACCCTCTCCGCTACATCTTCGAGAAGCCTTTCATGTCAACAAGAATAGCCAAATGGTACTTCATGCTCGCCGGCTATGATATCACTTACGTCACACTAAAATCTGTCAGGGGGAAAGTGTTCAGTGACCAGCTTGCCGAATTCCCGTGTGACGAAGTGAAGGGGGAAGATGTACAGTTCCCCGACGAGCATTTAATTTGTACTGCAACCGAGGAAGACAAGTGGCAACTTTTTTTCGATGGCGCCGCCAATAAACACGGTTTTGGTATAGGGGTATTGCTTGTCGATCCAAAAGACATCTACACTCCCATTGCCATACGCCTGGAATTCGAAGCTACCAACAACATTGCCGAGTATGAAGCATGCATAGCAGGGCTCGAAACAGCTCTCGAAAGAAACATCACGGAACTAGAAGTGTTCGGCGACTCTTTGCTCCTTATCAATCAATAATCGGGTAAATGGCGAACCCAAGACCCGACTCTCCGACAGTATGGTCAGCACCTTGAAGAACTGGTTGAACAATTCCAAGAGATCACTTTCAACTACCTGCCAAGGGATAAGAATCGCTTCGCTGATGCACTGGCCACTATAGCTTCATTAGTTGAAATGCCCAAAGGGAAAATGGTGAAGCCTTTCAAAATTGCTCGAAGGAACAGTCCGGCATATTGCATGAGTATCGAGATCAACGAGGTTCAAACAAACTCTCCGTGGTATTCGGATATCATGAACTTCCTCAATGACGGCACTTATCCCGAGAACATCAATAAGAAGTCTCAAGCAGCTCTGCAAAGGTTAGCCTCTCGGTATGTACTGATTGGGGACCGAGTCTATAAAAGGCACCACGACGGGATCAATCTCTTATGCGCCAATGAGACCGAAGCTCAAGAGATAATGTGTGAAGTGCACGAAGGAGAATGTGGACCCCACATGAATGGGTTTATGCTAGTCAAGAAGATACTTCGCATTGGTTACTATTGGAGCACTATGGAACGAGACTGTATCGAGAAAGTCAAAAGGTGTGCCAAGTGCCAATTCCATGCTAATCTGCAACATGCTCCACCCTCACAACTTTACAACATGGTCACACCTTGGCCTTTCTCTTGTTGGGGGATAGACATCATCGGTAAAGTTCATCCTGCCGGGAGCAATGGGCAGTCATTCGTCCTAGTGGCAGTCGACTACTTCACAAAGTGGGTCGAAGCACAAGCCTATCGGACCCTCAACGCCAAGAAAGTGGCCGAATTTGTAAAGATTAATATCATGTGCCGATACGGCGTGCCTCATGAAATCATTTCTGATAACGGCTCTCACTTCGAGAAGGAAATGGATGCACTTTTGGTAGAATACAATATGACCAAGCACAAGTCATCTCCTTACCGGCCCCAAGCAAATGGCGCAGTCGAAGCAGCAAATAAGACCATCGAGACCATCGTCAAGAAAATGGCCTCAACAGGAAGGGATTGGCCCGAGAAGCTACCATTAGCATTATGGGGCTACCGCACATCAATACGATCCGTAACAGGAGAAACTCCTTATGCATTGGTCTATGGTTCTGAAGCCGTACTCCCTATCGAACTTGAAGTCCCATCTCTACGGGTCCTCCTCGAGAATCAAGTCAACGAGGTCGACTGGATGCAAAGTCGATATGAACAACTAGCCTTGCTCGACGAGAAAAGGTTAAGAGCACTCGAACGCACAAGGGCGTATCAGCAAAGGATGGCAAGAGCTTTCAACAAAAAGGTGAAGCCTCGAAACATCAATGTGGGAGATTTGGTTTTAAGACAACATCCTCCTAATGCCATGAATCCCCTGGGGAAATGGGGACCCCGATGGATCGGTCCGTACGTGGTCAAAAAGATACTAAGCGGTGGTGCAGTCCGGCTCGTGGATTTAGATGGTGACCAGCTGCCAAAGGAGGTCAACCTCGACAAGCTCAAGAGGTTCTACGCTTAATAAACAAAGACCAAAAAAAAAATAAAAAAAATCGCTCGCTAGGTTGAAAACCCGCAAGGGCGGCCTAGGCAAAAATTAGAGCACGTGCAAAAAAAGAAGCCCGCTAGATTGAAAACCCGAAAGGGCGGTCTAGGCAAAAAACAGGGTGCACAACAAAAAAAAAAAAAAAAAAAAAAAAAAAATTGGTCTTTGTTTGTTTGAACTACGAAGACCTGAGCCTCCCAACTGGAGGAACGTAGACAACCTTCGGGTGCGGTCTAAAACACATCAAAAATACCCAATTCACTTCAAATAACAAAATGCAATTTTTATTCATTCAATGAATTATTCAAACCATTACAACGGATTTATTGAGCAACAAAAGACATCAAAATATTAAATCCTAAAACAAAGTGGTCTAATTGCAATCTCTAGGGGTACAAAGAAAAATCTAATCTTTCTTAGGTTTGGGAACCCATTGCTTCTTGTTATGTACTTTAGTCTTCTTGGATGGGGACGGAACATTCTTGGGACCGCCAAGACGGGAGAAAACGCTAGAACGGGACGGAGCTTCATCAACGGCTTTCCCTTTACCCTTATCAAGCGGAACCTTAGCAGGGACAACCATGGGACGCTTCCACACATATGAGGAATTTCCCTTACCTTTCTTCTTCTTGGGAAAATGACGGGGTCTATAGTCCCGCACATGAACCACCGGTCTCACGGGGTCAACAACATCGTCATTGGGCCTTCCCAAACGATAAAAAACGCTCGGACGTTTCTCCACCATCGAGACGGACCCTACAGCTGGAACGGCGTTCACCATTGGAACGGACTTCTCACCCTCGGGGACGGAAACCTTAACTTCAAAGGAGAAAGTCATTGGGACCATTATAACAAGAATTTTGTGGTTTAGGGGGAGAAAGTGTTTGCAAAAGAATGCTGTGTGGCCATTCTGGTCGAAAAATGGTTCAAATTTATAGCTGTTGGAACATTCTGATCAGAAAAGAAAGGGGCTGTAATTCAGCAGGCCAGAAGCGCGCGCCTCCGACCAGAGCTTCACAACGCGCGCGCCTCCCAAAAGCAAGGCCCGACGCGCGCGCCTTTGACAGCAGTTCAGACAGAAACAGCCCTTGTCAGTTCAGAACAGAACCCAAGCACTTCAACATATCCAGCCTGCAGCAAAATCAAATCCCAGCAACAAAAAGAGTTCAAAGCATCGACAACAAGCAACCTTTGGGCACACATTTGTTTGTAAAGAGTCGACATCTAAGATCGAGTCACTAATAGAACATAAAATGAGTAGTAAGATAACTAGGATTGTAAATACATGTTAAATGTTATTACAGGCAAAAGTAAAAGTGTTTCAATCCCTCATCCTCTCAGCCTCAACAGCTCGGGCACATCATCACCAGCACTGTGCTCACCCCCTGCTACCGCTCTCGGTCTCCTCATCGTCATCATCATCCTCATCATCATCATCGTCATCATCATCCTCAGACTCAGATGTCTCAATCACAAGATCAGGACGGGTCCTCTTGGCAGCTCTCCCTGATGAACTAGCGCCCCCCGGCTCTGGCTACCCTCTCGGATCAGACTCCTACTATGGCTCAGACTCCTGCTCAGCGATTGCCTCGCCGAAGAGACAGCCTCATCAATGTCCAGCGCAGCATCCCTGCAGCCTCGTCCCATGCCCCGAGCACCTCGGGCAGCTCCTCTCGCAGCACCAGAGACAGCACCAGCAGCATCTCTAGTCATGGCAGCAATATCCCTGCACAGCTCCAGCACCCTCTCATCCAGTTGACGGAGCCTCCGCCTCATCCCTTTGTTCTGCCTACCCAAGTGCCTATAAGCAGATACGGGCACCTGTTGCAACAAAGAACGGGAAAAGGAAATTACATCAATACAAAGAACAGAAAAACAAGACTGGAACTGAGAAAATGCAAGGATGGTCAGAAAAACATACCACAGCAGCCTGAGCGGGAGGCTCTCTCTCCGGTGACATATCCTCGGGAACAATCTCCCTCTGCTCCTCGAAGA
Organism: Campanula takesimana; assembly: GCA_026119855.1. NCBI lineage: Eukaryota > Viridiplantae > Streptophyta > Magnoliopsida > Asterales > Campanulaceae > Campanula > Campanula takesimana. Next base: position 520,194 of record JAOWBW010000329.1, read on the forward strand.
CCCCGAAGTTTGAATAAGTGTAATAAGGAGGAGGCAAAGGAGGATCAAAACAATACCCGGCACCGGTAGTATAAAACCGAGCGGAGGTCGAAGGAGCAGCCTGTGATCTCCTCGGATCAGCGAACATAAAGCCCTGCATCAAGTTGTTCTCCCTGAAGAGGCCATAATCCTGATCCAAGTGAATATAGGGGACGGCATCAACCCCTACCATATATGCCGCACGATCAGCCTCTGAAAGTGACCTTCAGTTACGAGGGCAGAAAGGAGGAACGTCTGGAACTACAGGACGAGGAGGGGTGTAAAAGTCTGTCACCTGGGTACCATGCTGCCAAAATACTCTGTCTCCCAAGTACAGAGCCATGCACTCACCCGAACTCATCAAAAGCCGAGAACGGGTAGGAATAAGAGTGTGCTCAAACCAGTGCTGAACTGATCTCCACGGATACAAAGAAAAGGCAACAGACTCAGGCCTCAGGGTGTCCAAGTGCCGTCGGGCCGAAGTAAGACTAATGGGATTCGTGCCAGTCTTCACATTCCTCTCTTTATACGCCCACCGTGCGCAGTCCGGATACTGGGGCTGGCCTTCCTTGGCAATCTTGAAATCCCTCAGATTCAGGATAGCAAAAGCCCAAAGCTGTAGACAAGAGGCAGAAACAAAGTTAATGACAGTCAACGAAAAAGGCAGTTATGACTAAGGCAAGGAGAATATAAAAGGGACAGTAAGTGGTATACCTCCCACAGCAAGCTGAAGCCCGTAACAGAGCTGGTAGTCGAGCGGCTGGTCAAATCCATGCCGTGATAACAAGCAGCCAAGCCCGCTGCGCCCCAGTTATACTGGCCGATCTGGTCCAAGTCCACTAACAAGTCAAGCAGAGCCAAAGAGGCCGAAGATCCCCCGTTGGCAAACAGAGTGTGGGATAACAAGTACCAAATGAAGCAACGGGCCACAGCATCAACCCGATCAGCAGTAACACCTCGAGCCTCAGCCATCAAGATGCTGAAATAAGCCCGGATTCTCCCCCATGTCACTCGAGAATTCTTAACCTCGAACCGGCAGTCAACCAAGGCCAGTAACTCGTCCGGAGTCCGAACAGCCCCTCTCAAACCAAAAGGGACAGGCACCCCCATGAACGGTAAGCCCGTCAAAGCTGTGAAGTCAGTAGGCGTCATGGTCACCTCGCCCATGGGTAAATGGAAGGTATGGGTGGTATCCCACCATCTCTCCCTCAATGCCTGAACCATATCAGGGTCATTCTTTAAAGCTGGGAGGCTAATGACAAAAAGACCAAAATGAGTCCCTGTGACTCGGGCCCGAACATTCTCGGGCAACCTCTTCCATATAGAGATGGGCCCATGAGCCCCACTGCGAATCTCTGTCAAACGGGTCCACTCCTGAAAGAAAAAAAAAGGAACAGCAAAAATTTCATCAGCATGGCTGCTAGAAAAACGGATGAACTCAACACAGAGATTTCAACGGCAAAACAATGTACAAGCAAGTGTGTGAACGTGAAAATGGACATCATAACATGTTTCTTACAACAAATCAGCAACAACAAACAACATGCAAAGAATGATCAATAAAGCTGCTGCAGCAATATTTCGGGTAAAGAAAACAGAACTTCATGAAACCCGAAATTGACAAGAAAGGTGAGGCATTCTTACCAAACCCGAAGTCACGAAGTGAGAAATATGGGTATGAGGCCGGAAAGTAAGCAAGCTCGGGTCCATAGCTTCAACCCCAATTTCGGGCTCCTCGCCCTGTGGCATCTCAAACGGAGGTGACTGCTAACGATCCGACATCGTTTCTTTGACGGAATTGATCCTAGAGCAGCAAGAAAGTGTTTTGGGGTGATTTCTCTACGAAAATTGGGCTTGGAATTTGGAGGGTTCTTCAAATTTTTGAAAACTGGCCGAAAACAGCAAACAGCCTGTTTAAATATACTGAACTTATGCGCCAGGCGCGCGCCTCCCGACATATTCATCTGAGGCGCGTGCGTCCCACAACGAGTCCCGGACGCACGCTCTTCCCATCATCAGGCAGGTTCAAAAGTAGTCTCCCATGCAAGAATCCATGCATCGTATCAAAGTTTCCCCACGGATTCCGAACTTCCTAAGTTCTGTCACGGGCGCCATACCCCCCTCAAGAGTCAATCTCAACATTTCATCCCCAGCAGTAACATCTTTCTGGTCGCGGTCAACTGTGCCCGTACCCCACAATTCAAAAAAAAGTCAAGTGTGACTCCAAATGGCACGAGACTTCAAAGCAATATTTCGTCAAACGGATTCACTAACGGATTCGTCAACAAGGGTTCACCAACGAACTCATCCAAGGGATTCACTAACGGATTCATCAAACGGATTCACCAACGGATTCGTCAACAAGGGTTCACCAACGGGTTCATCCAAGGGATTCACTAACGGATTCATCAAACGGATTCACCAACGGATTCGTCAACAAGGGTTCACCAACGGACTCATCCAAGGGATTCACTAACGGATTCATCAAACGGATTCACCAACGGATTCGTCAACAAGGGTTCACCAACGGACTCATCCAAGGGATTCACTAACGGATTCATCAAACGGATTCACCAACGGATTCGTCAACAAAGGTTCACCAACGGACTCATCCAAGGGATTCACTAACGGATTCATCAAACGGATTCACCAATGGATTCGTCAACAAGGGTTCACCAACGGACTCATCCAAGGGATTCACTAACGGATTCATCAAACGGATTCACTAACGGATTCGTCAACAAGGGTTCACCAACGGACTCATCCAAGGGATTCACTAACGGATTCATCAAACGGATTCACTAACGGATTCGTCAACAAGGGTTCACCAACGGACTCATCCAAGGGATTCACTAACGGATTCATCAAACGGATTCACCAACGGATTCATCAACAAGGGTTCACCAACGAACTCATCCAAGGGATTCACTAACGGATTCATCAAACGGATTCACCAACGGATTCACCAACAAGGGTTCACCAACGGGCTCATCCAAGGGATTCACTAAAGGATTCATCAAACGGATTCACCAACGGATTCGTCAACAAGGGTTCACCAACGGATTCATCCAAGGGATTCACTAACGGATTCGTCAACAAGGGTTCACCAACGGACTCATCCAAGGGATTCACTAACGGATTCATCAACAAGGGTTCACTAACGGACTCATCCAAGGGATTCACTAACGGATTCACCAACGGATTCGTCAACAAGGGTTCACCAACGGACTCATCCAAGGGATTCACTAACGGATTCATCAACAAGGGTTCACCAACGGACTCATCCAAGGGATTCACTAACGGATTCACCAACGGATTCGTCAACAAGGGTTCACCAACGGACTCATCCAAGGGATTCACTAACGGATTCATCAAATGGATTCACCAACGGATTCGTCAACAAGGGTTCACCAACGGACTCATCCAAGGGATTCACTAACGGATTCGTCAACAAGGGTTCACCAACGGACTCATCCAAGGGATTCACTAATGGATTCATCAAAAGGTTCACTAACGACCTCATTCAAAACATTCAGCCGGCAGGTTCACGTAACGGATCACGCCACCCCCTCTATCAACAAAAGCCGCTCACACAGGGAGCGCACCACTATCTCTCGCAATTTCAAATTCTTGCTTTCATCGAGTCTTTGCTTTTTTCTTGGTGATGTCCTCGGCGGGTGTTTTTAACTTTCGTCGACGCGTTTTGCTTTGTAATCCACGTCGCCGAGGGGCTCTGTAGACACCCCGCCTTGGACCGCTCACCCCGATTGCACATTTGATTTTGTGTTTCTCCCCATTTTAAGTGTTTCTCGTTAGTTTCTGTCACTTCCGTTAAGTTCCTGACTGACTTCGTTAAGTCCAGGGACTAAACTGAATGACAGGGCTGACTTTCTAGTCCATACTGTCAAAATTGCCTTCTCTAAGTCGCGCGCCTCCGACAGGAGGATCCAGGCGCGCGCGCCTCCCACCCTCAAAGCAGGAAGCGCGCGCCTCTGGGCGTCAGTTACAGATTTCTGGCCAGGATTCCCTCCCTTGCTCAATTTACAGGATTTTGCCAGGGAAGGATTTCTTGGTGACTGAGTTTTGGCACCAAAAACACCCCTCTTTCACCTATAAAAACCTCTCTTTACCTCCATTTTCAAGGATCGAAAACTGAGACCGAAAATTGAACTTACAAAAACTATACCAAACTCACTTTCTAAAGGTTCTCCAAGGATTTCATCAAGAAATATTTGAAGGTCTTCAAATTGTAGGTAAAAGTCCATCTTTTCCTTCATTTTCTACTTCATCTCCTCTCTCTTTTTTACTTTAATCAAATGTGCAATCACCCAAATCATTTTGGGACATGACTCTAATGATCACCTCGTCTCATTGAGGTTGGTTAAGGAGTCATCTCCTACATTCCAAATCCTATTTTAAATCCCCCTTTTCATGACTTAAAGAAGAAGAAGAAGAACATTTTCATCCATGTAGATTTTGATCAAGCAAGACCAACTTTAGTTGGGCGAGATGGGTGTTTCGGTACTTCTCATCTCGTAATCTAACCCCCGAACCTCAAAACAAAGAATCTCTGTTTTCGTAATCAAACTTAGGCTACAATCTATAGGTTTTTCTTATGTTCCTCAAAACATAGGTGGCGACTCTAAAAAACAAGTTAGACATCCTAGGATAACACCACGCGCTCTAGCCTAAGGCCGTGGTTCCCCCGGGGTATCTACATAGTTGCATTAGTAACTTATTGAGATTTATCTCACCCCCTTTCTTTTATCTTTATTTTTCCTTAACCCCCCCCAGGACCAAGGAATTAGACTCGCTGATCACGAGGACGTCGCCAGGGTTGAGCTTTTGGGGCAAGTGTATATTGGTGGGTTTACATTATATAAATGTGTAACTCTTTTGGGGATAGTTGTACCACACTTTGACGTCACTAAGATTTGTATATTTTATTATTTTGTACTGTGAGCTTATGGGGCTTACACTAGTACATTGTTATTGTTAAATTGTTTTCCAAAACCTTGTGTTATCATCTTTTGATATGAAATGAAATTTTTATCTCCGGTATTTTGGTATTTTGATTAGTAAGTCGACGTCCAAACTGTTCAAAATACACAAGCAACTCGCAGATCTAGTAGGTTACGATCCGAGCCCGAGAGATATGGATTTCTCGTAACGGATAGTAATAAGGTGGAAATCATTGAGAATGATGAACCGACAACCTACCAAGAGGCGATGTCTTCTCCTGATTCGGATAAGTGGCTTGGAGCCATGGAATCTGAATTGCAATCCATGCAAGACAATCAAGTTTGGAACTTGATTGATGCGCCCGAAGGTGTAAAAACCATAGGATGCAAATGGGTCTTCAAGAAGAAGACTGACATGGATGGGAAGGTGCATACTTACAAAGCCAGACTTGTAGCAAAGGTTTATAGGCAAGTTCATGGTATTGACTATGATGAAACCTTTTCACCCGTAGCAATGATCAAGTCTATAAGAATTTTGCTTGCCATTGCCGCATATCATGACTATGAAATATGGCAAATGGACGTCAAAACCGCTTTCCTAAATGGAAAACTACAAGAGGATGTGTATATGACACAACCGGAAGGGTTTGAACAAGATTCTAAGGTATGCAAATTGCAGAGATCCATCTATGGATTGAAGCAAGCTTCTAGGAGTTGGAATCTCCATTTTGATGAATCGGTCAAAGAGTTTGGTTTCATCAAGAACGAAGATGAGCCTTGTGTATACAAGATTAGTGAGAGCATAGTGCTATTCCTTATTTTATACGTGGATGACATATTACTCATTGGAAACGATATTCCTACACTTCAGTCCGTGAAGACTTGGTTAGGAAAATGCTTCGCAATGAAAGATATGGGTGAAGCCGCATACATACTTGGCATTAAGATCTATAGAGATAGATCAAAGAGGCTACTTGGTTTAAGCCAAAGTACATACATTGATAAGGTCATTAGAAGATTCCGTATGGAAAATTCTAAAAGAGGTGCCTTGCCCGTGTTACATGGAGTTTCTCTAAGCATGACTCAATGTCCTAAGACAAAAGATGAGCGTGAGAGAATGAATGATGTTCCATATGCTTCGGCAATTGGGTCCATCATGTATGCCATGATTTGTACTAGGCCGGATGTATCTTATGTTTTAAGCATGACAAGTAGATACCAATCCGACCCCGGTGAAAATCACTGGATGGCTGTAAAAGCGATTCTTAAGTACTTGAAAAAAACTAAAGATTCGTTTTTGGTCTATGGAGGAATGGAAGATGATCTCGTGGTAAATGCTTACACAAATGCAAGCTTCCAAACCGACAAAGATGATAGTCGATCGCAATCGGGTTTTGTGTTTATGTTAAATGGTGGAGCTGTAAGCTGGAAGAGTTCCAAGCAGAGTACAACCGCTGATTCTACAACAGAAGCTGAGTATATTGCTGCATCAGATGCTGCAAAGGAAGCTGTTTGGATTAAGAAGTTTAATACTGAACTTGAAGTGGTTCCTAGTATTGCTAATCCAATAGATTTTTATTGCGATAATAATGGTGATATTGCTCAAGCAAAGGAACCAAGAGCACATCAGAAATCCAAACACATACTTAGGCATTTTCATATCATTCGAGAAATCGTTGATAGGGGAGACGTAAATATATGCAGAGTACCTACTGATGACAATGTTGTGGACCCGCTAACAAAGGGACTTCCACAAGCTAAACATGAAGGTAATGTTAGGTCCATGGGTATTAGATACATGGGAGATTGGGCCTAGGGCAAGTGGGAGATTATTGATAGTGGTGCCCTAGGCACGTTTAATAAACGTTGTAATTGTTATCATTTATTTCATATCAATAAAGAAATGTTTTTGATTATTATTGCTGTTCATGTTTACTTATAATAATCACCGTCCCTAGTACTTGTTAAGCACTAGTATAAAGGCTAAATGATCATGGGATGATCATGTTAGATTTATGGGTACTTGTTTGGAACAAGATACTGGACATGACCCGCTGTATGAGATTTATGTCATGGTCTATGTCGTACATATATCTCATATTAGTTATGTCATTTGAATCCTTAGATATGAAGTCATTATAGTCTTCCACTTGATGAACGTTATGTTTGACATATTCAAACGCTACCTTTAACCGGGAAGTTATAAAGGGTATGATTGGCATAATCGGATTCACGTAGGGAAGAATAATAAGCCAAATGGATTTGTCCCTCTTCGGAGAGATGTCAAGCTTGGGCCTCTCTTGGGCCTCTCGTAGGAATGATGTTGATGAAAATGTTCGGCCGGACTCAAATGAATTGATTAGATCAATGTCATTTGTATTATCAACATATTCGGAATCGATAAAGTATTGAACAAGACAAGTTGACTTGTTGACCATGACTTGTGTTCAATGACATCGTGGACAAAGGGATTATGACATGTTCTAAAGGAATGCGAACTTTGTATCTAGTTATACTATTTGGGTAGGTATGACGGTTTGCTAGAACCTAATCATATCTTATGGTTTCATGTTTGAACCCATTGCCAACTTAGTATAATCCTAGAGGGTCACACACAATAGAACGAATCTTAAATAAAGACTATATTTGAATTTTGGAAACTTTGGGAATCTGGACAAGTGGGCAACCGCACAGTATGTCTTGGGCGACCACATAGTTTGGTTCAAATAGTACCAGAACCTTCCAGATAGATGTGCGACCGCACAAGAGTTTTGGGCGGCCGCACACCATGTCGGGACTGGTTTCCTAATTTGTTTTGGAAAAGAAATTTTGGACGGGTTTAGACACAAGTTTCCTATTTGGAATAGGTCTAACTTGTATATAAATAGCCAAATTCAGCCAGAATCATATCATAGCTTTTGTGCAAGTCTCCAAAGAGTTTGAGAGAGTTTTATTTTGTTCTAAGACACCCTACATTGAGGAACAAAATAATACACAAACAAAATTCCATATAGTTCATATTGATTGTGAAAACGTGTTTCACAATTTGGTCTAGCAACCAAGATCAAGTGTTCTTGATATTCGTTCGTGGTGTGGATAATGCTAGAGGGTGAAGCTTATCATCTTCAAAGTTCGTGTTCTTACTCTTGTGATTAAAGCTTCAAGTTCTCCACCAAGATCAAAGACCAAATTCAAAGTCATCAAGGGTTAGTTTTTCTAGTATTCATATTATTGTATTTGATTTAATCATATGAATGGATCTATGGGCTTTGGGTTTCATAAAATTTTAAATGCTATATTCCGCTGCGCATGTTACTTGGAAACCCAACACATTGAGCCTAGCCATTCAAATACTTAAGACAAACAACAGAAAGTAAATTGTATCGACAACCAAACTGGCTTTACACAACAAACAAATTTACAAAAGTTCATGGCTCCCGCTCTTCCTCAACGTCCTCATCCTCCTCATCAAGGCCCGACTCTTCCCAAAACTGCTCGACCAATGCATGAAAATTGTTGGGGTCGACCGGAGGAATGCTCCAAGTTGGTCTTTCTTCTACCACGTCATCACGAGCTATCAATCTCAGAGTTCAGTCAGAGTATGGGATCAGCGAATGAGCAGAACATGCCTTAACACTATAGGCATCATTCAAGAGAAGGCGGGCCCACTTCTCAACAGGAATATCCACCTCAGGATCGATGTGGATTTGGCAAGCTGCGTGCGTATAACCATTAATATAAGTGGTTTTCACCTGATCATCGGTGATTGACGGCATATCGGTTCGTTTAAAGTTTAACACAACTGCCTTTTCCTTTGCCGGGATGCTCCTTTCCAGTTGAAGGCACCTCGCCTCTGCCTCCTCTTTCTCCTTGGCCAGCATAGCGACATTTTCTCTCTCCTTTACAACCTCCTCCTCAGACTAACGCAGTGCTTCCTTCAACTTCTCGACTTCTGCCCATGACCTTGGCCTTCTCAGTACGGGCTTTCTTGGCTTTCTCATGGGCTTTATTTACCAGATCAACAGCCTGACCATACCTTTCCTAAGCTCGGGATGCCTTAGTTTCAAGGTCAATCATCTTTTTCATAACTACAGACCACTACACTGCTTCATGTTGAGCAATGGTGGCAAGCTGTAGAAAGGAATTAATGTCAATAAGGAGCAGAAAGAATAGGCCAGAGACAGTAAGTAAGACAGTCACCTCATAAATGATCAAACCCTTATGTTCAGCCATATGTGAGCAGGTGGGAGGGGCAGCAGTCAGTTGAGTCAAAAGATCAGCATCAAGCACTCGGTGCAAAACTGGCCGACCTAGCTGTAAGTACCCCAATCTGAAACCGACCTATCTTAGAGGTAGCCTTAGCACCGTTTCAGGGATAAGCTAATAGGCCAGGACCTCCCTAGTATAAGCTATAAATTCCAGGACTACTCTGGTATAAAATTGGAAAAATCCAGAAGCTCGCCAGGCTGAGCCGTACGGATGCTTTGGGTACTAGAGGGGCCTAGCCGTACGGCTGGTTTGGGCACCCTCAGTCCCTATAAATAGAACCCCTTGGTGATCATTTCATAGGGGGGAGAAACATTAGAACTAAGGTTACTCTGTCGAATTCACCTCAGAATAGTGTGAGTAAGAGTGAACAAAGAGTGAAAGAGAGAAAGGAAGATTGGCCTAAACCAAGATAGGTAAAGCCACCTTCTCCCCCTCCCTTCTCTTCATCTAAAAACTCTATTTATCTTTGATCTTGTCATTTATTGTTGATCTTTACATTCTTGCAAGTCTTGTCCATTCAAGCAATATACATATATCTATTATTATTTATATTTCCTAGTCCAAGCCATGAGATGATCAAAGGTGCCCTCCATACTTTGTGTGGAAGAGGTTCAAACCTAGTTTGATCATGACTTGTTGATTGTTCATTTAGATTCTTTTCATGGATGATGCTCTTGTTGTTCATTTTGCTCATTTTAAGCTATGATGATCATGTTGAGGATAAAGTCTCAATCTTTATCCTCATCACCTTGATCTAGCCCAAAATTCCCAAGTTTGGGTAATAAAGATCCAATATTTATGGTTTGTTCTTGTCCCTAAAGGATTAATCTTGCCTAGAAGAGCCATTTTGATGGTAAAGTTTCAATCTTTACTCATCAAATGGTCACTATGGCTCAAAAGGGCATATTGGCCACCTTTTTCATGTTTCTCCCATGATTGCCTTTGATCATGCCCAAACTCTTGTTTTGGGAGGTTCTTTGATGATCAAATGGCATAGGAATGAGTTGTTAATGTTGTTTTGTGTTGGAATAACAAACTGGAATCAGAACAGTTTGGTCCAGTTCAAGCAGAATGCTCTGTTTCTGCCTGGAACGGGACTGTTGCTTGAACAAACTATAAAATCCCAGGAGTGGTCTCCCCATCCGTACGGCTACTTTGGCCGTATGGGGAGATTGACCATTTTGCCCTTCTGTCATCTGTTTTCTTGTCAAACAAACCCTTTTTCAGTTGAAAAGATGAATAAAAAGTTAAAACAAAGATTTTCCGTTTAAAACACACACACACACATGCACTTTTGTTAACTAACAAGGGAGACTCGGCTTTGTCCGAGGCAACTTGGGAGGACGTAAAAACTCTTCCCAAGTTGTAACCTGATCTCCGAACCTTTGAACTCAAACCTTTGTCATTTTGTTGGGTTTAAAATTAACAAAATGTGGCGACTCCGTTAAATTGGTCCGGTTCCCGCGTTTGGTATTTCACCCTTGAAACGTGATCGTGTTTTTTTTTTGGGGCGGGATCCTTACAGTAGCGACTCCGCTGGGGATTAGAGTGCTTTTGGACTTCTTTCTAGAAGATTCGGGGGCATTCTTGTGTGGGTCAAACTCCCGTTCCCGTTAGTTGACTTCTTGCATATTTGTGTGTGTTTGATGTTTCTGTTTGAACTGTTTTGAGTACATACGTTCTGGAAATACAATAAACTGGGGCTTGATGATCAGAAGTTGGAGAAACTGAGAAAAATCTTCACCCTCTTGCTTTAGCCGTACGGCTACTTTGGGTAGGGGCCAGAATGTTGCCAATTAACAGTTTGGTGCAGGGATGCAACATTCTGGGTGCCCCTCTACTTCTACTTGTCCAGGTTCCAAATTTACAGTCTTACTTGTGCACATTACCTTCATTCTTTTGGCCGAAACTTGGTTTTAAAAGGTGATAAAACTTGGTTATGCATGATCTTTTGTCAATAAAATGGTTTCCAAAACCTCATCATGCACAATCCTTTTTGTAAGGGTTTTTCTTGAGTCTTTTTGTTGTGCACAAATTGCTTTGTACAAAAGGGTTTCAATGTAAAATATTTCTTTTGCAAAAGTTTGATTCAAAATTCTTTGTTGTGCACAACTTGGTACATGTACAAGTTTTGGTCTTTGTTTGCTTATATTCCTTGATTTGTTGTGTATAAATTGCTCAATCCATGCTTGTTCATACTTGTTCATATCTTGCTTATGCCATGCTCATGCTATTGAAAAACGAATTGAAAATCTCTCTTTTTACTCAAAAGGAGCATAGAATGACTTCACACCACGTGCACTTGACCGTGCACGTTCCAAATACCCTTTAAACCCGGGGTGGATGCCACGATGCAGCTCGTTGGGCGCTCTTGTTCCCTTCGATGCGCGCACGGGTCCATCCCACCTTCCCTTCCGAACCGAGTCAACCACACTTGTCCGTGACACACAAATACCGTGACTATGGTTGGTTTTTAGTCTAGTTCACATTACCACATCCTTGATACGTGCTCAAAGCTACTTGTGGCCAAATTAATGCCCGAGTTGTGACTCCTTGATGTAATGCAAGCGTGGCCTAACCAGCCTTCAACTCGTGTGTTAGTGACGATCGCAATTAGCAAGGGCCATATACTAAGGATAGGGTGACACCGTGTCATTAAGCCCTAATGTACGAGTTATTTTAATCATCCTTAAGGCCATGGTCAAGGACTGAGACGCCTCATTCAAAATGAGGTCATGTCGGAATATCGGTGCAGCCTTCGGAAAAAGTCTCGATTCCGACTGGGGCTTAATCATGATTAGGATGACCCACGCATTGGGAACCTTGCGACGCACTAGACCCTAGGTTCGTTTCTTTTGATCGGTAGAAGCCGCTTGCCCTATAGGACCCTCACTCGGGATAGTCCGTCTATGGGAGCGTGCAAGACAGGTGAAAAACGAGGGGTCTATAGGCGTAGTGATGGCCTCCACTGATCCAGGGTTTAGATTAGTTGCGAAAAAGAAGAGAAATCTTTTCCAACCATTTAGGAATAAAAATGTGTTTTAAGTAAACTTGAATGATTTATTAATTGCGCGTTGCATGAGCTTGCTCCGTTTTTGCTTCCTGTCTTTGATACATTGCATTGTTTCGCTAACCAGTGTCACCCCCGTTAAGTCTTTGGAAGGATCCATGTTATCCTTCAAGACCTCCGTCAAGTCCAGTTAAGCCTTTGGATGGATCCATGTTATCCTCCAAGACTTTTGATTAGTCCTGTTTAGTCTTTGGACGGATCCATGTTATCCTCCAAGACTTTTGATTAGTCCCGTTTAGTCTTTGGACGGATCCATGTTATCCTCCAAGACTTTTGATTAGTCCCGTTTAGTCTTTGGACGGATCCATGTTATCCTCCAAGACTTTTGATTAGTCCCGTTTAGTCTTTGGACGGATCCATGTTATCCTCCAAGACTTTTGAATAGTCCCGTTTAGCCTTTGGACGGATCTATGTTATCCTCCAAGACTTTTGATTAGTCCCGTTTAGTCTTTGGAAGGATCCATGTTATCCTTCAAGACCTCCGTCAAGTCCCGTTAAGTCTTTGGAAGGATCCATGTTATCCTTCAAGACCCTCGTTAAGATCCCCGTTGAGACCCTAGGCAAAGTCCCCTAGGTCCCCACAAAGATCCCCGTTAAATTCTAAGAATAGTCCCCTAGGAAGCCAGTCAAGTCCTTGGATGGATTCTCGTTAAGACATTAGTCGTGTTCGTCCTTCCCTCTTAAGATTCTAAACCCGTTCGAACTACGGTGACCTGAGCCTCTCATCACGTGGGACCCCCTCCTTCGTGGTGAGGGGAACGTAGGCAACTTCAGCCCGGTCAAATATCCCAAATAGAGACACGTGTGTCTTTAACCCAAGTGTTCACCCAATGTTTACCCGAGCCTAAACTACCCTTTTTTTCCGTGGCTTAGATGAAGTGGAAGAGCATCATGTCGCCGACTGGTGCGTGTGGAGTCAGAAAGTTCCCCGGTCACTACAACCTCTCCGATCCGGTACCTCAGAAAGATCACTTCAGTGGACAGTAGCTTGAGAAATGACGCCGCAGATAATTCAGATGGCCTAACGAACGAAGAGTTGTTCCAAGCTTCAGAAACCCCCGGGGCTGAGAAAGAAGTCATCACAGATAGCCACAGAGAAACGCAAACTCCGTCTGATGAGTCGACGAGGCAAAGAGGTGTTACAGCTTTGTTTCAAATTGATGGGCCATTCACCAAGGTGACCAACCATAATGAAAGGGTGGAAGCTACCCGACCCCCGGATTGTAACCAAAGATTTCCCCCTCCATCTCATCAAAATACCGAGACCTCCATTTCTTTGCCCCAACACGCCGTCATCCACAACGAGCCTCTCACTCAAATCTTCCTCACTCCGCCTCATCCCAAATCCAACATCTCCCCTAAGACACCTCCTATAAAACCCCAAACACAACCCACTCAAAAGGCCCACAAAACCACTGTTCACACCAGTTACGCCTCAAGCATCATACTCACAACACCTTCCCAATCGTGTCCCTTCTCGATTCAATGCCATCAACCAAGTCACCAGAGATCAGTCACTATTTAAACCATATATGGATACCAGACCAGGCATCACTAACTTGCCTCCACCAGATTTTCCGATGAGATTCTGGGGTGGCCCGTATCATTTCTATAATCCAAGACCTTTTAGACCACAAGCTCCTTGCATGCCTCAAATGTATATTCCTGCAAGCAACCAAGGTTATGGGTATTCCTACACCCATGCACTTCCACAGAATCCTCATGTTGGACCTCAGTCGGGTACGTTGTTGGGAAAAAGAAGGCAAATGGAAGCTAAGTTTGAAAGGACACTCGATGGACACCCCTTTGCATTGAGTAGCGGTGATTCTCATCCCCACCACACTCCGGTCAACAATGAAACAAAAGCCAAGGGCCGAGCCAAGCTCCATTTCACAAAGTTTGAGGATTTCGGAATGCCCATAAGTAAAGTATTTGAAGGATTGGTCAAACAAGGCCTCATGTGGCCCCTCGAAGATTTTCGGCCAAAGAATCTTGAAAAACATCGAGACAAGACCCAAAGGTGTGCCTTTCACAACTACCATGGCCATGATACCAATGATTGCACCGCCATAAGACACATCATCTCGAAACTAATTGAGAAGGGGAAGCTTGGACGCCCCCACACCCCCGACACAGCCAATGACCCGAGCGTCAACATGCTCAAATCTGTGACTTCCCCGATGATCGATAAATGGAGTGGTGTCCGCCCCAAGGAAAAAGAGCCCATGGTTGACAGAGTTGTCAATCCCAAAGTGGGAGAGCCTGTTTTGGAAAAATTGACAAAATCAGTGTCCCAAACGGTGGTTCCTAAAATCAGCAAAGCCAAAACGACGGAAGGCGTTTGGAAAAAATCAGTGGCACATAAATGTCTGAAGGGCCGAATGCCCCGGGTTGGGAAATGAATGGTGTTGCGGTTGCCACAGCAAAGGACGGAGTTCCGAAACCTCTCCTATCAACCTCCCCTTAGAAGGAGTCTGTTTTCATCCTTAGGAAGAGCCAGTTGCTTTTAGGGCGTCTGATAAGTCTTTAGGAAAAGTCGGTTAAGATGTCTGTTAGGTTTGGTTAAAGTCTTGACTCCCCGGTTGATGCCATGTGGTGACCATTTTGGGTCCATTGTCAGTTCTCTTAATAAGATTATTATTGCCATTTTTGCCTTGTCAAAAGCTTACAAAAAAAAAATAAAAATGTGTGTGAGTCTTTCACTCAAAACAAATGTGTGTCTTCAAAAAAAAAATAAAAATAAATAAATAAAATAAAAAAATAAAAATAAAAAAATGGAGATCAAGTTTTCTTAAAATAAAATATCAACTTTTTTTCTAAAAATCTAATCCGATAATGAAGCATTTTTCTCAAATCATAGTTATAATTTCACCTTGAGGTTTAATATGCTAAAAGTCCTTCGCGGTTCTGTCCACTGGAAGCATTGACCATGGAGCCCACATCCGAATTGGCGTTCGAAACAACCCTCCACATGAGCAGTGAGATCAAACAATTGGGACACCATTTACAAGAAGAAGCCCAAGCTTCAGAAGGCCAAAGGCGGTTACATCACAGGGAAATCCATACTCTCGCCGAATGCAATGCACGGAGATTACGCACCTTGAAAGGGAATCACCAAAAGGCTTGGCCAACAGGCAAGCTCCCAACTCGCCCTCATGAGTAGACGACCCCGGCAATTGCAACGCCAAGCCAAGTGGAGGCCTCGCGACATCTTTCCCGATGACATGGAACCCGAGTTCCCCGTGGAAGACATGGAATATGCCGCCGACAACCCCTCCAACAACTGTGGAAGAAAATGGATCATCGTGCTTTATGGGAACCCATCCTTAAAAAAAAATAAAAATGTGAGTCTTCCAGCCTCGTAGGTTCTAGAAAGAAAAAAAAAAGGAGTCCATTCTGGACCGTGTCTTTTTATTTTTACAGAGTTCCGCACTTGGACATGTATGTACAAAGTTATCGAAATAAAAGAGTCATTTTCCTTCTCTTCTCTCTAGACTTGAGACATTATTTGCAATATATGTTTACTCTTGAAATTGCCTTGCTTGTTATTATCAATTGATTGCTACGTCCCCAAAATGACGAATTGACTTCTAAGCATACTAGTCAATGACGACTCATTAAGGATGAATGGACCTAAACAAATGAAAGGTGCCAAATGCAAACAATTAATCTTGATATGAATAAATGTTGTGATCAATTGGCATGAAGAAACCATCAATGGCAAATCTTCCCTCATACATTACCCCGATACACAACCCGATACACCTTTCCTATACAAATCCTTGATGCGCATCAAAGGCATCCCGAGACAATAAAAAGGCGAGGATGTTGTTGCTCAACCACCAAGATTCAACCACGATCGCGCGTGCGTAACCAAGCAAAGGACTTCCCAGATCTTCAAAAGTCAAAGTAAGAAGTGGCAGAATTCCACCGAGGGGCTACAAATGAGCCAATGTCCAAGATAGCAAGTTGAGGATAATGTTTCCCCTCTCTCTAAAAAAATGATAAGAGAGAAAGAAATGGATAATGGAAAAAAGGAAAGCAAATGAATATTGGCAAAGAGGAAGTTTACCTCAAAAGCTCACCAAGTTCACTGCAAAAGTCCGCCTCAAAGAACATCCCGAGGAGTTCACCGCAAAGAAAAGCGATCTACATCAGCAAAGCAACAACATTCTTCGAAAGGACACCAACCCCAGCAAAAGAAGGCCCCACGGCCGAACTACGGCAACCTGAGCTCCTCAAGCTGAGGGGAACGTAGGCAACCTTCGGGTCCGGTCACAGCATGAAATGAATCCATCAAACCTCGATCCTCCTAAAATGACCCGGTTCTCTTCCCTTGGTCCCATCAATGACCAATTTCCCAGATAATGACCAATCTCCCCATAAACACCTTTTGATCTTGCCATTGATCGAATCTTAATCTTAATTGATCGTAACATTTATACATGTTAAGGCTAATTGCTTGTTATAATCTTGACTTAATAATAAACATGGTCCATTCCAGCAATCATTTGATGATATTAACTAGGGAAAGTTTCAAATGTCTCAACAAGTCTTCTTCTCTCTACATCTTAGGAAAGAGCCAAACACTTGTATTCTGTCGAGCAAGGGCTTCCTCCCATTCCATGATAATACATTGTTCACCAAAATAAAGGGACTCTCTCCCGCCTAAATAAAGGCCCTTGCATGTCTCCTCCAAAAGATATATTAAGTCCTCGTTCTATCAAGTCGGCTGGATCACTTATATAAAAAAAAAGAAGAAAGGCACCAAAAAAAGTAGCCCGCTAGGTTGAAAACCCGTAAGGGCGGCCTAGGCAAAAAACAGGGTGTACCATAAAAGACGCAAAAGAGATGCACGCTAGGTTGAAAACCCGAAAGGGCGGCCTAGGCAAAAGAAAGAGTGCGTCATGAAAAAAGGGATGGGTTCCTAACGTCATCAAAGGCCGCGAGACGACAACGGGTCCACGCCAACATCAAAAGTCGGAGGACGACATTGGGGTTATCCACAAGGACATGGGACTACTCCGAGACATTCAATGACATGGGGGCTATGCCACCATCAACAGCAATAAGGACATGGGGCTACCCCGACACATTCAATGAAATTGGGGCTACGTCGCCATCAATAGGAACAAGGACATGGGGCTACCCCGACATCGACAACAAGAGGTTTCGCTACTCCCGACCGCTCCTAAGAAATGGACAAAGCTCAAAAGGACTTTATGCATATAAACCTCGCGGTTAAGTTAAAACCAAAATTTGACTAAACATGTTTCGTTAAAGGATTTGCCTTCAAAAGTAAGCATTTTCAAATTTGGCCATTTGGCATCATTTATCAAAGACAATGTTTCAAGCAAAATGCTTTTGATCTCCCCTCAAAATGATTTTTCCAAAGTCTTGGACCCTTTTTGTCCGCAATGAGTCTTGAAGGTCACCCCTAGGCTCTTTCCCGGTATCAAAAAATGTGTCAACCATCCCGCAGTGTAGGCTTGACCAAATCTTCGCCACCCCGAGTGACCCTTTAGGTTAAAAAACCTTCGTCCCCAGAGTGACCCCTTTAGATTAAAATCTTCGTCCCCCGAGTGACCCTTGAGGTTAAAAATCCTTCGTCCCCAGAGTGACCCCTTTAGATTAAAACCTTCATCCCCCGAGTGACCCATTATATTAAAACCTTGACTCAGAATAGTCATTATAGGCTAGAGCCTTTATCCCGGTAGTCCTTAGTGGGACGTAAGACTAGTTCGCCTTGTTAAACTCCCCAAAGGTGGAGTTGACTCGAAGTGTTTTGACTCGGCAGCCCTTAGAGGGACGTAAGACCAGTTTTCCCGTCAATCTCCCCAAAGATGGAGTTGACCCCATTCAAGCTAGGCTAGACTTAGAGGGATAGTCGTTATAGGCTAGAGCCTTTGTCCCGGCAGTCCTTAGAGGGACGTAAGACCAGTTTTCCCGTCAATCTCCCCAAAGATGGAGTTGACCCCGGTCAAGCTATGACTTAGAATAGTCGTTATAGGCTAGAGCCTTTGTCCCGGCAGTCCTTAGAGGGACGTAAGACCAGTTTTCCCGTCAATCTCCCCAAAGATGGAGTTGACCCCGGTCAAGCTATGACTTAGAATAGTCGTTATAGGCTAGAGCCTTTGTCCCGGCAGTCCTTAGAGGGACGTAAGACCAGTTTTCCCGTCAATCTCCCAAAGATGGAGTTGACCCGGTCAAGCTATGACTTAGAATAGTCGTTATAGGCTAGAGCCTTTGTCCCGGCAGTCCTTAGAGGGACGTAAGCCAGTTTTCCCGTCAATCTCCCCAAAGATGGAGTTGACCCCGGTCAAGCTATGACTTAGAATAGTCGTTATAGGCTAGAGCCTTTGTCCCGGCAGTCCTTAGAGGGACGTAAGACCAGTTTTCCCGTCAATCTCCCAAAGATGGAGTTGACCCCGGTCAAGCTATGACTTAGAATAGTCGTTATAGGCTAGAGCCTTTGTCCCGGCAGTCCTTAGAGGGACGTAAGACCAGTTTTCCCGTCAATCTCCCCAAAGATGGAGTTGACCCCGGTCAAGCTATGACTTAGAATAGTCGTTATAGGCTAGAGCCTTTGTCCCGGCAGTCCTTAGAGGGACGTAAGACCAGTTTTCCCGTCAATCTCCCCAAAGATGGAGTTGACCCCGGTCAAGCTATGACTTAGAATAGTCGTTATAGGCTAGAGCCTTTGTCCCGGCAGTCCTTAGAGGGACGTAAGACCAGTTTTCCCGTCAATCTCCCCAAAGATGGAGTTGACCCCGGTCAAGCTATGACTTAGAATAGTCGTTATAGGCTAGAGCCTTTGTCCCGGCAGTCCTTAGAGGGACGTAAGACCAGTTTTCCCGTCAATCTCCCCAAAGATAGAGTTGACCCCGGTCAAGCTATGACTTAGAATAGTCGTTATAGGCTAGAGCCTTTGTCCCGGCAGTCCTTAGAGGGACGTAAGACAGTTTTCCCGTCAATCTCCCCAAAGATGGAGTTGACCCCGGTCAAGCTATGACTTAGAATAGTCGTTATAGGCTAGAGCCTTTGTCCCGGCAGTCCTTAGAGGGACGTAAGACCAGTTTTCCCGTCAATCTCCAAAGATAGAGTTGACCCCGGTCAAGCTATGACTTAGAATAGTCGTTATAGGCTAGAGCCTTTGTCCCGGCAGTCCTTAGAGGGACGTAAGACAAGTATTCCCGTCAATCTCCCAAAGATGGAGTGGACCCCGGTCAAGCTATGACTTAGAATAGTCGTTATAGGCTAGAGCCTTTGTCCCGGCAGTCCCGGCAGTCCTTAGAGGGACGTAAGACCAGTTTTCCCGTCAATCTCCCAAAGATGGAGTTGACCCCGGTCAAGCTATGACTTAGAATAGTCGTTATAGGCTAGAGCCTTTGTCCCGGCAGTCCTTAGAGGGACGTAAGACCAGTTTTCCCGTCAATCTCCCAAAGATGGAGTTGACCCCGGTCAAGCTATGACTTAGAATAGTCGTTATAGGCTAGAGCCTTTGTCCCGGCAGTCCTTAGAGGGACGTAAGACCAGTTTTCCCGTCAATCTCCCTAAAGATGGAGTTGACCCCGGTCAAGCTATGACTTAGAATAGTCGTTATAGGCTAGAGCCTTTGTCCCGGCAGTCCTTAGAGGGACGTAAGACCAGTTTTCCCGTCAATCTCCCCAAAGATGGAGTTGACCCCGGTCAAGCTATGACTTAGAATAGTCGTTATAGGCTAGAGCCTTTGTCCCGGCAGTCCTTAGAGGGACGTAAGACCAGTTTTCCCGTCAATCTCCCAAAGATGGAGTTGACCCCGGTCAAGCTATGACTTAGAATAGTCGTTATAGGCTAGAGCCTTTGTCCCGGCAGTCCTTAGGGACGTAAGACGTAAGACCAGTTTTCCCGTCAATCTCCCCAAAGATGGAGTTGACCCCGGTCAAGCTATGACTTAGAATAGTCGTTATAGGCTAGAGCCTTTGTCCCGGCAGTCCTTAGAGGGACGTAAGACCAGTTTTCCCGTCAATCTCCCTAAAGATGGAGTTGACCCCGGTCAAGCTATGACTTAGAATAGTCGTTATAGGCTAGAGCCTTTGTCCCGGCAGTCCTTAGAGGGACGTAAGACCAGTTTTCCCGTCAATCTCCCCAAAGATGGAGTTGACCCCGGTCAAGCTATGACTTAGAATAGTCGTTATAGGCTAGAGCCTTTGTCCCGGCAGTCCTTAGAGGGACGTAAGACCAGTTTTCCCGTCAATCTCCCCAAAGATGGAGTTGACCCCGGTCAAGCTATGACTTAGAATAGTCGTTATAGGCTAGAGCCTTTGTCCCGGCAGTCCTTAGAGGGACGTAAGACCAGTTTTCCCATCAATCTCCCAAAGATGGAGTTGACCCCGGTCAAGCTATGACTTAGAATAGTCGTTATAGGCTAGAGCCTTTGTCCCGGCAGTCCTTAGAGGGACGTAAGACCAGTTTTCCCGTCAATCTCCCCAAAGATGGAGTTGACCCCGGTCAAGCTATGACTTAGAATAGTCGTTATAGGCTAGAGCCTTTGTCCCGGCAGTCCTTAGAGGGACGTAAGCCAGTTTTCCCGTCAATCTCCTTAAAGATGGAGTTGACCCCGGTCAAGCTATGACTTAGAATAGTCGTTATAGGCTAGAGCCTTTGTCCCGGCAGTCCTTAGAGGGACGTAAGACCAGTTTTCCCGTCAATCTCCCCAAAGATGGAGTTGACCCCGGTCAAGCTATGACTTAGAATAGTCGTTATAGGCTAGAGCCTTTGTCCCGGCAGTCCTTAGAGGGACGTAAGACCAGTTTTCCCGTCAATCTCCCCAAAGATGGAGTTGACCCCGGTCAAGCTATGACTTAGAATAGTCGTTATAGGCTAGAGCCTTTGTCCCGGCAGTCCTTAGAGGGACGTAAGACAAGTATTCCCGTCAATCTCCCCAAAGATGGAGTGGACCCCGGTCAAGCTATGACTTAGAATAGTCGTTATAGGCTAGAGCCTTTGTCCCGGCAGTCCTTAGAGGGACGTAAGACCAGTTTTCCCGTCAATCTCCCCAAAGATGGAGTTGACCCCGGTCAAGCTATGACTTAGAATAGTCGTTATAGGCTAGAGCCTTTGTCCCGGCAGTCCTTAGAGGGACGTAAGACCAGTTTTCCCGTCAATCTCCCCAAAGATGGAGTTGACCCCGTCAAGCTATGACTTAGAATAGTCGTTATAGGCTAGAGCCTTTGTCCCGGCAGTCCTTAGAGGGACGTAAGACCAGTTTTCCCGTCAATCTCCCCAAAGATGGAGTTGACCCCGGTCAAGCTATGACTTAGAATAGTCGTTATAGGCTAGAGCCTTTGTCCCGGCAGTCCTTAGAGGGACGTAAGACCAGTTTTCCCGTCAATCTCCCCAAAGATGGAGTTGACCCCGGTCAAGCTATGACTTAGAATAGTCGTTATAGGCTAGAGCCTTTGTCCCGGCAGTCCTTAGAGGGACGTAAGACCAGTTTTCCCGTCAATCTCCCCAAAGATGGAGTTGACCCCGGTCAAGCTATGACTTAGAATAGTCGTTATAGGCTAGAGCCTTTGTCCCGGCAGTCCTTAGAGGGACGTAAGACCAGTTTTCCCGTCAATCTCCCTAAAGATGGAGTTGACCCCGGTCAAGCTATGACTTAGAATAGTCGTTATAGGCTAGAGCCTTTGTCCCGGCAGTCCTTAGAGGGACGTAAGACCAGTTTTCCCGTCAATCTCCCTAAAGATGGAGTTGACCCCGGTCAAGCTATGACTTAGAATAGTCGTTATAGGCTAGAGCCTTTGTCCCGGCAGTCCTTAGAGGGACGTAAGACCAGTTTTCCCGTCAATCTCCCTAAAGATGGAGTTGACCCCGGTCAAGCTATGACTTAGAATAGTCGTTATAGGCTAGAGCCTTTGTCCCGGCAGTCCTTAGAGGGACGTAAGACCAGTTTTCCCGTCAATCTCCCCAAAGATGGAGTTGACCCCGGTCAAGCTATGACTTAGAATAGTCGTTATAGGCTAGAGCCTTTGTCCCGGCAGTCCTTAGAGGGACGTAAGACCAGTTTTCCCGTCAATCTCCCCAAAGATGGAGTTGACCCCGGTCAAGCTATGACTTAGAATAGTCGTTATAGGCTAGAGCCTTTGTCCCGGCAGTCCTTAGAGGGACGTAAGCCAGTTTTCCCGTCAATCTCCCCAAAGATGGAGTTGACCCCGGTCAAGCTATGACTTAGAATAGTCGTTATAGGCTAGAGCCTTTGTCCCGGCAGTCCTTAGAGGGACGTAAGACCAGTTTTCCCGTCAATCTCCCCAAAGATGGAGTTGACCCCGGTCAAGCTATGACTTAGAATAGTCGTTATAGGCTAGAGCCTTTGTCCCGGCAGTCCTTAGAGGGACGTAAGACCAGTTTTCCCGTCAATCTCCCCAAAGATGGAGTTGACCCCGGTCAAGCTATGACTTAGAATAGTCGTTATAGGCTAGAGCCTTTGTCCCGGCAGTCCTTAGAGGGACGTAAGACCAGTTTTCCCGTCAATCTCCCCAAAGATGGAGTTGACCCCGGTCAAGCTATGACTTAGAATAGTCGTTATAGGCTAGAGCCTTTGTCCCGGCAGTCCTTAGAGGGACGTAAGACAGTTTTCCCGTCAATCTCCCCAAAGATGGAGTTGACCCCGGTCAAGCTATGACTTAGAATAGTCGTTATAGGCTAGAGCCTTTGTCCCGGCAGTCCTTAGAGGGACGTAAGACCAGTTTTCCCGTCAATCTCCCTAAAGATGGAGTTGACCCCGGTCAAGCTATGACTTAGAATAGTCGTTATAGGCTAGAGCCTTTGTCCCGGCAGTCCTTAGAGGGACGTAAGACCAGTTTTCCCGTCAATCTCCCCAAAGATGGAGTTGACCCCGGTCAAGCTATGACTTAGAATAGTCGTTATAGGCTAGAGCCTTTGTCCCGGCAGTCCTTAGAGGGACGTAAGACCAGTTTTCCCGTCAATCTCCCCAAAGATGGAGTTGACCCCGGTCAAGCTATGACTTAGAATAGTCGTTATAGGCTAGAGCCTTTGTCCCGGCAGTCCTTAGAGGGACGTAAGACCAGTTTTCCCGTCAATCTCCCCAAAGATGGAGTTGACCCCGGTCAAGCTATGACTTAGAATAGTCGTTATAGGCTAGAGCCTTTGTCCCGGCAGTCCTTAGAGGGACGTAAGACCAGTTTTCCCGTCAATCTCCCAAAGATGGAGTTGACCCCGGTCAAGCTATGACTTAGAATAGTCGTTATAGGCTAGAGCCTTTGTCCGGCAGTCCTTAGAGGGACGTAAGACCAGTTTTCCCGTCAATCTCCCCAAAGATGGAGTTGACCCCGGTCAAGCTATGACTTAGAATAGTCGTTATAGGCTAGAGCCTTTGTCCGGCAGTCCTTAGAGGGACGTAAGACCAGTTTTCCCGTCAATCTCCCAAAGATGGAGTTGACCCCGGTCAAGCTATGACTTAGAATAGTCGTTATAGGCTAGAGCCTTTGTCCCGGCAGTCCTTAGAGGGACGTAAGACCAGTTTTCCCGTCAATCTCCCCAAAGATGGAGTTGACCCCGGTCAAGCTATGACTTAGAATAGTCGTTATAGGCTAGAGCCTTTGTCCCGGCAGTCCTTAGAGGGACGTAAGACCAGTTTTCCCGTCAATCTCCCCAAAGATGGAGTTGACCCCGGTCAAGCTATGACTTAGAATAGTCGTTATAGGCTAGAGCCTTTGTCCCGGCAGTCCTTAGAGGGACGTAAGACCAGTTTTCCCGTCAATCTCCCCAAAGATGGAGTTGACCCCGGTCAAGCTATGACTTAGAATAGTCGTTATAGGCTAGAGCCTTTGTCCCGGCAGTCCTTAGAGGGACGTAAGACCAGTTTTCCCGTCAATCTCCCAAAGATGGAGTTGACCCCGGTCAAGCTATGACTTAGAATAGTCGTTATAGGCTAGAGCCTTTGTCCCGCAGTCCTTAGAGGGACGTAAGACCAGTTTTCCCGTCAATCTCCCAAAGATGGAGTTGACCCCGGTCAAGCTATGACTTAGAATAGTCGTTATAGGCTAGAGCCTTTGTCCCGGCAGTCCTTAGAGGGACGTAAGACCAGTTTTCCCGTCAATCTCCCCAAAGATGGAGTTGACCCCGGTCAAGCTATGACTTAGAATAGTCGTTATAGGCTAGAGCCTTTGTCCCGGCAGTCCTTAGAGGGACGTAAGACCAGTTTTCCCGTCAATCTCCCAAAGATGGAGTTGACCCCGGTCAAGCTATGACTTAGAATAGTCGTTATAGGCTAGAGCCTTTGTCCCGGCAGTCCTTAGAGGGACGTAAGACCAGTTTTCCCGTCAATCTCCCAAAGATGGAGTTGACCCCGGTCAAGCTATGACTTAGAATAGTCGTTATAGGCTAGAGCCTTTGTCCCGGCAGTCCTTAGAGGGACGTAAGACCAGTTTTCCCGTCAATCTCCCCAAAGATGGAGTTGACCCCGGTCAAGCTATGACTTAGAATAGTCGTTATAGGCTAGAGCCTTTGTCCCGGCAGTCCTTAGAGGGACGTAAGACCAGTTTTCCCGTCAATCTCCAAAGATGGAGTTGACCCCGGTCAAGCTATGACTTAGAATAGTCGTTATAGGCTAGAGCCTTTGTCCCGGCAGTCCTTAGAGGGACGTAAGACCAGTTTTCCCGTCAATCTCCCCAAAGATGGAGTTGACCCCGGTCAAGCTATGACTTAGAATAGTCGTTATAGGCTAGAGCCTTTGTCCCGGCAGTCCTTAGAGGGACGTAAGACCAGTTTTCCGTCAATCTCCCCAAAGATGGAGTTGACCCCGGTCAAGCTATGACTTAGAATAGTCGTTATAGGCTAGAGCCTTTGTCCCGGCAGTCCTTAGAGGGACGTAAGACCAGTTTTCCCGTCAATCTCCCCAAAGATGGAGTTGACCCCGGTCAAGCTATGACTTAGAATAGTCGTTATAGGCTAGAGCCTTTGTCCCGGCAGTCCTTAGAGGGACGTAAGACCAGTTTTCCCGTCAATCTCCCCAAAGATGGAGTTGACCCCGGTCAAGCTATGACTTAGAATAGTCGTTATAGGCTAGAGCCTTTGTCCCGGCAGTCCTTAGAGGGACGTAAGACCAGTTTTCCCGTCAATCTCCCTAAAGATGGAGTTGACCCCCGGTCAAGCTATGACTTAGAATAGTCGTTATAGGCTAGAGCCTTTGTCCCCGGCAGTCCTTAGAGGGACGTAAGACCAGTTTTCCCATCAATCTCCCTAAAGATGGAGTTGACCCCGGTCAAGCTATGACTTAGAATAGTCGTTATAGGCTAGAGCCTTTGTCCCCGCAGTCCTTAGAGGGACGTAAGACCAGTTTTCCCATCAATCTCCCTAAAGATGGAGTTGACCCCGGTCAAGCTATGACTTAGAATAGTCGTTATAGGCTAGAGCCTTTGTCCCGGCAGTCCTTAGAGGGACGTAAGACCAGTTTTCCCGTCAATCTCCCAAAGATGGAGTTGACCCCGGTCAAGCTATGACTTAGAATAGTCGTTATAGGCTAGAGCCTTTGTCCCGGCAGTCCTTAGAGGGACGTAAGACCAGTTTTCCCGTCAATCTAACTAAAGATGGAGTTGACCCCGGTCAAGCTATGACTTAGAATAGTCGTTATAGGCTAGAGCCTTTGTCCCGGCAGTCCTTAGAGGGACGTAAGACCAGTTTTCCCGTCAATCTCCCCAAAGATGGAGTTGACCCCGGTCAAGCTATGACTTAGAATAGTCGTTATAGGCTAGAGCCTTTGTCCCGGCAGTCCTTAGAGGGACGTAAGACCAGTTTTCCCGTCAATCTCCCTAAAGATGGAGTTGACCCCGGTCAAGCTATGACTTAGAATAGTCGTTATAGGCTAGAGCCTTTGTCCCGGCAGTCCTTAGAGGGACATAAGACCAGTTTTCCCGTCAATCTCCCTAAAGATGGAGTTGACCCCGGTCAAGCTATGACTTAGAATAGTCGTTATAGGCTAGAGCCTTTATCCCGGCAGTCCTTAGAGGGACGTAAGACCAGTTTTCCCGTCAATCTCCCCAAAGATGGAGTTGACCCCGGTCAAGCTATGACTTAGAATAGTCGTTATAGGCTAGAGCCTTTGTCCCGGCAGTCCTTAGAGGGACGTAAGACCAGTTTTCCCGTCAATCTCCCCTCAAAGATGGAGTTGACCCCGTCAAGCTATGACTTAGAATAGTCGTTATAGGCTAGAGCCTTTGTCCCGGCAGTCCTTAGAGGGACGTAAGTCCAGTTTTCCCATCAATCTCCCTAAAGATGGAGTTGACCCCGGTCAAGCTATGACTTAGAATAGTCGTTATAGGCTAGAGCCTTTGTCCCGGCAGTCCTTAGAGGGACGTAAGCCAGTTTTCCCGTCAATCTCCTTAAAGATGGAGTTGACCCCAGTCAAGCTATGACTTAGAATAGTCGTTATAGGCTAGAGCCTTTGTCCCGGCAGTCCTTAGAGGGACGTAAGACCAGTTTTCCCTGTCAATCTCCCCAAAGATGGAGTTGACCCCGGTCAAGCTATGACTTAGAATAGACGTTATAGGCTAGAGCCTTTGTCCCGGCAGTCCTTAGAGGGACGTAAGACCAGTTTTCCCGTCAATCTCCCCAAAGATGGAGTTGACCCCGGTCAAGCTATGACTTAGAATAGTCGTTATAGGCTAGAGCCTTTGTCCCGGCAGTCCTTAGAGGGACGTAAGCCAGTTTTCCCGTCAATCTCCTTAAAGATGGAGTTGACCCCGATCAAGCTATGACTTAGAATAGTCGTTATAGGCTAGAGCCTTTGTCCCGGCAGTCCTTAGAGGGACGTAAGACAAGTTTTCCCGTCAATCTCCCCAAAGATGGAGTGGACCCCGGTCAAGCTATGACTTAGAATAGTCGTTATAGGCTAGAGCCTTTGTCCCGGCAGTCCTTAGAGGGACGTAAGACCAGTTTTCCCGTCAATCTCCCCAAAGATGGAGTGGACCCCGGTCAAGCTATGACTTAGAATAGTCGTTATAGGCTAGAGTCTTTGTCCCGGCAGTCCTTAAAGGGACGTAAGACCAGTTTTCCCGTCAATCTCCCTAAAGATGGAGTTGACCCCGGTCAAGCTATGACTTAGAATAGTCGTTATAGGCTAGAGCCTTTGTCCCGGCAGTCCTTAGAGGGACGTAAGAACAGTTTTCCCGTCAATCTCCACAAAGATGGAGTGGACCCCGGTCAAGCTATGACTTAGAATAGTCGTTATAGGCAAGAGCCTTTGTCCCGACAGTCCTTAGAGGGACGTAAGACCAGTTTTCCCGTCAATCTACCCAAAGATGGAGTTGACCCCGGTCAACCTATGACATAGAATAGTCGTTATAGGCTAGAGCCTTTGTCCCGGCAGTCCTTAGAGGGACGTAAGACCAGTTTTCCCATCAATCTCCCAAAGATGGAGTTGACCCCGGTCAAGCTATGACTTAGAATAGTTGTTATAGGCTAGAGCCTTTGTCCCGGCAGTCCTTAGAGGGACGTAAGACCAGTTTTCCCGTCAATCTCCCTAAAGATGGAGTTGACCCCGGTCAAGCTATGACTTAGAATAATCGTTATAGGCTAGAGCTTTTGTCCCGGGAGTCCTTAGAGGGACATAAGACCAGTTTTCCCCCAATCTCCCTAAAGATGGAGTTGACCCCGGTCAAGCTATAACTTAGAATAGTCGTTATAGGCTAGAGCCTTTATCCCGGCAGTCCTTAGAGGGACGTAAGACCAGTTTTCCCGTCAATCTCCCCAAAGATGGAGTTGACCTCGGTCAAGCTATGACTTAGTATAGTCGTTATAGGCTAGAGCCTTTGTCCCGGCAGTCCTTAGAGGGACGTAAGACCAGTTTTCCCGTCAATCTCCACAAAGATGGAGTGGACCCCGGTCAAGCTATGACTTAGAATAGTCGTTATAGGCTAGAGCCTTTGTCCCGACAGTCCTTAGAGGGACGTAAGACCAGTTTTCCCGTCAATCTACCCAAAGATGGAGTTGACCCCGGTCAAGCTATGACTTAGAATAGTCGTTATAGGCTAGAGCCTTTGTCCCGGCAGTCCTTAGAGGGACGTAAGACCAGTTTTCCCGTCAATCTCCCCAAAGATGGAGTTGACCCCGGTCAAGCTATGACTTAGAATAGTTGTTATAGGCTAGAGCCTTTGTCCCGGCAGTCCTTAGAGGGACGTAAGACCGGTTTTCCCGTCAATCTCCCTAAAGATGGAGTTGACCCCGGTCAAGCTATGACTTAGAATAGTCGTTATAGGCTAGAGCCTTTGTCCCGGCAGTCCTTAGAGGGACGTAAGACCAGTTTTCCCGTCAATCTCCCCAAAGATGGAGTTGACCCCGGTCAAGCTATGACTTAGAATAGTCGTTATAGGCTAGAGCCTTTGTCCCGGCAGTCCTTAGAGGGACGTAAGACCGGTTTTCCCATCAATCTCCCCAAAGATGGAGTGGACCCCGGTCAAGCTATGACTTAGAATAGTCGTTATAGGCTAGAGCCTTTGTCCCGGCAGTCCTTAGAGGGACGTAAGACCAGTTTTCCCGTCAATCTCCCTAAAGATGGAGTTGACCCCGGTCAAGCTATGACTTAGAATAGTCGTTATAGGCTAGAGCCTTTGTCCCGGCAGTCCTTAGAGGGACGTAAGTAGACGTGTCCATGCCGGTTAACCGCCGGTTAGCCGGTTATAACCACCGGTTAATTTTACCGGTAATCCCTAACCGTGGAGTAACCTTCTAACCGCCACATCCGGTTACGGTTATCCGGTTAACGGTTAAACCGGTTAAGCCGGTTTTGTCGGTTAACCCGGTTATGAGACATTTTCAATTATTTATTTTTTTATTTTAAAAAGAAACAGTTTTTTAGGATTTTGTTAGAAAACTGACTAAAAATCATTAAGAAACTAACTGAAAATGAAATAAAAACACCAATTTTGTTAGAAAACTAACTGAAATCGTTAAAAAACTGACTGAAATTGTTAAAAAAACTGACTGTAATTCTTAAAACTAACTCGAAAATGGTAAGAAACTGACGGTTAGTATAGACGGTTGAACCGGCGGTTAGCTTCCCGGTTATAACCGCCGGATGACGGTTATCAAAATGGACTAACCTTAACCGAACCTTGAAAATACGGTTGACGGTTGAGACGGTTCACGGTTAACCGGTTAGCCGGGTTTGACCGGTTTTGACCGGTTAAAAAACCTCCGGTTAGCCGGTTCCGGTTAGATTTTGTACACGTCTAGACGTAAGCCAGTTTTCCCGTCAATCTCCTTAAAGATGGAGTTGACCCCAGTCAAGCTATGACTTAGAATAGTCGTTATAGGCTAGAGCCTTTGTCCCGGCAGTCCTTAGAGGGACGTAAGACCAGTTTTCCTGTCAATCTCCCCAAAGATGGAGTTGACCCGGTCAAGCTATGACTTAGAATAGTCGTTATAGGCTAGAGCCTTTGTCCCGGCAGTCCTTAGAGGGACGTAAGACCAGTTTTCCCGTCAATCTACCCAAAGGTGGAGTTGACCCCAGTAAAGCTATGACTTAGAATAGTCATTATAGGCTAGAGCCTTTGTCCCGGCAGTCCTTAGAGGGACGTAACACCAGTTTTCCCGTCAATCTCCCCAAAGATGGAGTTGACCTCGGTCAAGCTATGACTTAGTATAGTCGTTATAGGCTAGAGCCTTTGTCCCGGCAGTCCTTAGAGGGACGTAAGACCAGTTTTCCCGTCAATCTCCACAAAGATGGAGTGGACCCCGGTCAAGCTAAGACTTAGAATAGTCGTTATAGGCTAGAGCCTTTGTCCCGACAGTCCTTAGAGGGACGTAAGACCAGTTTTCCCGTCAATCTACCAAAGATGGAGTTGACCCCGGTCAAGCTATGACTTAGAATAGTCGTTATAGGCTAGAGCCTTTGTCCCGGCAGTCCTTAGAGGGACGTAAGACCAGTTTTCCCGTCAATCTCCCCAAAGATGGAGTTGACCCCGGTCAAGCTATGACTTAGAATAGTTGTTATAGGCTAGAGCCTTTGTCCCGGCAGTCCTTAGAGGGACGTAAGACCGGTTTTCCCGTCAATCTCCCTAAAGATGGAGTTGACCCCGGTCAAGCTATGACTTAGAATAGTCGTTATAGGCTAGAGCCTTTGTCCCGGCAGTCCTTAGAGGGACGTAAGACCAGTTTTCCCGTCAATCTCCCCAAAGATGGAGTTGACCCCGGTCAAGCTATGACTTAGAATAGTCGTTATAGGCTAGAGCCTTTGTCCCGGCAGTCCTTAGAGGGACGTAAGACCGGTTTTCCCATCAATCTCCCCAAAGATGGAGTGGACCCCGGTCAAGCTATGACTTAGAATAGTCGTTATAGGCTAGAGCCTTTGTCCCGGCAGTCCTTAGAGGGACGTAAGACCAGTTTTCCCGTCAATCTCCCTAAAGATGGAGTTGACCCCGGTCAAGCTATGACTTAGAATAGTCGTTATAGGCTAGAGCCTTTGTCCCGGCAGTCCTTAGAGGGACGTAAGTAGACGTGTCCATGCCGGTTAACCGCCGGTTAGCCGGTTATAACCGCCGGTTAATTTTACCGGTAATCCCTAACCGTGGAGTAACCTTCTAACCGCCACATCCGGTTACGGTTATCCGGTTAACGGTTAAACCGGTTAAGCCGGTTTTGTCGGTTAACCCGGTTATGAGACATTTTCAATTATTTATTTTTTTTATTTTAAAAAGAAACAGTTTTTTAGGATTTTGTTAGAAAACTGACTAAAAATCATTAAGAAACTAACTGAAAATGAAATAAAAACACCAATTTTGTTAGAAAACTAACTGAAATCGTTAAAAAACTGACTGAAATTGTTAAAAAAACTGACTGTAATTCTTAAAACTAACTCGAAAATGGTAAGAAACTGACGGTTAGTATAGACGGTTGAACCGGCGGTTAGCTTCCCGGTTATAACCGCCGGATGACGGTTATCAAAATGGACTAACCTTAACCGAACCTTGAAAATACGGTTGACGGTTGAGACGGTTCACGGTTAACCGGTTAGCCGGGTTTGACCGGTTTTGACCGGTTAAAAAACCTCCGGTTAGCCGGTTCCGGTTAGATTTTGTACACGTCTAGACGTAAGCCAGTTTTTCCCGTCAATCTCCTTAAAGATGGAGTTGACCCCAGTCAAGCTATGACTTAGAATAGTCGTTATAGGCTAGAGCCTTTGTCCCGGCAGTCCTTAGAGGGACGTAAGACCAGTTTTCCTGTCAATCTCCCCAAAGATGGAGTTGACCCCGGTCAAGCTATGACTTAGAATAGTCGTTATAGGCTAGAGCCTTTGTCCCGGCAGTCCTTAGAGGGACGTAAGACCAGTTTTCCCGTCAATCTACCCAAAGGTGGAGTTGACCCCAGTCAAGCTATGACTTAGAATAGTCATTATAGGCTAGAGCCTTTGTCCCGGCAGTCCTTAGAGGGACGTAAGACCAGTTTTCCCGTCAATCTCCCCAAAGATGGAGTTGACCCCGGTCAACCTATGACTTAGAATAGTCGTTATAGGCTAGAGCCTTTGTCCCGGCAGTCCTTAGAGGGACGTAAGACCGGTTTGCCCGTCAATCTCCCTAAAGATGGAGTTGACCCCGGTCAAGCTATGACTTAGAATAGTCGTTATAGGCTAGAGCCTTTGTCCCGGTAGTCCTTAGAGGGACGTAAGACCAGTTTTCCCATCAATCTCCCTAAAGATGGAGTTGACCCCGGTCAAGCTATGACTTAGAATAGTCGTTATAGGCTAGAGCCTTTGTCCCGGCAGTCCTTAGAGGGACGTAAGACCAGTTTTCCCATGAATCTCCCCAAAGATGGAGTTGACCCCGGTCAAGCTATGACTTAGAATAGTCGTTATAGGCTAGAGCCTTTGTCCCGGCAGTCCTTAGAGGGACGTAAGACCAGTTTTCTTGTCAATCTCCCCAAAGATGGAGTTGATCCCGGTCAAGCTATGACTTAGAATAGTCGTTATAGGCTAGAGCCTTTGTCCCGGCAGTCCTTAGAGGGACGTAAGACCAGTTTTCCCGTCAATCTCCCCAAAGATGGAGTTAACCCCGGTCAAGCTATGACTTAGAATAGTCGTTATAGGCTAGAGCCTTTATCCCGGCAGTCCTAAGAGGGACGTAAGACCAGTTTTCCCGTCAATCTCCCCTAAGATGGAGTTGACCCCGGTCAAGCTATGACTTAGAATAGTCGTTATAGGCTAGAGCCTTTGTCCCGGCAGTCCTTAGAGGGACGTAAGACCAGTTTTCCCATCAATCTCCCAAAGATGGAGTTGACCCCGGTCAAGCTTGGACTTAGAATAGTCACCATAGGCCGTCCCCGACGTAAGCCCAGTAAAAATCAGTCCCGTGTAAGTCAACCCTCTCCTATAGAGTCAAGTTGACCATATCCCCAGCAAGTCAACCCTCTCCCATAGAGCCAAGTTGACCATCCCTCGCCTCTTACCGCTAGAGTCATGCCTCCTTGCGGATCTAAGTAACCCCGCGTACCTCCGAACTACGTTAGGCTTGATTCCCCGCGAACGGGATACGTAGGAATCCTATACCACTAGGTCCAGCCATGCAACCAAAATCGGTTAAAGCCGTCGTCCCGTCAGATTGGGATGCTTATTTCTATCGACAACCCCGCTCCTTCGAAGCGACGTTGCCGAGGGGCTCTGTAAGTACCCCAATCTTAAACCGACCTATCTTAGAGGTAGCCTTAGCACCGTTTCAGGGATAAGCTAATAGGCCAGGACCTCCCTAGGATAAGCTATAAATTCCAGGACTACTCTGGTATAAAATTGGAAAAATCCAGAAGCTCGCCAGGTTGAGCCGTACGGATGCTTTGGGTACTAGAGGGGCCTAGCCGTACGGCTGGTTTGGGCACCCTCAGTCCCTATAAATAGAACCCCTTGGTGATCATTTCAGAGGGGGGAGAAACATTAGAACTAAGGTTACTCTGTCGAATTCACCTCAGAATAGTGTGAGTAAGAGTGAACAAAGAGTGAAAGAGAAAAAGGAAGATTGTCCTAAACCAAGATAGGTAAAGCCACCTTCTCCCCCTCCCTTCTCTTCATCTAAGAACTCTATTTATCTTTGATCTTGTCATTTATTGTTGATCTTTACATTCTTGCAAGTCTTGTCCATTCAAGCAATATACATATATCTATTATTATTTATATTTCCTAGTCCAAGCCATGAGATGATCAAACGTGCCCTCCATACTTTGTGTGGAAGAGGTTCAAACCTATTTGATCATGGCTTGTTGATTGTTCATTTACATTCTTGTCATGGATGATGCTCTTGTTGTTCATTTTGCTCATTTTAAGCTATGATGATCATGTTGAGGATAAAGTCTCAATCTTTATCCTCATCACCTTGATCTAGCCCAAAATTCCCAAGTTTGGGTAATAAAGATCCAATATTTATGGTTTGTTCTTGTCCCTAATGGATTAATCTTGCCTAGAAGAGCCATTTTGATGGTAAAGTTTCAATCTTTACTCATCAAATGGTCACTATGGCTCAAAAGGGCATATTGGCCACCTTTTTCATGTTTCTCCCATGATTGCCTTTGATCATGCCCAAACTCTTGTTTTGGGAGGTTCTTTGATGATGAAATGGCATAGGAATGAGTTGTTAATGTTGTTTTGTGTTGGAATAACAAACTGGAATCAGAACAGTTTGGTCCAGTTCAAGCAGAATGCTCTGTTTCTGCCTGGAACTGGACTGTTGCTTGAACAAACTGTAAAATCCCAGGAGTGGTCTCCCCATCCGTACGGCTACTTTGGCCGTATGGGGAGATTGACCATTTTGCCCTTCTGTCTTCTGTTTTCTTGTCAAACAAACCCTTTTTCAGTTGAAAAGATGAATAAAAAGTTAAAACAAAGATTTTCCGTTAAAACACACACACACACATGCAATTTTGTTAACTAACAAGGGAGACTCGGCTTTGTTCGAGGCAACTTGGGAGGACGTAAAAACTCTTCCCAAGTTGTAACCTGATCTCCGAACCTTTGAACTCAAACCTTTGTCATTTTGTTGGGTTTAAAATTAACAAAATGTGGCGACTCCGTTAAATTGGTCCGGTTCCCGCGTTTGGTATTTCGCCCTTGAAACGTGATCGTGTTTTTTTTTTTGGGGCGGGATCCTTACACTAGCCTCATCATTGGACCATACCTGGCAGTAACATCAAGGCTTCTCATCTGGCTAACATCTAAAAATTATGTAATCAACGCATCAATTTCTTCAGAAGGAAAGGTAGATGGAGCATCAGTTGGAGGGACAGTGGAGGCACGCCGTTTAGATATCGACTCATTTGGGATTTCTTCAAGCATATCTCGGCTTCGCTTCTGGCCCAAAGGCTCATCATTGGTCGCCGCCTAGGCCTCCTCAGCCTTAGTTTCCCTAATCGGGCTATGTCGTGCTACACCCCCTGCGGTCTCCTCGGCTCGACCAGCCACATCAGTAGTAGGAAGATGGCCAGCGTCTTTCCCTGACAAAACTTTTTGCCGTGCTCCCATCTCGGCATGCCTTCTGGAGCGGCCAGAGGTCTTTGATTTCTCTTCGGGTCTTATTCCTTTGTTGATTGTTGATAGAATTAATTGACCCATCTCGATTGTGGCATGGGGGAGCTTTGTTATAGTATCTCTGATTAGGGCCAACTGTATGGACTCAGGACGGTGCAGGGTTGGTAGAAACATAATTCACATTCATTGTGGGAGCTTCAGCAGATGTTTGGTAATTGTAGGATCTAGGAGAAGGATATGGCTTGAGCATTCTAGTTCGAATATCCTCATCAATGCGAGAACCCACACCTAGGAGGGAAGCGAAGTCAGGGGAAGGAATGTACTTTATCTTTTCAGCATAAACCGATTGGAGGTGCCTGAGGAAAATGCGAGTCTGCTCGGCGATGTCAGGCCTTTCCAAAGTC
Organism: Campanula takesimana; assembly: GCA_026119855.1. Taxonomy (NCBI): domain Eukaryota; kingdom Viridiplantae; phylum Streptophyta; class Magnoliopsida; order Asterales; family Campanulaceae; genus Campanula; species Campanula takesimana. The sequence goes on from JAOWBW010000329.1 coordinate 555,417, forward strand.
TGAACGATATTCTTTTGTGAACCGCTTGGTGACCAGATTTCTGTGGGTTTCACTGGAGTTTCATGTATCTTTAGTGGAGCAGTAGGGCTCAAATTGTTTGATGTCGCCATTCGGCTAGCTTCAGTACAGATATCGTCACAAGTCATGAACCCCATATTTCGGGTGGAGTGAATGTTCGGGTTAGAATTGCCATTCTGGCACTGGGGTGCTTGGAGATCTTTGAGCTCCAATTTCTTCAAGAGAGTATTCACAAGGTCCAACATTTCTTCCTGATGCCCCTGGAATAGGCTAATCATGCGATTGGTGTGATCATTCAAGTGCCTTTCCATCCACTGCTCCATTGCATACCCTAGCTCGATGTCTGGCAAACCCTTAGTCGAGTTTGATGATGTCACATGGCGTTGTTCAACCGGTTGCTTCCATTTTCCATTCGGAAAACTTAAAAGAAGACGTAGGTTTCCAGCCTTATATACCATCGTTAGTCTAAAAGAATCGTTTCTGTTCTTTTATAAAATTTTTATTTTGTAATTTAAAAATTCTTTTTAAATTACTAACTTCATTTATCACTGTGAAGTGATAGATTTTTGGAGAATTTTGTAAAAATTCTTCAAGGTCATAAATTAACCACTTAATTTTTGTTTTATCTTGAATATGTGAATATTCATTAGATAATTCTAACAAATGATTTAAATAATCTTTATTATTTAAATACTTTTTGCCCGAAGGGGTTCCTAATGCCCAAAGGCCTTGTTAGATGATGTCTTTTCAGAAGTTGGAAATATCGAAGAAAGAACTTTCTCCGATATAGAGCCAAAAGAAGAATCTTGGGCGATTGATATCGCAAAAGATAAACCAAGAATTGGTCAAAAACCAAGACTAAGTATTAAAAGAAATAGCCTAGAAATAGGAGAATCTTCTAATACAAGACAATCAGCAGATCAAAATTTGCTGAGAAGCATGTCTGCAAGAATTGAAAGTTTAGCTAGATTATTGGAAAATAATCAGGATAGCTAAAATGGCAAATAGTGTAAAAGAAATAGAAAATATTCTTGATAAAATAATTGTCCCCTTACTAAAAGCAATCTTAGAAAGGAGCAAAGAAACTTCTACAAAAGAGGTTGTAGAAGCAGCAGCAGCGAAAATTATTTCAGAAATGAAAAAATGTTCGTGCAATCAAGAAATTCTTGAACAACTAGTTAATACCAGAAACAAGGAGATTATCTCAACAGATAATCAAGAAACTGAAAGATCTAAAAGACCTTATCAGTACAGTTTTCCTAATAATTACGTAGGAAACGAAGAATTAGGGACAGGAAAAAAACCCTAACAGCATGACTTGGCCACCTGGCTTTATAATTTTGAAATTAAAAATATTTTTCAAAAATGAATGAACAAGGCCTTTGGGCATTAGGAACCCCTTCGGGCAAAAAGTATTTAAATAATAAAGATTATTTAAATCATTTGTTAGAATTATCTAATGAATATTCACATATTCAAGATAAAACAAAAATTAAGTGGTTAATTTATGACCTTGAAGAATTTTTACAAAATTCTCCAAAAATCTATCACTTCACAGTGATAAATAAAGTTAGTAATTTAAAAAGAATTTTTAAATTACAAAATAAATTTTTTTATAAAAGAACAGAAACGATTCTTTTAGACTAACGATGGTATATAAGGATGGAAACCTACGTCTTCTTTTAAGTTTTCCGAATGGAAAATGGAAGCAACCGGTTGAACAACGCCATGTACTAAGTAAGTCTATGACTTTAACAAAGAAAAGGAGCTTCATGAACTCCCAAACTAAATTTTGTTCCGCGTTCGAAAGGATTGATCCCCTTCCGAATCCTGGTATCAGAGCCTTGATATCTTCAGGAAAATAATTATGTCTGATAAAGACGAAATAATTATTTCTAAGGATACCAAAGAACTTGACGAAAGTCAAGAAATTTTTCAAACATCATTTACCGAAAATAATTCCGGGTTTGATGGAAGCTTTTTATTAAAGCAAAATATTCTTTCAAAAATAAATAAAGCAGATTTATCTTTGAAAACCAGTTCCATTTTTAAGATTCCTGCTTTGCAGTTCTTAAAACGAAAAAATAATATCTTTTATTACGTCAGTACAAAAGAATTGTATGTTGATATAAAAGATACAAAAGGACAAGTTTATTTACCTTTCATAACAAAAGAAGAGGTAAATAGAAATCTTCAAAAGATAGATCCTAAAATCAGATCAAAAATGACAACTGTTCATTTAGGAGCAATAAAGATATTGTTGAAATCTAGCTTCCAAGAAGGGATAGATTCTCCAATAAAAATGGCATTAATTGACAATAGGATTAATGACAGAAAATATTGTGTTCTAGGAGCAGCTAGAGGCAATTTAGCATATCGAAAATTTATTTTTTCGGTATACCCTAAGTTTGAAGTATCTCTTAATACTAAGAACTTAGACCAAACTTTATCTTTTATTCATCAGTTCGAAAGGACGGATCTAATGAACAAAGGAGATAAAGTATTCAGCTTAACATATTTGGTCGCATATGCGTTGACCAATAGTGTTCATAGCATTGAATATAAAAAGAAAGAATACATCGAATTAGATGATGTCTTTTCAGAAGTTGGAAATATCGAAGAAAAAACTTTCTCCGATATAGAGCCAAAAGAAGAATCTTGGGCGATTGATATCGCAAAAGATAAACCAAGAATTGGTCAAAAACCAAGACTAAGTATTAAAAGAAATAGCCTAGAAATAGGAGAATCTTCTAATACAAGACAATCAGCAGATCAAAATTTGCTGAGAAGCATGTCTGCAAGAATTGAAAGTTTAGCTAGATTATTGGAAAATAATCAGGATAGCTAAAATGGCAAATAGTGTAAAAGAAATAGAAAATATTCTTGATAAAATAATTGTCCCCTTACTAAAAGCAATCTTAGAAAGGAGCAAAGAAACTTCTACAAAAGAGGTTGTAGAAGCAGCAGCAGCGAAAATTATTTCAGAAATGAAAAAATGTTCGTGCAATCAAGAAATTCTTGAACAACTGGTTAATACCAGAAACAAGGAGATTATCTCAACAGATAATCAAGAAACTGAAAGATCTATAAGACCTTATCAGTACATTTTTCCTAATAATTACGTAGGAAACGAAGAATTAGGGACAGGAAAAAAACCCTAACAGCATGACTTGGCCACCTGGCTTTAAATCATGACGATGGATTGTGTTAGATAATTCTACTGGAAAACTCTAAAACAAGAATCAATTTCTACTTCAAAAGAAGCAGAGAAATTTGAGCAAGCTTTAATTCTTCTAGATTTAGAAGAAGCGGAAGCTGAAAATTCACTTATTGAAAATCCAAACATCCGAAAAATGTTTGAGAAGAATCAATACTTGAATATCATTGAAGAATCAGAAAATGAATCTTCTCACGACAGTTCTTCTGAAGAAGAAATAGTCGAAAATTTTAGAATGAACAATGAAGATGTTCCTAAAAAAGAAAAGGCTGAGACTTCAGAAGCAGCAGAACAAAGAGGTCGAAAGAGAAAAGGAGATTTTTATCCTGGCACAAGCGAGTTTAAAATTAATCCTGGACCCTTTGGATCCAATGTTTTATATCTCGATTGTATTACAATCAAAGCAGATAGAAAACAATTAATAGAAGTCTGGGCCAAAGAAATCAGTTTGATCATTCAAACTGAACCAGATAAATATGAAGATCAAGCATCAACATTACTGTTGCTAGATCATAAGACTGCAGGAATTGCGAACAAGGTATTAAAAGAAACTACCTGGCTTCCAACTCTCAGTCCAATCACAACCTTTAATAATGTATTAAACACGTTTTATACATTATTTCTGGGAATTGATTTTGTTGGTTCTAGAACCAGTGAAGAAAACAAAATCAAAGAAAAGGCAAAAGATAGCCTAATAAAAATGCAGATATGTGACATATGCCAGTTAGAACAATTCTACTGCGAATATGAGAAACACATGTATGCTACAGGCAATCAACAAGGGTATCCTACTTAAGTAGAAAATTACATAAGAAAAATACCATTGGTAGGAGAAAAAGCTATAGAAAGATTCTTCAAAGAATCAAACGAGCTCACTCGTTACAGCTTAGCCTTCGCTCAAAATCTGGTAAAAGAAGAAATTACAAAGGTTTTTGATTTCACCAGAAAACAAAAGCAATTAAAAAGTTTCAGTAAAAAATGCTGTAACAAAATCGCTGAACCAAGCCTTATTTTTGGTTGTACACCTCAGTACATGACTAAAAATAAAAAGAAGTTTAAAAAGAAAACTTCTAAATACAAGTTTAAAAGAAAATCAAAATCTTTTAAACCTGGAAAATTCTTTAGGAAAAAGAATTTTAATAAACAAAAATTCTGTCCTAAAGGAAAAAAGAATTGTAGATGCTGGGTCTGCAATGAAGAAGGACACTATGCAAATGAGTGCCCTAATAGAAAACAGAATTATGACAAAGTCAAAATTCTTGAAGAAATCATTCTACTTGGATTTGAGCCAGTAGAAGAAGAATATGAGGGATATCAAAATATCCTCATATATGAAATTGATCCAGGAGAAGAAACGACTTCTGAATCCGATAATGAATCGTCCGATTATGAATGATCTTTATCAAGAAGAATTAGTAATGCCAAACATTACTAATCCATCATCAATTTATATCCAAGGAACCTTTAAGTTTGAGGGATATAAAAAGATCAAGTTACATTGTTATGTAGATACAGGTGCAAGCCTATGCATAGCAAGTAAATACGTGATTCCCCCAGAACATTGGGTGAACGCTGAAAGACCGCTAACGGTCAAAATTGCTAATGGAACTTCCATTACAATAACAAAGGTATGTAAGAATCTTGAGGTATTGTTTTCCGACACAATATTTCACATTCCCACAGTATATCAACAAGAAGCTGGATTGGACTTCCTCATAGGTAATAACTTCTGTTTAACCTATAGTCCATTTACACAGCAAACAGATAGAATCATATTCACGACCTTAGAAAAGGAGGAAGTATGGATCAGAAAAGTTCGACGCGCTGAGCGAGTTGGATTTACAGGTTATTTAGAGTCTATGAAAAAGAACTCTAAAACAAAGCCAGTAGAACCCGTCAACATTTCCTCTTCAAAAATTTATTTTTTAGAGAGGGGGAGTGTAATACTAGAAAACTTCAGAAAAGAGCAAGAATTTATTCTTAAGCTCGAAGAAGAAACAAAACAAAAATCGGTAATTGAAAAATTACTAGAAAAAGTTTGTTCAGACAATCCTTTAGATCCCAAAAAGACTAAGAATTGGATGAAAGCTAGCATTAAACTTCACGATCCTAAAGCAATTTGTAGGGTAAAACCTATGAAATACAGTCCACAGGATGTAGAATAATTTGCTAAGCAAATTAAAGAATTACTAGAAATGAAAATTATCATTCCTAGTAAATCTCCCCATATGTCACCTGCTTTTCTTGTAGAAAATGAAGCAGAAAAAAGACGTGGCAAGAAAAGAATGGTTGTCAACTACAAACAGATGAATAATCTCACTGTAGGAGATGGCCATAATCTTCCAAATAAGGACAGCCTAATGGCCCTTATTCGAGGAAAAAAGATGTTCAGTAGTCTAGATTGCAAATCTGGATTCTGGCAGGTATTGCTGGATAAAGAGTCTCAACTCTTAACAGCTTTCACATGTCCCCAAGGACATTACCAATGGTTGGTGTTACCGTTTGGATTCAAACAAGCACCATCAATCTTTCAAAGGCATATGCAAAATGCATTTAGAGCCTATGAAAAATTTTGTTGTATTTATGTCGATGACATCCTTATCTTTAGCGATAATTTGTCTAGTCATCTAATACATCTTTCAGCAGTTCTTAAGAAATGTGAAACTTTAGGAATAATACTTTCCAAAAAGAAAGCACAGCTTTTTAAGACAAAAATCAATTTTCTAGGATTAGAAATTGATCAGGGAACTCATTGTCCTCAAAATCATATCTTGGAACACATACACAAATTCCCAGATAAGATAGAAGACAAAAAACAGTTGCAAAGGTTTTTAGGAATATTAACTTATGCTTCTGATTATATTCCCAAATTAGCAGCCTTAAGATCCCCCTTACAGGCAAAGCTTAAAAAAGATGTTCCATGGAAATGGAGCGATCAAGATACTTCTTATATTAAGAAGTTAAAAAAGAATCTAACAGGATTCCCAAAGCTTTATCATCCTGAAAAAGATGATAAACTAATCATTGAGACAGATGCCTCCAATGAATATTGGGGAGGAGTTCTCAAGGCAGTAAATTCTGAAAAAGAATTAATCTGTAGATATACTTCGGGTAGTTTTAAACAAGCCGAATTAAATTATCACTCTAATGAAAAAGAATACCTTGCAGTCATTAGAGTAATAAATAAATTTTCTATTTATCTTACTCCAGTAAATTTTCTGGTTAGGACAGATAATAAAAATTTTAGTTATTTTCTTAAATTAAAAATTCAAGGAGATAACAAGCAGGGAAGATTAGTTCGCTGGCAACAATGGCTTTCTAGATACAGTTTTTCTGTAGAACATCTAGAAGGAAGTAAAAACAGTCTAGCTGATTTTCTTACGCGAGAATATAACACTTGATCTTGTCTAAAATGCAGATGTAGAGGAGTTTCTTGCAGAAATCATGGACGAAGAAAAGATGCTGGAGCATCAAAAAGCTCTTCTTGAGCAAGAACTAAGGCTTGTCATAGCCAAGTTAGAATTTGTAAGACTTTTTAAGTCTGAACAACAAAAGGGTAGTTCCCCTTGCCTAACAGGTAAAAGTGAACATGTAGGTACCTCTGGTATCGAGGTTCGGGGGCTAAGTTACGCGAAGAGAAGGGGTTAGGCACTCTTCTCGCCCGTGATGGTCTCTAGCATGCATGCCACGTAGATTCAATTTTATGCCTTTTTTTCCTTGCTTTTATGCCCTAACAAAATGGTGAATAATATGAGAGGAAGTCTTCCTATTCTAGGAAGGTTTGCTTTAATTCACAAATGAGAGTCGGTTTGGGTGGACTCTCACTTGGTTTTCAAAATGGTTTAGCATTCACATCCAGTAAAGGAAACACATATAGGGTTGGGGGATTATATTGTACAATGGTGAACAAAAGGGAAACAAGTCCCATATGAAAATGATTATCCAAACTCCGTTCCCAAACGTTTTAGAGACTGTTGTGCTCTTCTTCTATGTGTACCTGCTCTCATGCTTGCACAATCTGGAAAGTAAATGTTAGGAAAAGTCCCTAACACATCAAGTATCAACCATGAATTTTTCTCTGATTTTAAGAGCATGTTAAAGTGTCCAAACAAGGCATGCAAGATAGAACTTTCAACAGCCTAGTCTGACAGATATGCATACATCCATAAAATATTCACTTTTTGCATCATGAAAACGGGGGAATCATGGAAAACACTAAACATGAAAGTTATTCCTAACATATCAAAGTTTAGATCTGGAAAGTTTCAAAGCCATCAGGCAAATATAAGTCATAGAAAACATCTCTGACATTTTCATGTCAGAGATGAACATGCACAGATCTGCAGATCACGAGTCTAAACAATAATGAAAAGAACATCCATTGCTCACGGGAAAAATATTTTATTTACATTTTCATTTTCCTCTGTTTATCTAGAACAAAATATATTTTGTGGTCTAAGACCAAAAACTACGTTTACTATGCATAAACAGAGCAACAAGACAGAAAGGTGCAGATGGACAGTCTGCTGGAATATCATGAATACCATGAAAACACTCATCAAAACTCATCTACATGAAGTGATGTGGGCATGAAAATTTTTGTGTGCATATATATACATACTAACAACACAAGACAATAGCTATTGAAGCATTTAGTCAAGATCTATCATCATTCAGAGAGAAGAACAACAAGAGTATCAACATTGTATTTTGGACATCAAATGGAGGTCTAGCCTAACATGGTGGCTAGACCTCTCAAAAAATTACATAATCAACTACATCTTACATAGATGATGTAATAACCGGCCACTTTGGGCCAATTATATTATTTTTGGTTAAACTTTTATTTATTAAGTTGGGCTTAATTAATTTTATTAAGAGAATGAGTTGGATTAAAACGTTGGGCCCAAGTTAGTCAAAACCCGATTAAGATTAGGAGTCCTTTTTATTTTAGGAGTGGAGAAACCTAGTAAGTATATAAACCTTTTAATCCCTAACCCTATTATTATTCCACCGCAAAGAGGAAAAGAAAGAGAGATCGGGAGGCAGAGAAAGAGAAGACGCAGAGAGAGGGAGAACCGGAGAAGATGAAGAGAAAGAGAGAGATGAACGTATTCTTCAAAGGTAAGATTTTGAACCCATAAACCTTCCTTGTCCATCTTCTTATTAAGAACAATCAATAAAGGAAGTGATTTGAAACCCTAGGAATAAATATGATCAATTAGGGTTGAGTTAATTAGGGTTAAAGAAGAAGAAGACGATGTTTGGAGTTATAGTGTGTGTGCGTTGTGAGTGTGTGTTGTGCGCTGTGGTGTGTGTGTGTTTGTGTACAGTGCGTGTGGGTGTGTAGCTGTGTGTGTGCGTGATTTATGTGGTGTGTGTCTTTATGTGTGTGCTGCGTATGTGTGTGTTCTGTGTTTACTGTGTGTGTTATGTGTGTGCTGCGTGTATGTTTTTAAAGGTGAAATCAGTGTGTGAATGGCTGCGATGAATAGTAATCTGCGATGAATAGTGATCTGCGATGAATAGTAATCTGCGATGTGAATAGTGTTTTGAAGGAGATAATGGAACCCTAAATCACATTATTTGGGAATGGAAGTAATGAAACCCTAGGGGTATTTTAGTAAAATCAAAAAGGGTATTTTGGGAATACAACTAATGGGTAGAACTAACCCTAGACTGAATGACAACCTTAAAAAGGAGTTTAAGAAGATAAACTCATAATGTTAAGAAGGTAAAAGAAAGTAATTGGGGACGGAAGTAAAAAGTATTACTTGTCCTAAAACGATTTTATGCATGATTTTAGATTCGTGCACGAGGTTTGCTAAGAGGAATAACACAAAGCCAAGGTAAGGGATTACGTTCCTTAAAGTACTCGAATATCATCCTTGTAAAGTAGGATCCCCTTAAATTCTTTCAAAGTGTAGCTACTCATGGCCGTAGCATTTGAACTCTGATGTTGGTATAACGTCTTTTGAATTATCTTACCTATGATATGTGTTGTTCATAGAGTATCTAAGTAAATTGAAATTGCTTTGTGTATTCTTGTACCTTGAATACTTTGTGGAACTTGACTATATCTAATTGAAACGGGTATAGTTAGCTTAGTCTGATTGAAAAGGGCTTAGCTAGAATTAGTCTGAGTGAAAAGGGCGGGCTAATTAAGATAGTCTAATTTGATTGAAAAGAATTAGACGTAAATGCTGCTTGATGAAGTGGCTTAATGATCATGATCGAACTTAAGAGGGAGCACCGTGAGGAGGTGTAAGGTCTCTCGACACCCTGAAAAGGTGATGAATGAAACTATGGAATTGACAGACTTGTATTAGGGCCATAATTCTTTGAACGTGTTAACTGTGTTTCGTATACATATACAGTTAAGATTATTGATGATTAGCCTTTCTTCGAAATATAATTGTTTGGCTCCGTTCTTTCGGTCATCTCTTCTTAGTACCAGGAGAGATCCCGTATGAACTTACTAAGCATTGTTCGCTCACCCCTTCTTATATTATTTTTCCCAGGTAAAGACTAAGGATCTGGTTGGATTGCAAGGAAGGGCAGTCCGGGATTATCAAATAGTTATTTAAGACATTACTTTTATTTTTTTGTTGAGCTAGTGGGTTGTACTAGCCGTTAGAATTTAAGTATTAGTTATGCTTCTGCACTGTTTGAATTATGGTTAAGTAAACTACCCGTTGAATGGTAACATTGGGTTTGAATTTATGTTGACGTTTGGGGATTTTCCCTAGTTTATGGAATTTATTTATTATGTGAAAGTTGGGTCGTTACAGTTGGTATCAGAGCCATGGGATTAGAACTTAAGGGATAGGAACTCTGATATTGAATAGGTTTGATTTGAGCGTTCTGGGAAGACTAGGGTTGCTTGAAGTCAGACTAGATATTTAAGGAAACTTTCTAATTTAGGAAACCTTCTAAGTTGGGAACTTTCCGAATAAGGAAACTTACTATTTTGGGAAAGAACCTAAGATAGGATTTCATTTGAAGCTTCATTCCTTCATATGTTTAAAGATAATGGTTATATAACTTTAAGTATGTGGTACTAATGATGATTTTGTCTAATTGTAAGAAATGGACAAACATAGCATCCTGAGGAAGAGGTTGATTCAAAGGTATACTCGTGGAACTAAGGGACTACTAAAGAAGATAGAGAAAGAAAGAGCAAGAACGAAAAATGTCATGGAGAGATTGTTGTATGCCAACAATACATATAAGGAAGTTAGGAGAGAACTAGAAGAAACCAGAGAGAAGTTAATTGCTAATGAAGAGTATACTGAATTAGTGGCAAATGAAGGACGCATACATTTCTATGAATTAAAGAAATTAAGGGCACAAATGGCCGCAAACCCTATTCAAGGAAACCCTCTAGCCAATGAGGCCCCAATAGGAGAAAACTTGGTGGTTGAAGAAGGAGTCGTAGAGATGGAGATCATAATGGAGGGCAGTGAAGCCGCCCCAATCTTGATTGAGGATGATGAAGAACTGGAAGAGGTACCGGTTCGTAGGCCAAGAGGAAGGCCAAGAGGCTCGAGGAAAGCACCGAAAGCCCCAAGTGGAAGATCTAGGGGAAGACCTCGGAAGATAATTCATGATTGAAGAGGAGACATAGAATTTCTTTTATTATTTCATAGCATTGATAGCTAGTTCTAGTTTAGAGAATACTAGAAATTTATTTTGTTTGATATTTTTCCAAGAAGATTATATTAATAAAAGTTTATGATTTATTTAAGCTAGTGGCTTTAGTAATTGTTTTTGTTCCTAAGTATATAGCGTATGAGCTAATTAAAACAAAAGAGTATTGATCAAATGAAAAGATCATAAGTAGAATTGGCTTATTGAAACGGCCAAGTGAAGTAAGCTTTGGTCTAGTAAAATGATTGAAACAAGATTGAAAATAACCAATTGAAACGGTTAAGTATAAAAGTAATTGGCTTAGTAAGACGGCCAAATGTGAATGAAAGTACGTCTAGTGAATCGACCTATGATTAATAAGTAAGAGTCTAGTGAAATGACTCCTTTATGAGGAATTTTCTATTGAAATGACTAGAGATCTAGTGAATTGAGCTTATGTGAAAACTGTTACGTCTTTTGGGGACGGCCTTTTATAAAATTATTAAGCATAGTAGCAATGGTTGTGTGGCGTGAGTGGTAGCATTTACCCATGATACTAATAAGAGTGTGATCTTAACCAGATGTCAGGAAGGGGTATAGAAGGAACGCTAACAACGCTGGAAACAACCATGGACAAGTTGATCCTAACATGGCGAATCTACTGTAAACCTTGACCCAAACAGTAGCTGGGATTGGTCAAGTGATGGCGACTTTAGCTCAACCGCAGCAACAAGCCCCGCAAGTCCCATTAAGAGATCCACTGGAAGTATTTCAAAAGAGGAACCCAGAGTCATTTTCTGGTACAAATAAGGAAAAGCCCGAGGACTGGGTGAAAGACATGGAGAAGATATTTGAGACACTAGAATGGACGCCAGAGAGGAAAGTGATGTTTGCAACGTTTATATTGAAAGGGCAAGCCTTAAAGTGGTGGGAAGCTGAGAAGAGGTCTGCTATTGCTCGTGGAGATGCTGAGTTTACTTGGGACAGGTTTAAGCGAGTATTCTACGAAAAGTATTACCCATTCGAAACGCTCGAGTGGCAGAGTTTATGACGCTGACGCAAGGCAAATTGACAGTGGATGAGTATTGTGAGGAATTCACTGAGTTGTTGGAGTTTGCCCCCGCATTTTTCGACAATAAAGAGCAGAAGGCTCGTAAGTTTGAATTTGGGTTGAGTGATCGGATCCGTTATCGAATCACTCCGTTGATGCTACCCACTTATGATCAAGTGCTAGACAGAGCGAGGATAGTTGAGAAAGAAGCGGAGAGTTACCGCAATAAGAAGGAGGAGAAAAAGAAATCCACTGAGAAAGAGTCAACCAACAAGGGAAATTGGAACCGTGAAGAAGGTAATAAGCGTAAGGCTACTGATGACCGTGAGAAGGATAATGCAATGAATAAGTACCCAAATAGAGGTCAAGGAAACCGAAGGGATGGCAAGAGAGGTGATCCTAAAGGACAAGGTCCTACTGAGAAGTGCCAGATTTGTGATGGAACCCACAAGATAGATGAATGTTGGTACAAGGAAAAGAAGTGTTTCAATTGTGACAAGGTGGCACATCCGCAATGGAAATTCCCAGAACCTAAGAAGGAAACCAGAACTCAGGGAGCAAGGAATAATAACAAAGGGAATGGTGGAGGTAATGGGCGTATATTCACTATGACAGCCAAGGATGCACGAGCCACCAATGATCTCGTGGCAGGTACGATCCAATTATACTCTCGTAATGTTCGTGCATTGATTGATACGGGTACTACACATTCTGTAATAAGAACTTGCTTAGCTAAGAAGATGAAATTGATTCCTGAGGCATTAGAGAGCTCTTTAGTAGTAGATACCTTAACTAAGGATTCAATCCCTATTATGTCGGTATATAGAAATTGTCCCTTGGAACTGGGTGGAAGAGAATTTGAAGTTGATCTCATTAGCTTGGAGATCGACGAGTTTGATGTGATCTTAGGAATGGAATGGTTAGCTGCATACCATGCCCATGTAGATTTCTTTAAGAAATAAGTTCACTTTAGACTGTTATCTGGAGAAGATTCTTGCTTCCAAGGAACGAAATGTAGAAACCGATCGAACCTTATATCGGTAATGAAGGCCCACAAACTGTTGAGAAAAGGGTGTGAGGGATTTCTGGCATACGTGAGTACTACGGATCAGAAGGAGGTAACGATAGAATCGCTTTCTGTGATTAAGGATTTCAAGGATGTATTTCTGGAAGACTTGCCAGGGATACCGCCTGAACGAGAAGTGGAATTTTCCATCGATTTGGTACCAGAGACTACACCAATATCGAAGGCACCATATAGAATGGCTCCAGTAGAATTGAAGGAGCAATTGTAAGAGTTGTTGGATAAAGGGTTGATTAGGCCGAGTGTATCATCATGGGGTGTACCGGTATTATTTGTGAAGAAGAAGGATGGGTCGATGAGGTTATGTATCGACTATCGTGAACTGAACCGTGTGACGGTAAGGAACCAATACCCTTTGCCTAGAATAGATGATTTGTTTGATCAGCTTCATGGAGCGTGCTACTTTTCGAAGATAGACTTGAGGTCTGGTTACCATCAACTGAAAGTAAAGAAAGAAGACATATCTAAGACGGCCTTTAGAATGAGGTATGGGCATTATGAGTTCGTAGTGATGCCGTTTGGGTTGACTAACGCACCGGCAGCGTTTATGGAGCTTATGAATAGAATATTTCAAGAGTTCTTAGACAAGTGCGTAATTGTATTCATTGATGACATTTTGGTGTATTCTAAAACCAAGGAAGAACATGAGGAACATTTGAAGCTAGTACTGCAAATCTTAAGAGAACAAAAGTTATATGCTAAGTTCAAGAAATGTGAATTTTGGTTGGAAAAAGTGGCATTCTTAGGGCATGTAGTGTTAAAAGATGGTATTGCTGTAGATCCGACAAAGATAGAAGCTATTGTGGATTGGGAGAGACCAACTTTGGCAAGTGAGATAAGAAGTTTCTTAGGGTTGGCTGGCTACTATAGGAGATTCGTAGAAGGTTTCTCGAAGTTGTCAGTGCCATTGATGAGGTTAACTCAGAAAGGAGCAAAGTTTGTTTGGTCAGAGGAATGTGAAGAGAGTTTTGAGGAGTTGTAGAAATGATTGGTGTCCGCACTAGTTCTTGCTTTACCGTCTGGATCGGATGGATTCGTAATATATAGTGATGCTTCACTCAAAGGACTAGGCTGCATGTTAATGCAGAATGATAAGGTTATAGCCTACGCATCTTGGCAGTTAAAGAACCATGAGAAGAATTATCCAACCCATGATCTAGAATTATCCGCAGTGGTGTTTGCCTTGAAGATATGGAGGCACTGCTTGTATGGGGTGACATGTCAGATTTACACTGATCATAAGAGCCTTAAGTATATATTCACCCAGAAGGAGCTTACTATGAGACAAAGAAGATGGTTGGAGTTGTTGAAAGATAATGACTGTATGATTTTGTACCACCCTGGAAAGGCCAATAAGGTGACGGATGCACTGAGTAGGAAGAATCGTGGGACACTAGCAACGCTAATTTCTAAGGAGGAAAGCGCGTGGAACCACATTAATATCTCTAGCATGGAGGTACAAGTTAAGGGTTATTTGGCTCAATTGAGTGCTCGGCCAACGCTTATGGAAAGGATTAAAGAAGCACAGAGAGTGGATGAAGAACTAATGAAAATGCATGAGAGTATCGCTAAAGGGAAGGCAAAAGAGTTTCGTGTGGGTGAAGATGGAATCTTGAGGTACCAATCTAGAAAATGTGTGCCAGATAATGAAGATATCAAGAGGGAAATCTTAAAGGAGGCTCATTGTTCGAGATTCTCTGTACATCCTGGAAGTACGAAAATGTATAGAAACTTAAGAGAGTCGTTCTAGTGGAACAATATGAAGGGCGATGTAGCCGAGTTTGTATCAAAATGTTTAGTGTGTCAACAAGTGAAGAGTGAACATCAGAGACCGGTAGGATTATTACAGTCATTACCTATTCCAGAGTGGAAGTGGGAACATATAGCTATGGATTTGGTGGTAGGGTTACCAAAGACGTTGAAGGGTTACAATGCAATTTGGGTTATACTGGATAGGCTTACGAAGTCGGCTCACTTTTTAGCAATTAAGGTAAATGATTCGTTGGAGAAATTGGCCAAGTTATATATTAATGAGATTGTGAGGTTACATGGGATACCTGTTTCGATAGTGTTTGATCGAGATGCAAGGTTTACATCGAAATTCTGGAAGAGTTTACAACAAGCATTGGGTACAAAGTTAGCAATAAGTACCGCTATTCACCCACAGACGGATGGACAGTCAGAAAGGACTATTCAGACTCTAGAAGATATGTTGAGAGCTACGTCGTTTGACTGGCAAGGGACATAGGACAAACATCTGACGCTAGTAGAATTTGTGTATAACAATAGTTATCATGCTAGTATCGGGATGGCACCGTACGAGGCATTATATGGGAGAAAGTGTAGATCCCCTACTTGTTGGGATGAAGTTGGTGAGAGGAAATTAACTAGACCGGAACTTGTTCAAGTAACCGCGGATAAAGTGCAACAAATTCGGAGGTGGTTGTTAACCGCGAAAAGTCGACAGAAGTCGTATGCCGATCGTCGAAGACGTGATTTGGAATTTCAACTGGGCGATCATGTGTTCTTGAAGATCTCGCCAACAAAGGGAGTTATGAGGTTCGGTATTCGAGGGAAGTTAAGTCCGAGATATGTTGGACCATTTAAGATTTTGGAACGAGTGGGGATGGTAGCGTACAACTTAGCTTTACCACCTGTACTAGCTGGAGTGCACAATGTATTTCATGTGTCGATGCTAAGGAAGTACATTCCCGATCCGAGTCATGCGATCGAGTATAAACAACTAAGAGTTTGTGCTGATTTGAGTTACAACGAAGAACCCATATAGATTGTTGATTGGAAGGATCAAATCCTTAGGAAGAGAGTGATCCCTTATGTGAAAGTGCAATGGAGCAATCATTCCGAAAGGGAAGCTACGTGGGATCTCGAGAGCGACATGTGAGAGGCATACCCCGCGTTATTTTCGGATTAAGGTACGTTTAGTTTGGTGGACCAAACTCTTTTAAGGAGGAAAGAATGTAATAACCGGCCACTTTGGGCCAATTATTTTATTTTTGGTTAAACTTTTATTTATTAAGTTGGGCTTAAATAATTTTATTAAGAGAATGAGTTGGATTAAAACGTTGGGCCCAAGTTAGTCAAAACCCGATTAAGATTAAGAGTCCTTTTTATTTTAGGAGTGGAGAACCCTAGTAAGTATATAAACCTTTTAATCCCTAACCTTATTATTATTCCATCGCAAAGAGGAAAAGAAAGAGAGACCGGGAGGCTGAGAAAGAGAAGACGCAGAGAGAGGGAGAACCGGAGAATAAGAAGAAGAGAAAGAGAGAGGTGAACGTATTCTTCAAAGGTAAGATTTTGAACCCATAAACCTTCCTTGTCCATCTTCTTGTTAAGAACAATCAATAAAGGAAGTGATTTGAAACCCTAGGAATAAATATGATCAATTAGGGTTGAGTTAATTAGGGTTAAAGAAGAAGAAGACGATGTTTGGAGTTATAGTGTATGTGCGTTGTGAGTGTGTGTTGTGCGCTGTGGTGTGTGTGTGTTTGTGTACGGTGCGTGTGGGTATGTAGCTGTGTGTGTGTGCGTGATTTATGTGGTGTGTGTGCGTTATGTGTGTGCTGCGTATGTGTGTGTTCTGTGTTTACTGTGTGTGTTATGTGTGTGCTGCGTGTGTATTTTTAAAGGTTAAATCAGTGTGTGAATGGCTGCGATGAATAGTAATCTACGATGAATAGTGATCTGCGATGAATAGTAATCTGCGATGAATAGTAATCTGTGATGAGAATAGTGTTTTGAAGGAGATAATGGAACCCTAAAGCACATTATTTGGGAATGGAAGTAATGAAACCCTAGGGGTATTTTAGTAAAATCAAAAAGGGTATTTTGGGAATACAACTAATGGGTAGAACAAACCCTAGACTGAATGACAACCTTAAAAAGGAGTTTAAGAAGATAAACTCATAATGTTAAGAAGGTAAAAGAAAGTAATTGGGGATGGAAGTAAAAAATATTACTTGTCCTAAAACGATTTTATGCATGATTGTAGATTCGTGCACGAGGTTTGCTAAGAGGAATAACGCAAAGCCAAGGTAAGGGATTATGTTCCTTAAAGTACTCGAATATCATCCTTGTAAAGTAGGATCCCCTTAAATTCTTTCAAAGTGTAGCTACTTATGGCCGTAGCATTTGAACTCTGATGTTGGTATAACGTCTTTTGAATTATCTTACCTATGATATGTGTTGTTCATAGAGTATCTAAGTAAATTGAAATTGCTTTGTGTATTCTTGTACCTTGAATACTTTGTGGAACTTGACTATATCTAATTGAAACGGGTATAGTTAGCTTAGTCTGATTGAAAAGGGCTTAGCTAGAATTAGTCTGAGTGAAATGGGCGGGCTAATTAAGATAGTCTAATTTGATTGAAAAGAATTAGACGTAAACGCTGCTTGATGAAGTGACTTAATGATCATGATCGAACTTAAGAGGGAGCACCGTGAGGAAGTGTAAGGTCTCTCGACACCCTGAAAAGGTAATGAATGAAACTATGGAATTGACGGACTTGTATTAGGGCCATAATTCTTTGAACGTGTTAACTGTGTTTCGTATACATATACAGTTAAGATTATTGATGATTAGCCTTTCTTCGAAATATTATTGTTTGGCTCCGTTCTTTCGGTCATCTCTTCTTAGTACCCGGAGAGATCCCGTATGAACTTACTGAGCATTGTTCGCTCACCCCTTCTTATATTATTTTTGTCCAGGTAAAGACTAAGGATCTGGTTGGATTGCAAGGAAGGGCAGTCCGGGATTATCAAATAGTTATTTAAGACATTACTGTTATTTTTTTTTATGTTGAGCTAGTGGGTTGTACTAGCCGTTAGAATTTAATATTAGTTATGCTTCCGCACTGTTTGAATTATGGTTAAGTAAACTAGCCGTTGAATGGTAACGTTGGGTTTGAATTTATGTTGACGTTTGGGGATTTCCCTAGTTTATGGAATTTATTTATTATTTGAAATTTGGGTCGTTACAGATGAACTTTACAAGAACCAGAGATTACCTAGATGTGCTTCCTTTGCTTCCAAGGGAAGACTTTTTTGTTGCTTTTCTTAAGGTGTTTGCCTTAGATTGAAAGAGTGTTTGAGTGAGTTGTTTTTGCTTGTGTTTGGTGTGTGTTTAGGGTGGTGTTATTTGTGGTTATGTGGTGGTTTATGGACTGAGATTTGAGAGTGGTGAGAGTGCTCTTGGAAGTGCTAGAGAGAGTATGAGTGAATTGTTGCTTGTTGTGTATGAATTGTGGATGAAATGTGTGAATTGTCTATGTAAAATGGATGATGAGGGTGGTGATATGGAGAAGGGTGGTTGTAAAATGACCTTAGGTCACCCTTGCTAGGCTTAGGGGCCATTTTAGGGGTCATCTAACCGGGTAGGAGCAACTGGGAAGGGATTAAAGTTGATTTAAGTGAGCAAGTTGTTGAAGAACAAACTGCAGGTCTGGACTTCCCAAAGTAGCCGTACGGCTGGACCTTGCCGTCCCCTTTTCCCAAAGTGCCACTTGTCACGCTCTGATTGGTCCCTTCTTTATTAAATTGCCCAACCAACTTGGGCCACTTGTCAGACCATGGATGGCTCCCATTACTCTTTGTTTGACTTCTTTTGGATGTGAATGATCACAATTCTTGCTCCGGTATTGGTTCTGCAACATTCCAAGTTTGGTCCGTGTGCGCGCACTACGGTGTCCCGGTTGTCCGCGGTCCCAACATGAAAGTTGCTTGAAATATTCTTTTGGTCACGTACGTCTATCTGAAATATGTTTATAATCAAGGGATGACAATAATATATTTTTAAGCGCACAGAATGGATAATAACGAGCAGTTCTAGGGGTGCGGGCCCCGTTTCGGGTCCCGCAGCTCAAAAATTGAACTACATGCTTGTTTACTCGTTTTTTCGCTCTGATCATGAATTTGAAGTCCGTTAATCCATTCGATGCACCGATAAGGATCACGGAACTCCCTCATAGCCAAATCGAGGGCTCTAGGTCAATTTTAGGGTTTAGACCGATTAAAAAGGGTTTGATAAGGGGTACGAGATCGGGGTATCTATAACTGCCAAAGTGGGAAGCGCGCGAGTCCCACTTTAGGGGCGAGATGCGCGCGCGGCTCACTGGCTGTGCCGGAGGCGCCCGCGGGTAAAAATGACAGAAATGACTCTAAAGTTAATTATATTATGCAGTTTAGTCCAAAACTAACGGAATCAGTTAGGAACTTAACCAAAGTAACAAAAATTAACAAAAATGAGTTAAATAAAAATACTATGTATGCAATCGGGGTGAGAGGTCCTAGGCGGGGTGTCTACAGCCAATATCTTATATGAGACAAGATTTTTTGAGGCAACTTCAATTGGCTTAGGGAGGCGATCGACATTTGTGGACTTCTCTCCCTTCTTATCGGGCAGCATTTTCCTCCCCAAGAGTTATTTGGATTATCTCTTTGGTACTCTTTACCGTAGAGTCCCTTGGGGTGACACATTGCGGATGGAGTTGTTAGGGACTACCTTTGAGCCCAACAGTGCTTTGAGGTATAAGAAAGCTATAGCCGATCCTCTCAATATTTTGGTAGATCCTATGGGCACACCCTTAGATGACTTTTATGGACGGAGGCGTCTTGCTACTGAGAGATTCTTGGTCCGTCCTAGCACTCCGAGGCCACCCAAGAGGAGTAGAGTTGAGAGTCGCTCGTGCCGCCCTTTGAAAGCTTAGAAAAGATTAGATTATTCTTAGTACCTCGAGATTGCAATTAAATAGACCACTTGTTTAGGATTTAATGTTTTAATGTCTTTTAAGCTCAATAATGATCCGTTGTAATGATAAAAATGATACAATGGAATGAATAAAATTGCATTTTGTTTTGAAAAGTGTTGGGTGAAAAAATTAATGTTAAGACCGCGCCCGTAGGTTGCCTACGTTCCTCCAGTTGAGAGGCTCAGGTCTCTGTAGTTCAAACAAAAGAAGACCAATTTTTTTTTGTGTGCGCCATGTTTTTTACCTATACCGCCTTTTCGGATTTTCAATCTAGCGGGGTTCTTTTTTGCACTTGCTCTAATTTTTCCTAGGCCGCCCATTCGGGTTTTCAACGTAGCGAGCTTTTTTTTATGTTCCTTGATTGTTAGGCGTAGAACTTCTTGATCTTGCCAAGGTTGACTTCTTTGATAGTTGATCACTGTCTAGGTCCACGAGTCTTACCACGCCGCCGCTTAGGATCTTCTTTACCACATAAGGGTCAATCCACCGGACCAAATCTCCCAATTTGATGTCTCGCGGCTTCACATTTTTGTTGAAAGCTCTAGCTATTCTTTGTTGATCGGGCTTTGTACGTTCGAATGCCCTTAACCTCTTCCCGTCGAGTAAGGCTAGTTGTTCATATCGACTTTGCATCCATTCAACTTCATTGACTTGATTCTCGAGCAAAACCCGTAAAGAGGAAACTTCAAGCTCGACCGGTAGAACGGCTTTAAAGCCGGAGGCTAGTGTACACAGAGTTTCTCCCGTTGCTGACTGAATTGATTTGCGGTAGCCCCACACTGCTAAAGGTAACTTCTCGAGCCAATCCCTTCCACTTACAGCCATCTTGCGTATGATTATTTTGATTGTCTTGTTTGCTGCTTCAACCGCGCCGTTGGCTTGAGGTCTGTATGGAGATGACTTGTGCTTGGTAATCTTATACTCGACCAAAAGAGCGTCTATTTCTTTCTCGAAGTGAGAACCATTATCGGAGTGATTTTGTGAGGGACTCCGTATCGGCACATGATGTTGGTTTTGACAAATTCGGCCACCTTTTTGGCGTTGAGGAAGCGATAAGCTTGTGATTAGACCATTTTATGAAATAATCCACGGCGACCAGGATGAATGATTGGCCATTGTTTCCTGTGAGATTAATTTTGTCGATGATGTCGATGCCCCCAACAAGAGAATTTCCATGGCGTGGTCATGTTGTATAATTATGATGGATGGGAATGTTGTAGGTTGGCGTGGAATTGGCAATTGGTACAGAGTACAAAATTTTTCAATGCAGTCACTTTCCATGGTGCTCCAATAGTAATCAGTGCAGAGTATATTTTTTGCTAGCGGTCCACATTCACCTTCGTGGACTTCACGCATTATTTATTGAGCCTCTGTCTCATTAGCACATAAGAGGCTGTTGGGTATGCCCACATATATCTTAGTTTTAGTGTAATAGGATTTATTAGATTTGATTGATCCATCACCTAAGTTCTATTTCATGGACTTTAGACCCACATGTAAGAAGTATTTATACTTCATTTTTTAGGTTGTCCATTGTTATAGAATAGGCTTAGAAATAGGGCAAGAAGATCAAGATTCAAGAAAAATCACTCAGTGAGTTTGAGCCGCGCATATGCGCCTCCTGCGCCACGCGCCATGCGCCTTTCTTTATTCGCGCCATGCGCCTTTCAGGGCACGCGCATAAGGATTTCTTCCTGTCTATGTTACGCGCCTCTGCGCCCCTTGGTTTAGCGCACACTTACTGTGCACCTCTTGGCTCAACACGCCTCTTGGCTCAACGCGCCTCAAAGTGTTTATTCAACATTGAGTGATTTATTGAAGATTCAAAGACTTGAAGAGAATGCAAAATTACGCCAATGATCCAACGGTGGTTAAAAGATGCATATACGCCCAATCTGTTGACACGTGTCCACAACGGTCACATTTATGTTGAGTGTCAAAATGGCCATAATATATGCATGCTCCAATCAACGAGCGACAACACATCTTATCCACAAGGATCTCCAACGGCTAGTTTTTGGAAGTTCACTATGATATCATCGAAGAAAATATATCGTTGCGGGAAGTTGTTGTTGTCAAATACTTTGGATGAAGCAGCAATTGGTGGACTATGATATCATCGAAGAAAATTGTCCCATCTACTGCGACAATACATCAACAATTGCGGTTTCTGAAAATCCTGTCATGCACTCAAAGACCAAGCACATCGACATCAAATATCACTTCCTCAAAGACCACGTGGAGAAGGGCAATATTCATTTGGAACACGTGGGAACCGACTATCAAATCGCCGACATTTTAACAAAAGCACTTGACGCGAAACGGTTCACGTTTTTGAGAGGTGAAATGGGTATGCTTGAACTCAACTAAATTCAATATAGTTTTGTCAATACTAATGATTTTATGTTTTGTTGAGTTATGAGTAAACTAGGTTCAAATGTTAAATCATTTCAATGTTTCAAGGAAACTTCATGCGCCATAAGATTCACTGTGCGCGCCTCACTATCCTGCGCGCCTAGCATCTCATGTGCGCCTAGCATCTCATGCGCGCCTAGCATCTATTGCGCTTCAAATGATTATGCGCGCTCAAACATCTCTGCACCCCTATTACATAATGCCATCTATATCATTCTGCGCGCCTTGATGAATAATGCGCCCCTTCATGCGCGCATTTACTATTGCGGCTCATTCAATGCTCAAAATTCAATATCAATGATTGATCGCATTAATTTTTCACAAGTTCCAGGACCTTGCAAATTTCAATCTCGAAGAAACTCTTGATCTATTAGAGCTATCTGGTGAAGATATTGGAAGAGAGATCATTGAAACATTGCGGGTTGCTGGTTTGACTCCTTTATTCACAATGGATCAGACATTCGAAATTTACTCGGTTTTCTGTCTACGGGTGACGATCGAATTATTGGGCGTCCGATGACTTATTCTATTGACGATCAGAACAAGATGGCTGCTACTCTTCTAAATATTCCTACACTTCAAAATAATATCAAAACCACTGAAATTCGAGATAGTGGAGAACTCTTGACTCATATCGCGCATTTAGTGGGAACTTCTATTGTATTCAAAACCGGGAACGTGAACCGATTCACGGTGGAACAATGGGAATACACCGCTGCCATCATGGCCAAGGAGAAGCTTCACTGGCCTCACATTTCGTTCAAAACATTGCGTGAGCAGATTGACAAGTATGTGAAGAACAAGAATGATGGAAAGACTAGGTTCCGCTCTCACTGCCTTCTTCTCACAAAACTTTTTCTAACTTATCCTGAGTTAGTCAAATTTTTGAATGAGAATCCTGAGTACAAAATTGATGATGTTCCAACTTTTGGAAAAGCGAACTTGGATCTCAAAAAGCGCAGAAAGAAGCCTGAAAAGCGCGCCAAGGGAATTCAGATCAAAACCATTGAAGGCTTAGTCGATGAAGAAACCGAATCAGATGATGCGCCAGTTCTTAAAGGCGCAAAAATAAAGAAAAGCGCAGTAACTGCAAGCGCAAGTCAACGCGCTGATCCCTTGCCAGGAGCAGAGAAAAGCAAAGGAAAACGGTTGGTTGATGACCCTCCTCGTGCGCCTATCAAACGCACCAGATTTGAATCTGATGAAGATCGTGATCTAAGGCTAGCGCAGGAAGCCAGCAGACTTGAGGCTCAAAGGAAAAGAGATGAAGATTTTCAAGCCAAGCAAGCTGCTGAGTCAGAGAAGCTAGAACGCAAGAAAGGCGCTGGTTCAAGCGCTGATGTTGAGAAAGGCCCTACTGTTCCTGCGCCTACCCAGCACGCGCCTACTCAACGCGCCCCCGCTCCCCGTGCGCCTCCATTCCTCAATGTTCAAAAGACTAAAGTGTTAAGGGAACAACTCCATTCAGATCTTTTTGGCGATGATATTTCAGATATAGATAAACCATTTCAGGGGGAGCAAGAGACCATTCCTCAGCGCACTCCTTCTCCAGTTGCACCTTCACCTCATTCTGGACCAGATCTAATCACAACGGAAACAGTTGGTGATGAAACTAAAGATGACTATACGCCTCCTACTCTTTCACCTCCTCATGTGCCTCAACCTCCTATTGCGCCTCTACAATCTGTTGCGCCCCAGTCAACCCCTGCGCCTCCTCCATCTGCTCCAGATTTGAGCGAGGTACTTTCTATTCTTCAATCTTTGCAGCAGGGGCAAGCAAATCTAGAGCAAGGTCAGACGCAGATCAAGTCTCAATTTGAGCTTCTCACTTCAATGCTTACTGATCAATCTGAAGAGATTGCTGCCATTAAGGGGGAGATGGATTCACTCAAGGACAAACTTTCTGCTCCTACTCCTCCGGCGCAGACTCAGGTACAACCTCATTCTGATCAGGCGCAAACCACATCTTCTGTGCCTACTTTCATACCTCAGTCTTCTGCGTCTCAATCCAACATGAATGTGTTAGTATCAAAGTTGGATGTTTTGAAAGAATTGGTTGTTACTCACTTCACTGCTGCTCACTCAAGCTCAGACAGACGCGCCGATCACATTTCTTCTGACATTATCATGGCTCAAAATGCCATTGAAGCTCATCTTCAAATCTTAGAAGAAAATATTTCTCAGCAGCAGCAAATCACTCAGCGCTCCATTGATGAGTATCAAAACATCAATGTGAATCACTTGAGTTACATCAGAGACGGTGTCACTGCCACTCACTCTAGCGTCACTGACACTTAGGGCTTAGCGAACCGTAGTCATCAGCTCGCTAAACAGATTCAGCGCTCTGTTTCAGAGATCGTTGAAGGATTGAAGGACGACGACGCGCCTCCCAACCCTTAGTCTCTATTTTTTTGATTGTAAATTATTACAATCTTTTGTGATAGAAACTTCTCTTTTGTGTTAGTGATTTAGTGCTTACTTGTTTTAGCACCTTTTGTTTTTGTTCTATTCAAAACTTGTAATCTGTAACTCCTACACCCCAAGTTTTATTGAAAACAATGCATCACTTATTATCAAACCTTGTTCACTCAAACTCCTTGTTTGTAGAACAATGAATATTGTTTAAATTCATATGCATCATATTGAATTATTTCATACTTTCATGCATTGAGTTTTAAACTTGGTTTAAACACTTTTCAAAACTAAAATTCATATATCATTTTGAATGTGTTAAACTGTTGTTTCTATCTTTCCATATGTAATATGTTATCCTTTTTGGAATAGATTAGAAATCTATATCTTTGACTAGTGTGTGCATTAACTTGAGACATGAATTACCAATTTCATTCATTTGGACATGTTTTTATCAGGTATAATGTTTGTCCTTGATATAGCAGGTAATGGCATCAATCAAATAGGGGGAGATTGTTGGGTATGCCAACATATATCTCAGTTTTAGTGTAATAGGATTTATTAGATTTGATTGATCCATCATCTAAGTTCTATTTCATGGACTTTAGACCCACATCTAAGAAGTATTTATACTTCATTTTTTAGGTTGTCCATTGTTATAGAATAGGCTTAGAAATAGGGCAAGAAGATCAAGATTCAAGAAAAATCACTCAGTGAGTTTGAGCCGCGCATATGAGCCTCCTGCGCCACGTGCCATGCGCCTTTCTTTATTCGCGCCATGCGCCTTTCAGAGCACGCGCATAAGGATTTCTTCCTAGCTATGTTACGCGCCTCTGCGCCCCTTGGTTTAGCGCACACTTACTGTGCGCCTCTTGGCTCAACGCGCCTCTTGGCTCAACGCGCCTCAAAGTGTTTATTCAACACTCAGTGATTTATTGAAGATTCAAAGACTTGAAGAGAATGCAAAATTACGCCAATGATCCAACGGTGGTTAAAAGATGCATATGCGCCCAATCTGTTGACACGGGTCCACAACGGTCACATTTATGTTGAGTGTCAAAATGGCCATAATATATGCATGCTCCAATCAACGAGCGACAGCACATCTTATCCACAAGGATCTCCAACGGCTAGTTTTTGGAAGTTCACTATAAATACCCCATAACTTCAACATTTTGAAGTTGCTGAGTTTTGCTAAGAATTTCAAGAATTTCTCTCTCAAAGCATTTGTTGAAGATTTGAAGATTGCCTTTGTTTTTCCAGAATTCCTCAAGAATATCTTCATACCTTCATCCTTAGCCCAGATCTTCAAGCTATAACACTTTAGTTTTATTGTGCTCTAAATCATAAAGATCTAAAGAGCCTTGATACTAAAATCACACACGCACCTCTTTAAGTTTATCACTTAGATCCTTCTTTTAGAGATACATCGGTTATTGTTTTGGATTTTTTCATTCATAGAATATTAGATCTTGAGTTAGTGTAGAAGCTCAAAAGTTGTAATTTGTAACACTCACTCATTATATAAGATCTCCTTTAGAAATCCAAGACTAACCATCTTGGTAGAGGACGTAGATCTTTCATTGATCGAACCTCTCCAAATAGCTTGTGTTATTATCTTGTCATTTACTTTCAAGTTATTATCTACACTCACTATTTGCTTGTTTAGTCATTGTAGATTGATTGAACTGAATTGTGTTGTGTTGTTAACTCATTTGCCTTAGTTCCTTATTTCACCCACTTTGAGCCAAAATACTTAGAGTGTGTGTGCGCCCCCTTTTATCATTTTGCGCCTAGTTCTTAACTAACTTCCGCTGTGCATTTCACTCACTCACTAGGCGCATATCATAACGCTTATTTGATAAAGTGCGCACTTGCAATTGAATTTTTCAAGGGTATGAAAAGAATTTTAAAACATCTATTCACCCCCCCTCTAGCTATTTTCCATACCCTTGTTGCCCTTTGGGACCAACATAGGCTGATCCATTCGTAGTGCCGTTTGTAGACTTGGTTTCTGATCAACACATATCTCGATGCCAATTTCTGTGGTGATATCTGTTGGGTTTTGTACTATAATGCGCATCGGAATAAACCTAAAAGCCTAGATCCATTCAAGATGATTAAATTAATATTGAGTTGAATTTAGAATACTAACCGTGATGGAGCTTTAAAATTTTCGGATCTTAAAACTTCGTTCTTTAAGAATTTGATCTTCTCCAAGCTTTTCTTCAATTCTTGATCACAGGAACACGAACTAGAAGATGATTAAGCAATCACACTCTATGGATATCCACACGCGAATGAATATCAAGAACTCTTTCTTGATCTGGACTGCTAGATCCAAAATAGGCTATATGAATTTAGGGTTCTTGATCTTTGATTCTCAATCTTGGATCAAGAACATTGTTTCTCCAAACAACTATGTTTCATATGTTTAATGGCTGGTGAAAAGATGTATATATAGTCCCTAGTCCTTAACCCTTAAGGACCTAGGAAACCTAAATCCCGTCACCCAATTAAACAGTCAAAAATCCGGACCAGGGACTCTGGCACGGTCGTGCTCACAAAGTGGCACTGTCGTGCCATTTGGTACGAACCTGCCTTGCCCCAAACGATTATTGGCACAGTCGTGCTTGTTAACTGGCACGGTCGTGCTAACAAACTGGCACGGTTGTGCCCGCCAGATTTTTAGCCTTTTTAGCCTTTTAATAATTCGTTCTATTGTGTGTGATCCCATAGGATTATATCAAGTTGGAAATGATTCCAAACACATTTGTTCTCATAAATCATGAGTGGACCCTAGCATAACATCATGATTACCCAATTGAAACAACTTTGTCAAAGTTCGTGAATCCTATTATACATAATATCACAATCCCTTTGTCCACGATGTCATTGAGCGTAAGCCATGGTCAAAGGTCAACTTACAATGCCCAATACTTTTCTCGATTCCAAATAGTTGATAATACAAATGACATTTATCATATCAATCCATTTGATCATGGCCATGCATTTCATCACTACTATTCATCGAGGGGCCCAATCTTGACATCTCTCATGAAGAGGGACAAATTCCATCTTGACTTCTTACACTTCCCTACACAGTTTTGATCATGCCAATCATATCCTTTATAGTTACTTGGTTAAGAGTAATGTTTGAATATGTCAAACATGATCTCCACTGTGTGGAAGATCGTAATAATCTCAGGTCTAAGGATTCAATGATATAACTATTTAGTGGTTTAATTATGACATCATGACCATGACATAAACCTCATAGTTGGGTCATGTCCAATATGTGTTCACCAAGACACACCTATAAGTTTAACTTGTATCCCATACACATGATCAGCATATGATCATCGAATTAAACTTATACTAGTTTTTCATAAGTACTAGGGACGAAGATTATTATAACAAAACATGTAACAACAAATAATAATCCAAAACATATCTTTATATAAATGAAAAAGTGATAACAAACATTGTCAAACAACGTGCCAATAACATGCCTAGAGCATATACACCAACAATATCTGACTCTTTTTATCGCTGTCCTCGGGAAAAGTGACATCTTTAAGAATATTCAAGATGTCGGTGTACCATGGAGGGTTCGCTTGAACTTTATTGATTTTGATACTCATCCAATAGGCTGGGCTACTCCTTCTTGAGATTTTGAAGGGTTTCACCATTTTTCCCTCGAGTATCTCCACTAACAAAGCTATAGTAGCCAGAGCATCGGTGAAACGGTTCTTGTCTCTCGTAAGTAGTTGAAAGTGACATCTTGAAACTGCTCGACCAATTCTTCGAGGTGTTGGCCATATTTTTGAAGAGTTGGACCCTATATTTTCCACTTGTCAGATGTTTTATTGATGATGAGTAGGGAATCACCAAATACTTCTAGTTCTTGAACATTCCTTTCTAAAGCTACTTCTAGCCCTGCAATTCAAGCTTCGTACTCAGCAATGTTGTTGGTAGAATTGAACTCGAGGCGAATGGAAATTGGGGTGTAGATGTCTTTGGGATCAATAAGTACCATCCATATCCTGTAACCGTGTTTATTTACTTCCCCATCAAAAAAAAGTTGCCACATTTTTTCCTTTGATTTCTTTATGTGTCCTTGGTAGAGACTGTAAGTACCCCGATCCAGATAGTCATCCTTAAATTAATTAAATTATAAATCTTAGGAATGATTTGGGATTTAATTGGGTCATTATAATGTTCAAAGGGTATTTTAGGAATTAACTGAATTATTCTGAAAATAGAAGGACTTTTGAGTAATATTGAGCCCAGTTTTATTCCCCACAAAACCCAAAAGGACTTTGTGGGAATATCCAAAAATTGTTCAAAGGGCAGGGACGGTCACACATTCAATGTGCGTTTTCTCAAAACGCACGCGCCATTTCCCGGAGCGCCAGCCGACATCCCCGCCACATGGCCGCTCGTGATTCGCCAGATGGATCCGCCTTGTCCCCCGTGTGTGCCGCACGCACCAGACCAAGCTGGTGGTCTCCTCGCTCCTGATTGGTCCATCGCCCAGCCTTGTCTCCCTCACCCGTCACAGCCCCATGTGCCAAGCTCCTATTGGTCCTTCACCTCACTTGTGTCACCTACACCCCCCTTTTTTAAAGAATAATTTCCAGCCTATTTAAAATCCAAAAATACACCATTTTGTGCACAAAAATGATCTAATTTCAACCCATTTTGTACACCAAAAATTATACAATTATTGTGATCAAAATATCTCCTCTTTGCTTAGCCCCTAAGAAAATAGTTGAGGAACCAAAATGTTACGTATAATTTACAAACAAGTCCTCAATCCATCCTATAAATAGAGAGCTCATCCTCTCTCATTTCATCAAGAATTCCCTAGCAAAGTTACTCTAAAAAATTATAGTCTCTCTTTCTCTCTAGGATCTAGGAACCCACATAATTCCTTCCTCCTACCCAAAATCAACCCAAGTAAAAAACCTTAGAACCCGAGTTCTCTATGTAAAGAAGAAAAGAAGCAAGCTTGGGTCAATCAACTAAAGGTTTACCCCTTGCTTAAAAGTTTAATTTTATCTTATTGTCATCTTTATATTGTTCTTATTGGGATATTAACTTTGTTTATTTTCATGCTTATAAAAATGTAGTCTTTATATATATATGATTGGACCCAAATACTCCCATGACCCTAATGGTTTCATCTTATACTTTTATAGTGTATTAAAATGATGAGCTAAGTGAAGAGGAGTATTTGTTACATTTATGTCATTTACATTTATGTCTTTACATCTATATCTTTATTTTTTGATTGGTGATCCATTGCACATATAGAGAGAGCCTTGTACATTTATCTTGTATTTACTTATTTATTGTCATATTCTATATTATTTATATATATATATATATATATATATTATTATTATTATTATTATTATTAAATGTTCATATAATGATGTTGGTCTAAAAGTTCATATATGTTATTTAAAGTCTTTATTCCAAATCTTGTAAAGATTAACCTTATTTAGATGATAGGGTCTTAATCCTTATTAATCTAAGTTGTGGTTCTCTCCAAGTAAAGGTATTATTGCTTGATTGTCCCTCTTGACTTTTCTAGCCTTTTCCATGGCTAAGTGAAAGTCCATCCCTAAGAATACCCTATTTTACTTGGATAGTTTATCTCTTTTATTTAAAATATCAAACCAAAAAGGGCATTAACATTGTTGGGTATGCTTATCTCTTAACCCTCCTAATTATGTTAGAATTGATTGATACCATCACCTAAGAATATTCTATGGACTTTAGGACCTTATGTAAGAAGTTTTATAACTTCAATTTTTAGCTTAGTCTATTTTATAGTATAGGCTTAGAATATAGGACTTGGAGCGAAAAGGAATGAATGATCTAAGCAAGACTGTGGTCACTGCACAGGACTTCTCTGCGCAGGACACCACTGCGCAGGTCTCTCCTGCGCAGCATCCTACCTTGCTCAGATTTTGATACATTCAGATCACCTAACTTGGAAAACGCTTAGAAGATGCACGCTTATTAAAGTGCTGAGGTGTGCAGAAACGACAAATTTGCACACTCAACATATCCAACGGTGGAGATGCGCTCAGATGAAACAATTCAAATAAAGACAGCTGTCAACCTTCTAGAAGAAGCTTTTGTATTTGGTCTTCATGCTCAGTCTCCAACGGCTCAAAGATCCTTGCATACTAATCATATTATGCCAGGTCATCAACTTTGATCAGAGCCCCAACGGCTATAAAGGACACCTGCGCACCAATCATATTGTGCCAGCTCATCGACCTTGCTCAGAGCACCAACGGCTAGTTTTAAGCTCTCAGCTATAAATAGCCTGCTCATCTTCATTTCCAAGTTGCTAGAGTTTGTGCTTTCATAAGTATCCTTGAAGTTAAGAAGATTGCTTCTAATATTCCCAGATTCAAGATCAACCTTCAAACCTTCATACCTTCAAACTCCTGCCTAGATCCTAAGCCTTATATCACCAGAATTCTTCATGCTCTTCATCTCATAGATTCATAGAGCCCAGAATTTCTATCACACACACACCTCTTGAAGCTTCGATCATTTAAATCTTACTTCTTGAGATACACCGGTTTAATCTAGGATTTGCTCTTCATAGATTAGATTTTCATTTGAGTTTTGATTCTTTGTAATCTTGTAAAAGCTCCTCACATCAATATAAATCTCATTAGAAAATCCAAGACTAACCATCTTGGTAGAGGACGTAAATCTTTCATCGATCGAACCTCTCCAAATAGCTTGTTCTCTATTCTTACTGCTTATTTCCTGCTTACTTTATATCTTAATAGCTGCTTTGTTTGATCTTATCAGATTGCTATCTGCTACTGTTTTGTTACTGCTTATTGCCTTAGAACATTTTAACCAACTCTTTAGCCAAAACTTAGCGCGTGCGTTTTTACCTTCTGCGCAATATACCCTGCGCAGTAGCTGCTTAAATTTTCGCTGTGCATTTCACACTCTCTGCGCGCTATACTTAGCTTATTTGAGAACTGTACGCATAAGCCACTGCTTTGCAAAAGTGTTTGAAAAGAATTTTTAAAAACGCTATTCACCCCCCCTCTAGCATTTTTCATACCCTTGTTGCCCCTTTGGGACCAACAAGTGGTATCAGAGCAAACACCTTTATAAAACTTGTTCTGTTTTTCAAGCTTAACAGCTTGGGTGCCGATTCAAGATGGCTTCAAAATCTTGGGCAATGGCTAACTATTCACATGTTCCAGTGCTGAATGAAGATCACTTCGAAATTTGGAAGCACTGCATGCTCACTCATTTTTCTTCTATCGACGAGATCCTCCATGACATCATTCTTGAAGGACCCTACATCCCTATGAAGGCTAATCCTGATGCTGCTACCAACAAGGACAATCCTACAATCAAGAAGGCCAAAGAGGAATTGACCGATGAAGAAAAGAAATGGGTTGGCTATGATGGAAGAGCAAGAAACCTCATTCTTAGCACTCTACACCTCTCCACGCACAATCAAATTGTGAGCGGTAGAACTGCAAAGGAACTACGGGATGCTATTGAAGGATATGTGAATGGAGACAAAGTAAGCAAGGAAAACAAAAGATTTGTGGTGGAAATAAAATTCAACTGCTTCATGAGAAAGGATGGTGAAACCTTGAGACAAACTTATGATCGCTTCTGTGCTGTTGTTAACTCTTGTAAATCTCTTGGAACTACTTTCACTAATAAAGAAGTCAATTCTCAATTCTTAGATGCGCTAGGTTCCAGATATGTGTACAAGGCAAGTCATCTGGAAGATTTTGGATTTCTAGATACTTGGCCTCTGCGCAACTTATACGCTAACTTAAAAGTGTATGAGCTAAAGCTTGATCGAATTGATGAAACTGAAGGCAAAGGAAAACTTGTTTCCTACGTTGCGCAAAAGGAACCTGCGCCTGCTCAAACCTCAGACAAAGTCTCTACTTCCTCTTTACTTGAAATGGATGATGATTATTTCGCTATGTTCGTTAAGCGATTCAAAAAATTCAGGAAATTCTCTAAACCTGGATCCTTGAGCAAACCACCTGCTAAGTTTTCTCGAGGCAGAGATTTAAAGAAAGATGATGACTTGGTTTGCTACAACTGCAGAAAGCCCGGTCATTTTGCTTCAAAATGCCCTACTCCAAAATTTGAGTACATGAAGAGGAATACTGCACAGAGATCATCAAAGCAGTGCGGAATGATTGCTGAAGAAGACTGCGCAGAAAAGGAACTGAAGACTTGGATAGAGACTGACACTGAAGACAGTGATGATGATGACTCTGAGGATGGACTGCTCTGCTTGGTGGCCAATTCTGATGCTGATAGCGATTCAGACAATGATCCCGATACGGACACAAAAGCTGCGCCAAAGACAATTCAGAAGAAAGGTCCCACTATCACAGAACTGGTGGAAATGGGACATCTGACTCCAATCAGACAGAATGGCAAGTACTTATTTGCCAAAGCATACCTATCAAAGAAATTTGTAGCTCCACCTCTGTGAAAAGAATCTCTTGAAATTCCTGCTGAAATTGTAATAGAAAAGGATGATTTTGCTGCTGAGCGTGAGTCTATTTTCAATCAAGCTGAAAAGATAATCAAGAAATTTAATTCTATGAAAGAAGCAGTGGACTTATCAATTGGAGAAATTTCACAGCTTAAGACGGAGAGAACTCTTTTAAAATCTGAGATCACCCTCCTTAAGGAGCAGATTAAGAGCATGACTCCTCTTACTGAAAAGAACCGTTTTCTTACAGATCAAAATGCGCTATTTAAAGTAAGAAACGAAGAATTGGCTGCTCAACTAGATGATCTCACAAAGATCACTGATGAGTGGACCAAATCTCGTGTCACTATGGATCAAATTCTAGAATCCCAAAAAAGCCAGTGGAGACAAGGAAGGCTTGGGGTTCTCAACTAGTGATAACTTTAAATGCGCAGTTTGCTCTGAAAAGGAAAAGGAGTTTACACCACAGCAAACTATTGAAATTCCTAAAGCAAAGCATTCTGCTTCAATGGGTAAGGACAGGAGAAAGTCTAGAGACAAAATTTCCATTATGTCTACCTAAAGAAGCAAACTGGCAAAGCCAAGGGTAAGGCTAAAGTTGAATCTGCGCTTGACAACGCACCTTTTGATATTTGTTGCGCTTCTCCTTCGAATGTCAAATCAGCGCATAAGGGTCATGCGCATGAAAACCATGCGCCTCAACGCCAGATGTGCATACTTAAGAAAAGCGCACCAAAACTTCAAATGATGGTGTTTGTCAAAGCTAGTCCATCTGCTCCAGTTAAGAATATTGCGCCAAAGAAAAGTAAAGAGTTTGTGAAAACCCAATCTATAAGTGGCTTACATCATTGTGTTGTGTGTGATGGTTTAGGCCACAAGGCTGCAGAATGCCTTTTGCGATTTGCTCCTAATGCCAAGGGACATAAAAATCCTAAGGTCAGACAGGAGCGGATTGTCAAAAGTTGCTAACTCTAGGACCCAAGAATAAAGGGGACCTGCGTTTTTTTCTTAAATGTCTATTTTTCAAGTATCCTGCTTCATTGCGCACTCTTCACAAGCTAAAACGCATATATGGTACCTCGATAGTGGATGTTCTAGACACATGACTGGAGATGTCACCGTTCTAAAAGATGTGGATGAAGGAAGAGGTCCCTCAGTAACTTTTGGAGATAACAACAATATGGAAGAATCAGAAAAGATAAAGTGTGCATTGGGAAAGTTTCACTCGTAGAAGGACTCAAGCACAACCTACTCTCCATATCACAATTCTATGATAAAGGTTTGGAATGCCACTTCACTGCAACGCATTGCTACATCAAAGATGGCATATCCGGACTAACTTTGCTCACAGGGACTCGTAAGACTAATGTTTACATTATTGATCTTACTGCTATAGATTCTATCACTAATCTCTGTTTTGTAGCAAAGAATGTAAGTGAAAGCAGCTGGCTATGGCATAAGCGCTTAAGTCATTTGAACTTCAAATATTTGGCTAAGCTAGGAAGGGAAAATCTTGTCAAAGGACTTCCCAAAGTAGCTAACCATCATGATAGAAAATGCACAGCATGCCAGCTCGGTAAACAACCTAAGCAGTCTTTCTCCAGCAAGATTGCTCCCTCAACTTCCAAATGTTTACAACTGCTTCACATGGACCTGTTTGGACCTGTCACCACCGCAAGCATTGGAGAAAACAAATATACCTTAGTTGTGGTGGATGATTACTCAAGATACACATGGATCGAAATGATGATATCCAAAGATGACTGCTATGATATCTTGACTGCTCTCTTTCGAAAGCTCCAAACTCAAAAGGAAGACGACATCGTGAGCATTAGATCAGACAATGGAACTGAATTCAAGAATAACGGTGTTTCTCAATACTGCGATGACCATGGAATTGATCACAATTTCTCTGCTTCTGGAGTTCCTCAACAAAATGGCGTTATGGAAAGAAAAAATCGCACGTTGATTGAGGCTGGAAAGACTATGTTAGCAGAAAATAAGCTTCCAAAGTATTTCTGGGGAGAAGCTGTCAACACTGCTTGCTTTACTCAGAATAGATCCCTCATCAACAAAGCCTACAACAAAACTCCATATGAGCTATGGAGAGGAAGAGCGCCCAACATTGCTTTCTTCAATATTTTTGGCTGCAAATGCTATATCCTCTACAATGGCAAAGATCATAGAGGTAAATTCGACGCCAAAGCAGATGAAGGTATTTTCGTTGGGTATGCCAAACACTCTAAAGCTTTTCGTGTTTTTAATAGAACTACTCTAGTAATTATAGAATCGGTACATGTTACTTTTGATGAGCATTCTCTCCTTGAGCCACATTTGGCTCCAAATGATTCTGATGATTCTGCTGAGAATGTTGAGACAGGTACGCAGCCACAAACTGCACCTGCGCAGAATGATAATCAAGATGATCACAATCAGAATCAAGCAAGTCCATCCCATGCGCCAACTCCGGATGCTGCGCCAAAAGTGACGACTCCTGATGCGCAAACACCTCCTCCTGCTCATGATGTTTCTCAACTTCAGCAAATCATTTTTTGTGACCTTAATGCTGGAGCAAATGAAGTACCCATTAAAGATCTTCGTATTCCTACCACTCAACCTAACTTACCCCCTGAGGTTCGTAAAGTTAGAGATCATCCAACTACAAATATCATTGGTGATCTCAATGTAGGGGTTCGTACTAGGAGAGCATCAAACTTTGATGATGAGTATCACTCTTTTATCTCCCAAATCGAACCAAAGAAGATTGATGATGTGCTCCAAGATTCAAGCTGGGTTACTGCTATGCAAGAAGAGCTTAACCAATTTGAGCGCTGCAAAATTTGGACTTTAGTACCCAGACCTCATGATCAAGGCGTTATTGGTACAAAATGGGTATTTAGAAACAAGATGGATGAGAACGGAAGCATCACCAGGAACAAAGCAAGGTTGGTTGCGCAAGGCTATAGGCAAGAGGAAGGAATCGATTATGATGAAACTTTTGCGCCTGTAGCAAGACAAGAAGCTATCAGAATTTTCTTAGTTTATGCCTCTCACAAGAAATTCAAGCTTTATCAAATGGATGTGAAGAGTGCATTTCTCAACAGTGAACTCCAAGAGACGGTCTACGTAGCTCAACCTCCTGGATTTGAAGATAGCAGATTTCCAAATCACGTCTTCAAGCTTCAGAAAGCTTTGTATGGACTTAAGCAAGCTCCAAGAGCATGGTACGATACTCTATCAAAATTCCTGCTAGAAAAAGGCTTCAAGCGCGGTAAAATCGATACAACTCTTTTTATTGCTAAGTATAATGATCATTCTTTACTTGTTCAAATTTATGTCGATGATATTATATTTGGTTCTACTAATGAGTTACTTTGTAAGCACTTTGAGAAACTCATGAAAAGCAAGTTTGAGATGAGCATGATGTGAGAACTCACATTTTTCCTCGGACTTCAAATCAAACAATTAAATGATGGCATCTTCATAAATCAAGCCAAGTACACAAGGGACTTAATCAAGAAATTTGGACTTGAGAATGCTAAAGCATACGACACTCCAATGGCTACGGGCAATAAGCTTGATAAAGACTTAAAAGGTAAGAAAGTAGATCAAACTTTATATCGAGGTATAATTGGCTCTCTACTCTACCTTACTGCAAGTAGGCCAGATATTATGTTTAGTGTTTGTGTCTGTGCGCGCTATCAAGCGGACCCTAGAGAAGCGCACTTAACTGCTGTTAAACGCATTATTAGATATCTTTCTGGAACTGTGACCGGCTTAGGACTTCACACTCACGTGCGCAGTAGGCCTGCGCACGCGCGCATCCGGTTGGGTCACGTCATCACAGCACGTGCCCCACTTTGCTTTTCACCAAATTGTCCTTGCACTGACATCACTAATTTTTCCCTTTTCGGCTTATAACCGTCTGCAACCTCTCCCTTCTTTCTTTTCTAGCTTTCTATCTTTCACCAAACCTTCATCTCTCTCTCTACTTACCAACTTCCAAAGATTTCCTCTTCTTCTCTCTTTGACCTTCAACTTCTCCAGATTTCATCTTCCCGAAACTTCCTTTTTCATCTACATCCCTTTCTATATCAATGGCCCCCAAGAAGACTTCCAAGAAAATGCCCGAAATCATTCTTTCTTCTTCATCTGAGGACGCTTCTTCCTCCTCTCGGTCTAGATCTCATCAAGAACAACAACCTCCCAAGCCTACTGTCGAAGATATGGTATGGATTCTCAAACTATTTCTCTTTATTCTAAGCTTTCGCCATTATTAGGGTTTAAAGCTTTAAAAGCTTCCCTTCGTGATTGTGTGCTTGTTTGATGATTATTTTTGAAATCGATTATTGTGTTATGTTCGTTTCTCCCTGATCTACTCTTTCATGTAATTTATTTCATGATCAATACTCTTTTTAAGTGATTTCTACAAAATTTTCTGTCCAAAAACCTCCATACCAGACGAACGGTTATTCTGAATTTCTGGGTTTGTTTTAATGTTGTTGTCTATATTGTTTACATGGTTGACTTCGTCCTGTTCTTGCGGTCATTTCGATGTATTTTTTATTGGATTTGGACAACTTTTGATTTTTGGGGTTCTTGATGTCCTTCGTGTTCATGAACAGTTCATTTCGTGTTCATCAATTTCTTGATTTTTCTCTTATGCTCTGGTTCGCATAAGAATTTACAAGTGTTTACGTTTTGCGCATGCTTGCTTGGCTTTGCACATTACTTTTATGATATGTTTTCTAGTATGGAGTTACTGCGCATAGGTATCCATGCGTTATCTGCGCATGCGCAACGCTCCATGCGCAATATAACTTCTAATTCATATTTTTTTGTTTTGCGCATAATCCCTTCTATTTCATTTGTGGTTGGGAAGTCAATCCGCAAGATCTTAACCAGGATGCTGTTGGGCGCAGATTGATAAGGCATCTGCGATCCTTTGGAATTCTTCCTCTCTTCACTTTGGATCAGCCATTCTATGTGCCTTCTCTTGTCGATGAATTTTTTGAGACTTTGCGTGTTGTTCCTGCCAAGCACAAAACTGAGATCATTATGGCGGTGGTGCAGAATTGCGAAATCTTGGTACACCCAAACCACATCCGCAGACTTTGGGACTTCGATGTTGGTGAAGCGCCAGAGACTTTTGATACTGCGCGGCAAGACAGATTGGCGATGAAGTTAGTTGGCGATCCCACTCTTGTCAAGCGATGGTCTGTGCATGATCGCAAAGAATTTGGTGAGGTGATGTATCACATGTGCACCTTGATTGGCGATTCCCTGAACTGCAAGAATGAGAACAAGGGAAAGTTTATTTCCAAGAAATGGGAATATTGCTCCGCCATCTACTTAAAGGAAAAGCTGGATTGGCCCCAGATCATCTGGAATGAGATCACCAAGGCAATGACGAGCTATGATACGCGCCTCAATGCGTCAAAACCTAAGTATCGGACGCACTGTCGCCTGCTATCCAAGCTCCTGCTCCAATACACTGAATTAAATGACTTTGTAAGGAAGGAGCCTATTCTAAAGCAGTCCTATGCTTCAAAGTTCTATTCTCGAGCGTAGCTTTATCTGCTGCGCGATGAGATTGGCGATGCGGACTACTACAAAATCTGGAGATCAGATGATGATCCCAACAGGGAACCTTGGTTGGGAAAGTTACCCAAGGAAGGCAAGGACAAGGGCACAGAAGACCCAAGTGCTGCGCAGGAAACGACTGATGAAGCCTCCAAGCGCAAGGGCAAGGGCATTGCTGAGCCCAAGTCAAAGAAGCACAAGGATGTTCCCAACGTCCAATCCACCGCAGGTATTATGATCAGAGAGCCTGCCCCTGCTGCTCCAAAGCCTCCCTCCAAGAAGCGCAAGGCTGATGCGCCTGCGCCCTCCTCGAAGAAGACCAAGACTGCCAAGAGTGCCTTCCAACGTATTCCTCCTTCTGCTCATGTTTCTGAGTCGCGCATGGATCACACTAGTGATTCTGAAGATGCTGCGATTCAGGGGGAGACTCATCCCAAGGCCCCAGCTGTGCAAGACCCTAATGTTGTGCCCGCGCCTCCTGCTGATGCCCCTCTTTCTTCTCCTCGGCGCAAGCAGAAAGTGCATAGTAGCGTAAAGGGCTCCAAAAAGCACCATACTCCTTCTCCTCCAAGCTCTCCTCGAGAACCAACATCCAGCGCATTTCAGCGCGTTAATATCCCTGTTGGCAATACACACAGGGTTACCTCTGTTCTGGATGAAGGCATGGACATTGAGCCTGAGGCTGAGAAGGATGATGCTGATGCAGTGGATCAGACTGTTGGTGGTGATGGCGTAGCTCCTCCTGAGCCTACTGTTGCACCCACTGTCCAACCTGACTTTGTTGCGCCAAAGATTCCAGCGCCTCCTCCTGCTGCTGATCCTATCCCTGAAGATTCTGCTAAGGATGGTGCCACTGCCTCTGAAAGCAGTGAACATTCTTCTGCGCATAGATCTCCTGCACATCTGTTTCCTCCGCGCCAGTCCCCTCTTGATCCCATCTTAACCACCTCTCCTCCCAAGACAACAGAACAACCGCCTCCTGCTACCTCAACGGTTCCTGCGGTATCTACCTCATCTCTTTCCTCCTCAAATGAGCTGCGCCAGATCTTAAAAGCCTTGAATTCCATTCAAGTGAATCAAGTTGCTGCGCAGTCTCAGATGGCTCAACTCATCACTGCGTAAACCGCTATTCAAGATGAACTTGATGCGCAGCGATTGGAGATTGCTTCCATTAAGGGGGAGAATGGATCAAAGGCAAGTCTCTCTGACGGCCCCTCTGCGCAGCGAGTCCCTGATGACTTAGATAATATGGTACTGGACTCACTTAAGTCAATAGCTGGGATGCTTGAAAATGTGTGCACCTATGAAGCTATTGATGATGGGTTCAAGGAAATTCTGAGGAAGCTGCGCAAGAACTTATCAGATGGCTTATATGAGGGGTTTGCCCATTTGGAAGCGTAGTTAGTAGAGAAGATTGCGCAAGGTGGACCTGCGCAAGCTAGTGCGCTCAACATGGAAAGTGTCAGGGAGTGCATAACTCAATCTATGACTGACTTTGCTGATGGGTTCAACGTAAGGATGGATCAAGCAATGTTTGACATTCAAGCCAGAGTGAACACCCAGCGCCTCCACACCGACACTCACCTTGAAGCTACGCAGGCCACCATCATCGACACCATCAATGTTGCTGAGCAGTCATATTTCAACCACGCAGCAAACTTCCGAGAGCTGCAAGTAGACAACAGGGATGTGCACAGAGGGATCACAGTTTATGTTGAAGAAGCTGTTGCATTCAAAGACAAGTTTCAAGCACTCAAAGTTGAGCTTATGAACAAGTTCAACAGCCTGCAGAATGAGTTGTGCGAAGCCCTGCACCGGATCAACATAGATTAGGCTCTATGTAATTTTTTCTTTTGCGCAAGGTATATTCCTTTTTGTGCGCATTTTGTCGTTTTTCTTATTCAAACTTGTAATTCTCAACTCTTAACAGTCCAAGTTTTAATGAGAAAAATCACATCATTAGTTTCCAAAACCTTGTTCAATTCAAACTATTCGTTTGTGGAACAATGAATGTTTTATTTCACCTCATACGTATATTATTAACTGCTCACATTTTCTACGCATAATATTTAAACACAGTTTAAACGCATACTTAAACTAAAACTCATATCATTTGTATGCGCTGCATGTTATTTTCTGTCTTTCCCATACTGTAAGTTAATCTTTTGGATAGACTAGAAATCTATAGCATAGGATAGTGTGTGCATTGACTTGAGGCATAATTTACCATTTTCATTTCTATGGACATGTTATTATCAGGTACAATGAATTGCCTTTGTTATAGTAGGTAATGGCATCAATCATTTAGGGGGAGATTGTTGGGTATGCTTATCTCTTAACCCTCCTAATTATGTTAGAATTGATTGATACCATCACCTAAGAATATTCTATGGACTTTAGGACCTTATGTAAGAAGTTTTATAACTTCAATTTTTAGCTTATTCTATTTTATAGTATAGGCTTAGAATATAGGACTTGGAGCGAAAAGGAATAAATGATCTAAGCAAGACTGTGGTCACTGCGCAGGACTTCTCTGCGCAGGACACCACTGCGCATGTCTCTCCTGCGCAGCATCCTACCTTGCTCAGATTTCGATACATTCAGATCACCTAACTTGGAAAACGCTTAGAAGATGCACGCTTATTAAAGAGCTGAGGTGTGCAGAAATGACAAATTTGCACACTCAACATATCCAACGGTGGAGATGCGCTCAGATGAAGCAATTCAAATAAAGACAGCTGTCAACCTTCTAGAAGAAGCTTTTGTATTTGGTCTTCATGCTCAGTCTCCAACGGCTCAAAGATCCCTGCGTACCAATCATATTATGCCAGGTCATCAACTTTGATCAAAGCCCCAACGGCTATAATGGACACCTGCGCACCAATCATTGTGCCAGCTCATCGACCTTGCTCAGAGCACCAACGGCTAGTTTTAAGTTCTCTGCTATAAATAGCCTGCTCATCATCATTTCCAAGTTGCTAGAGTTTGTGCTTTCATAAGTATCCTTGATGTTAAGAAGATTGCTGCTAATATTCCCAGATTCAAGATCAACCTTCAAACCTTCATACCTTCAAACTCCTGCCCATATCCTAAGCCTTATATCACCAGAATTCTTTGTGCTCTTCATCTCATAGATTCATAGAGCCCAGAATTTCTGTCACACACATACCTCTTGAAGCTTCGATCATTTAGATCTTACTTCTTGAGATACACCGGTTTAGTCTAGGATTTGCTCTTCATAGATTAGATTTTGATTTGAGTATTGATTCTTTGTAATCTTGTAAAAGCTCCTCACATCAATATAAATCTCATTAGAAAATCCAAGACTAACCATCTTGGTAGAGGACGTAGATCTTTCATCGATCGAACCTCTCCAAATAGCTTGTTCTCTATTCTTACTACTTGTTTCCTGCTTACTTTATATCTTAATAGCTGCTTTGTTTGATCTTATCAGATTGCTATCTGCTACTGTTTTGTTACTGCTTATTGCCTTAGAACATTTTAACCAACTCTTTAGCCAAAACTTAGCGCGTGCGTTTTTACCTTCTGCACAGTATACCCTGCGCAGTAGCTGCTTAAATTTCCGTTGTGCATTTCACACTCTCTGCGCGCTATACTTATCTTATTTGAGAACTGTGCGCATAAGTCACTGCTTTGCAAAAGGGTTTGAAAAGAATTTTTAAAAACGCTATTCACCTCCCTCTAGCATTTTTCATACCCTTGTTGCCCCTTTGGGACCAACAAACATGCCTACATTTTATTTCCAAAATCACCTTCTAAAAACAAGGCGGTTTATCCCATTTTCAAAATACACACACACACACTTGCACATTTTTGGTCAAGAAACTTAGGGAGACTCGGTTTTCCGAGGCTGATTGGGTGAACCGTCAAACGTTCTTCCTAAGACGTAACCTGACCTCCGAACTCATTTTCTCTAACCATTTTCGTTAAATTGGGTTTAAAATTAATTTAACGTGGCGACTCCGTTTTCTTGAACATAAAGTGCCGTGTTTGGCTTCTCGAGGGGAACTTTCCCGTGTTTTTTCCCGCAGGTATCTTACAGTGGCGACTCTGCTGGGGAATAAGTTGTTTCCAAACTTCTTTTTAGAAACTTTGGGGGCACCTTTGTGTGGGTCAAACTCCCATCCCTATTTGTTGACTTTGTGCATATCTTGTGTGTATTTTATGTTTCTGTTTTGATTTCTGGAAATGAAACAGTTTTAGAAACACAATAAACTGGGGCTTGATGTATTAGAAACTAGAAAATTGCAAAAAAATAATGGGACTCCTCTACTAGCCATACGGCTGGTTTTCCTAGGCCCACGGAATGTTTCAAATTAACAATTTCTTGCAGGGCAGAAACATTCTGATGGTCCCCTTGCTTCTGTTTGTCCAGGTTCTAAATTTCCAGCTTCTACTTGTGCACATATGCCTTTGTTTTCTTGAACCGAAACTTGTTTTACAAAGCTCGGTTATGCCCAAATTTTGGACATAAAATTTTGGGTTTTCAAGGCCTCATTGTGCATAACCCTCTTAATGAAAAGTTTGGTTTTCCAAATCCTTTTGTTGTGCACAATCTTTTTGTACAAATTGATTTTCAAAGGGCCTTGCTCCTCTTGCAAAAACTGTTTTGGTTTT
Source organism: Campanula takesimana (assembly GCA_026119855.1). Classification (NCBI taxonomy): domain Eukaryota; kingdom Viridiplantae; phylum Streptophyta; class Magnoliopsida; order Asterales; family Campanulaceae; genus Campanula; species Campanula takesimana. The sequence continues at coordinate 598,761 of JAOWBW010000329.1, forward strand.
CAAACCTTTGGTTGTGCATAACCTTTTCCATGTACAAAACTTGATTTTCAAGATTCTTACTTGTTCATATGCTTGTTTACTATTTGTGCAAATTACTTGTCCATATCTTGTGCCTTACTTGTTCATACTTTTGCTCATGATGTTAAAGCGCATTAAAAATTCCTATTTTTACTCAAAAAAGAACATAAGCGACTTCACACTACGCGCACTTGACCTTGTGCACGTCTCAAAAACCCTTAAAGCCCGGGATGGATGCCACGATGCAGCTTGATTGGTGCTCTTGTGCCCTTCTTGCGCGCACGGGTCCATTCCACCTCCCCATCCGAGCCGAGTCAACCACACTTGTCCGTGACACACAAATACCGTGACTATGGTTGGTTTTTGGTCTAGCTCACATCATCTTGTCCTTAATATGCGCCCAAGGTTAATTATGGCCAAATTAATGCCCGAGTTCATGACTCCTTGCGAAAGCAAGTGTGACCAAGGTCGTCGTTGACCCGGTCTTTGACTTATGCGTTAATGTTGACTATAATACCAAAGTCATGTATTAAAGATGGGATGACACCGCTTCATTTAGCACTAATGTTTGGCCCATCCTAATTATCCTTAAGCGCAAAGTTAAGGTCCAAGATCCCTCATGGAAGTGAGGTCATGCCAAAATTCCGTTAAGGCACTAAGTTTATCTTGACCTTAACCAAAGCTTAATCATGATAAGAATGGTCCATACATTGGAACTTTATGACACACTAGACTTTAGAGATGGTTCTTTTGGTCGGTGGAAGCCGCGTGCCCTATAGGACCCTCGCCCGGGATAGTCCGTCCTTGGGATTGTGCAATACATGTGAAAAACGAGGGGCTTATAAACGTAGTGATGGCCTCCACTGATCCAGGGTTTAGAGTAGTTGCGAAAGAGAAGAGAAATCTTTTCCAACCATTTAGGAATAAAAATGCATTTTAAGTAAACTTGAACGGATAATTAATTGCACATTGCATGAATTTGCTCTGTTTTTGCTTCTCATCTTTGACGCATTACATTCTTTCGCTAACAAGCGTTATTTCGTTAAGTCTTTGGAAGGATACCCGTTATCCTCCAAGATTCCCATTAAATCCCTAGGCGTAGTCCCCTAGGTCCCTGTTGAGATTCCCGTTAAATCCCTAGGAGTAGTCCCCTAGGTCCCCGTTGAGATTCTCGTTAAATCCCTAGGCATGGTCCCCTAGGTCCCTGTTGAGATTCCCGTTAAATCCCTAGGCGTAGTCCCCTAGGTCCCCGTTGAGATTCCTGTTAAATCCCTAGGCGTGGTCCCCTAGGTCCCCGTTGAGATTCCCATTAAAATCCCTAGGCGTAGTCCCCTAAGTCCCCGTTGAGATTCCCATTAAATCCCTAGGCATGGTCCCCTAGGTCCCCGTTGAGATTCCTGTTAAATCCCTAGGCGTGGTCCCCTAGGTCCCCGTTGAGATTCCCATTAAAATCCCTAGGCGTAGTCCCCTAGGTCCCCGTTGAGATTCCTGTTAAATCCCTAGGCGTAGTCCCCTAGGTCCCCGTTGAGATTCCCGTTAAAACCCCTAGGCGTAGTCCCCTAGGTCCCCGTTAAGATTACCGTTAGAATCCCTAGGCATGGTCCCCTAGGTCCCCATTGATATTCCCGTTAAAATCCCTAGGCATAGTCCCCTAGGTCCCCGTTAAGATTCCAGTCGAGTCCTCGGATGGATCCCCGTTATCCTCCAAGAAGTCAGTCAAGTCCTTGGATGGATCCCCGTTATCCTCCAAGAAGTCAGTCGAGTCCTTGGATGGATACCTGTTATCCTCCAAGAAGTCAGTCAAGTACATGGACGGATCCCCGTTATCCTCCAAGAAGTCAGTCATGTTCGTCTTTTCGTCTTAGAATTCTAAACCCGTTCGAACTACGGTGACCTGAGCCTCTCATCGCGTGGGACCCCCTCCCTTGTGGTGAGGGGAACATAGGGAACTTCGGTCCGGTCAAATATCTCAAAATAGCGGATTCTAAGATACGTGAGCCTTTGGTCCAAGCACTCATCCAATTTTTATCCGAGTCTAAATTACCTTTATTTTTTCCCGCGTAGCAAGAATGAAGTGGAAAAGAGCACCGTGTCACCGTCTGTTCAGCATTGAGTCCGATAGTTCCTCAGTCGCTACAACTCCTCCACTCTGGCACCTCGGAATGACCAGCTCAGAGGAAAGTAGTTGGGGAAGTGATGCCAAAGATGATCAAGATAGTCCAACTAAAGAAGAGTTGCTCTAAGCTTTAGAAGCCTCCAGGGCTCGGGAAGAGATTACCAGGAGGCACTGACACGCCCCCAGGTCCCGGGATCCCCTAATAGAACCTCGAACCTGGATGCGCGTGACCAACGAGAATCAAGAACTAACAAGAAACTGGATGACATCTGTTTATAACAAACTGACATGATATATATACTCAAGAGTAAGGAGCTAAGATAGCTCACAACACGAGTTCTAGACAAGAAAATTTAAACCAAACATGATTATACACAGCGGAAACATGCCTAGCACATATGCTAGCATTACAAGATGTCTAGAGAAACAAGTCTACCAAAAAATACTGAGTTACATAACCCATAACACATCGTCCTCACCAAAATGTAAAAGGACCATGATCCCCAAAAGAATAATAACCACCTACGTAGTAAGCTCCCAGCTATGTCGAGCCTCACTTCGATCTATCACTAGCCTTCCTTTGATCTAAGGAAAATAATTAAACAAGAAACGGGGTGAGATAAATCTCAGTAAGCTATTAGATGCAACTACATGACATGTTATCATGCAATTCAAGTAGATACTCAAGGAATCATATATCAAGTATCATCAAGTAACAAGTATATGAGAGGCTAAGCCACTCATCAAGTAGCACATAAGGCTAAACAAGTAAGTTATAAAGGATATTGCTTCCTTCCTTATTCCTCCCAAGAATACCCTTTGTTGTCATAGCTTGTATTACTTTGACAATCACGATCAATAACAAGAAACTGATTATTCAGTATATATCAGAAGACCCGGTAACCAGTGTCATTCCCAAGATCAAGACTCACGAGGTGTTCAAGAGTTTAGCATTCACTTAAGTCAGGCGTATTGCTCCAACCAAGGAAGCTATGCCCTTACTATGGCCGGTAGTAAGGGGTCAAGCGCAAATACATAGGGACCCGATTATCACTTAAGCCCCAGCTCTCGCGATAAGCGTGAACCTATATATTTCCGAACAAGCAAGGAGAACCAGCTGGACTCACACAAGAATGTACAAGTAGGTATTTACTTGTGTTGTGGATATGGCCCTCCACTACCCAAGCAAACCCACAAGAACAATAAAGGAACACAAACAAAGCACAAGAAATCAAAGCAAGAAAAGACACAGAAATTGTTTACCCAGTTCGTCAATATGTTTGACTACGTCTGGGGGCAATACCAAGCCAGGATCTTGCACTATAATATGTTAAATTTGAGTTACAATGAGTTTAGGGGCGGAACTTTACTTAAATATGTGCCCAGGAATACAAAACTAACCCTAGATGGACAAAGGAACCCGAAAATTGGCCTAAAATCCGAACCAGTTTTTGCCTCTCCCGATAAGTGGGCGGTCGCCATCTTTAGTCCTGGGCGGTCGCCCATAAAACTGCTCTCCGGATTGAACTGACTGATTAAGTGGGCGGTCGCCCACCATCACCTTGGGCGGCCGCCCAGAGCAACAGTCCCTCCGACGATTTTCTTCCTTTTTGCTCCGAAGTCTAGTCCCGGTTGGTCCTCTATTCCAACAATCTCCCACCTAGAGATCAACCGCGCATACAAGCCCCGTATCCATTCTTCAACTCATCCTTGGTGTCTTCCTAGTGCTCACCTTGATCATGGTAGTGACTTCCCGCTCTCCTATCCTCCAAGCCCCGTTGAAGCTATCCGCAGCTTCCACTTATCCCTGCTTGAGAAACCTAGAGCCTTGTCCTCCGATCTACACTCTCCGTTAGATCCACGCAGCGGTTATCCGGTCCTAGAGTATGTGGTTCATCTTTAGTGACCCCTTAACCTTGGCCATCATGAACCATCTCGCTCCCACCCGAGTTTGGAATATCCATGCAAATCACATTCGCATCCCCGCATTCCTTGAACTCCCGAAGCTCATACTCTCCACCATTATTAGACATCAAGCTTTTAACCTTGAGCCCCCTCCGATTCTTCACCAAGGCCTTCCACTTCTTATACATCCTAAAAGATTCATCTTTCCCTTTTAAGAAGTAATCCCGGACCTTCCTTGTCGAATCATCAATGAAGGTCATGTAATTTGACACACCAACTTGAGAAGTTACCGGAGCCGATCCACACAAATCCGTGTGATCCCCCTTCTCACTCATGTGACCCAATCGACAGTGCCACACCGTATCACCCTTGGTCATCGCCACCGCGATACTACCCTTGGTGTTTCCCGCTAAATACAGTCTTCCTTCCCTATTACCCCGAGCGACCTCACGATCCTCCTTGGCAATAACCCAGTTCCTGCAGCTAAAAGTTACCGTGTAACCTTCTTCACCCAGCTGCCCAACTGAAATCAGGTTCTTTTTCAAACCCGGAATGTGCCTGACCCAGTTCAGATGTAAGACCTTCCCGTCCGATGCTCCTATTCTGACATCCCCCTTCCCCTTGATTTCCAAAGGCTCGCCATCCGCCAGATAAACCTTACCGAAATCACCGGAAGTATAATTCTCCATCTCTTCTGCATGCCCGCAAAAGTGGAATGATGCCCCCGAATCCAACACCCATGATTCTAGTGCACTACTAACACTTAGAACCAGTACATCATCACCTTCGACTGTCACATTCACCAAATTGCCCCCACGATTGGGACAATCCTTCTTGTAGTGTCATAACTCCTTGCAATGATAACACTGCACCGATCCTTTCGCAACCCTTGGTTTATCTCTGATCTCCACGGCCTTGACCTTACCACCCACTACGTTTTCCCTTGATTCAGTTCTCCCTTTATTGCTAGTACCCGGCCTTCCCCTGCTAGTAGTAGCTAAGGCCGATCCCGAAGTAGATGATGTCCCCAATTTCTTCAAACGATTTTCCTCGCCCAACAAGAAGTCTTTAACATCATCATACTTCAATTTTTTCTTACCCGCTGAAGCATTGATCGCTGTCACCGTCCCGCTCCAACTTCCTGGTAAAGACGCTAGCAATAAGCACGCATGAACCTCATCATCAAACGTAATATCCTGCGCAGTCAATGAGTCTATAACATCCATAAACTCATCGATGTGCTTAGCTAAGGATCCTCCCTCTTGCATCTTGAGACTACCCATCTTGCATATCAAATCAACCTTGTTTGCAGCAGATGGAGTTTTAAATCTCTCAGTAAGATAATCCAATAGCTCCTTTGTGGTTTTCGCCTTCTTGGTAGTCTTCGCGATCCACTTCGACAAAGTAGATCTAACCACCCCTAGGGCTTTCCGATCCATGAGATCCCAATCTTCTTGCTTTTCTCCTTCCGGATTGACACCCTTTAGAGGCTTATAGAGATCTTTGTTGTACAAGAGATCCTCTATTTGCATCCTCCAAAACCCGTAGTCAGAACAATCAAATTTCTCCACCGCTTGTTTGTCCTTGCCCATTCTTGATTGCTTGACAACACCCAATCGCTCGATAAACCAATCGGTCTATTAACCCTGATGTCCAGCCAGAGCTCTAATACCAGTTGTTGTGGATATGGCCCTCCACTACCCAAGCAAACCCACAAGAACAATAAAGGCACACAAAAAAAGCACAAGAAATCAAAGCAAGAAAAGACACAGAAATTGTTTACCCAGTTCGTCAATATGTTTGACTACGTCTGGGGGCACTACCAAGCCAGGATCTTGCACTATAATATGTTAAATCTGAGTTACAATGAGTTTAGGGGCGGAACTTTACTTAAATATGTGCCCAGGAATACAAAACTAACCCTAGATGGACAAAGGAACCCGAAAATTGGCCTAAAATTCGAACCAGTTTTTGCCTCTCCCGACAAGTGGGCGGTCGCCATCTTTAGTCCTGGGCGGTCGCCCATAAAACTGCTCTCCGGATTGAACTGACTGATTAAGTGGGCGGTCGCCCACCATCACCTTGGGCGGCCGCCCAGAGCAACCGTCCCTCCGACGATTTTCTTCCTTTTTGCTCCGAAGTCTAGTCCCGGTTGGTCCTCTATTCCAACAATCTCCCACCTAGAGATCAACCGCGCATACAAGCCCCGTATCCGTTCTTCAACTCATCCTTGGTGTCTTCCTAGTGCTCACCTTGATCATGGTAGTGACTTCCCGCTCTCCTATCCTCCAAGCCCCGTTGAAGCTATCCGCAGCTTCCACTTATCCCTGCTTGAGAAACCTAGAGCCTTGTCCTCCGATCTACACTCTCCGTTAGATCCACGCAGCGGTTATCCGGTCCTAGAGTATGTGGTTCATCTTTAGTGACCCCTTAACCTTGGCCATCATGAACCATCTCGCTCCCACCCGAGTTTGGAATATCCATGCAAATCACATTCGCATCCCCGCATTCCTTGAACTCCCGAAGCTCATACTCTCCACCATTATTAGACATCAAGCTTTTAACTTTGAGCCCCCTCCGATTCTTCACCAAGGCCTTCCACTTCTTATACATCCTGAAAGATTCATCTTTCCCTTTTAAGAAGTAATCCCGGACCTTCCTTGTCGAATCATCAATGAAGGTCATGTAATTTGACACACCAACCTGAGAAGTTACCGGAGCCGATCCACACAAATCCGTGTGATCCCCCTTCTCACTCATGTGACCCAATCGACAGTGCCACACCGTATCACCCTTGGCCATCGCCACCGCGATACTACCCTTGGTGTTTCCCGCTAAATACAGTCTTCCTTCCCTATTACCCCGAGCGACCTCACGATCCTCCTTGGCAATAACCCAGTTCCTGCAGCTAAAAGTTACCGTGTAACCTTCTTCACCCAGCTGCCCAACTGAAATCAGGTTCTTTTTCAAACCCGGAATGTGCCTGACCCCGTTCAGATGTAAGAACTTCCCGTCCGATGCTCCTATTCTGACATCCCCCTTCCCCTTGATTTCCAAAGGCTCGCCATCCGCCAGATAAACCTTACCGAAATCACCGGAAGTATAATTCTCCATCTCTTCTGCATGCCCGCAAAAGTGGAATGATGCCCCCGAATCCAACACCCATGATTCTAGTGCACTACTAACACTCAGAACCAGTACATCATCACCTTCGACTGTCGCATTCACCAAATTGCCCCCACGATTGGGACAATCCTTCTTGTAGTGTCATAACTCCTTGCAATGATAACACTGCACCGATCCTTTCGCAACCCTTGGTTTATCTCTGATCTCCACGGCCTTGACCTTACCACCCACTACGTTTTCCCTTGATTCAGTTCTCCCTTTATTGCTAGTACCCGGCCTTCCCCTGCTAGTAGTAGCTAAGGCCGATCCCGAAGTAGATGATGTCCCCAATTTCTTCAAACGATTTTCCTCGCCCAACAAGAAGTCTTTAACATCATCATACTTCAATTTTTTCTTACCCGCTGAAGCATTGATCGCTGTCACCGTCCCGCTCCAACTTCCTGGTAAAGACGCTAGCAATAAGCACGCATGAACCTCATCATCAAATGTAATATCCTGCGCAGTCAATGAGTCTATAACATCCATAAACTCATCGATGTGCTTAGCTAAGGATCCTCCCTCTTGCATCTTGAGACTACCCATCTTGCATATCAAATCAACCTTGTTTGCAGCAGATGGAGTTTTAAATCTCTCAGTAAGATAATCCAATAGCTCCTTTGTGGTTTTCGCCTTCTTGGTAGTCTTCGCGATCCACTTCGACAAAGTAGATCTAACCACCCCTAGGGCTTTCCGATCCATGAGATCCCAATCTTCTTGCTTTTCTCCTTCCGGTTTGACACCCTTTAGAGGCTTATAGAGATCTTTGTTGTACAAGAGATCCTCTATTTGCATCCTCCAAAACCCGTAGTCAGAACAATCAAATTTCTCCACCGCTTGTTTGTCCTTGCCCACTCTTGATTGCTTGAAAACACCCAATCGCTCGATAAACCAATCGGTCGATTAACCCTGATGTCCAACCAGAGCTCTGATACCAGTTGTTGTGGATATGGCCCTCCACTACCCAAGCAAACCCACAAGAACAATAAAGGCACACAAACAAAGCACAAGAAATCAAAGCAAGAAAAGACACAGAAATTGTTTACCCAGTTCGTTAATATGTTTGACTACGTCTGGGGGCACTACTAAGCCAGGATCTTGCACTATAATATGTTAAATCTGAGTTACAATGAGTTTAGGGGCGGAAATTTACTTAAATATGTGCCCAGGAATACAAACCTAACCCTAGATGGACAAAGGAACCCGAAAATTGGCCTAAAATCCGAACCAGTTTTTGCCTCTCCCGACAAGTGGGCGGTCGCCCACTTTGGTCCTGGGTGGTCGCCCATAAAACTGCTCTCCGGATTGAACTGGCTGATTAAGTGGGCGGTCGCCTACCATCACCTTGGGCGGCCGCCCAGAGCAACAGTCCCTCCGACGATTTTCTTCCTTTTTGCTCCGAAGTCTAGTCCCGGTTGGTCCTCTATTCCAACAACTTGAACTACGGGAGAAGAACTAATCCAAAAGTAGTGGACTAGCTCAACAAGGAACATGCTTCAAGTAATCAAGAAGTCACCTTGTTATCAAGAAACTATATGCAATGTTTGCACATACACAACAAGAACATGTCTCATACAAGTTAGTGCTTGTTCATAGCACTTTCTAGTTCATTACCATACATATGTATTGGCATCAAGTCATGTACAAGATTTTATTATCTTATATTCAAGTCTTAATCAAATTCTTTGGATGTTCAAGTCATGTACAAGATTTTATTGTCTTATACTTCAAGTTATAATTCCAATCTTTGGACATTCAAGCATGTATAAGAGTTATACATTTACTCTTACAAAATCATAATCCTATTCTTAGGATGTTCAAATCTAAAACTTTGTTCTAATGCTCCTAAGGTGCACAATCATTGGTTTCAAGACAAGTATAACACATTACTGCTTGTTCATAGCACTTTTTAGACATAAAAAAGAGTTGTTACTCTTATACTTAAGTTCTCAATTGAGTTCTATAAGTGTTAATGTCTAAGACTAAGTTCTCATTTTAATTCAATGAGTATACATGTTTAAGACCAAGTTCTGATGCCCCTAAAGTATCACAAAACTTACTAGGACATCTTATACTAAGGTTATATACCTTATCTAGGGTTAAGTCTAACTTAATCCAACTTTATTCAAGACTTTTGTTCATCAGGGGAAGTGTGCGGTCGCACAAAAGGCTATGGGCGGTCGGCCAAAACAAGGTTTTCCAAGAGTAAAATCTTCCAGATAGATGGGCGGTCGCCCAACCCAAAATGGGCGGTTGCCCAAGGTATAAAAATGCGAAATCTTTATTTCTTTCCCAGGTTGAATAATTTTCCGTCCCAAACGTAGGAGTAACTTTTTACTAACATTTTAACAAACCCAAAAATGCATAACATGCTCAAACTATTATTTTCAAGTTCTATCATCATTTTACACGGAGTATAAATACTCCCTTTGTCCCAAAATTACAAGTATCACAAAAATTGCCCCAAACACGAAATTGACAAGCACAAGTATCAGAAATAACATATATGAATGTTATTACAAGCAAGGGGGAGCTAATAACTTACCTAGTCAAAAATAAAGTTACCCAAATACATTTCTGATCGGCCTGGAACGCTCTATTCAACGCCACGAATATTTATCCGGGATCAGAATCAAGAACGGAGGGATAATTAAACTCGAGGAGTCGAGAATAGGGTAAAACCCTAACCCTAGCTTTAGAACAGAGGAAGCAACGAGAAGAAATTTGAGAAAATAAGCTTTCTCAGAGAAGAAGCAACAAGATATACTTGCAACTATCCAAGAATGACACCTAGGCCCCTCAAGTTTCACTTTTAACAAAAAGGCCCCTAAAGTATATTTTCACAAATGACTCAAAAGTCAAAACTAGACATTTAACCACCTTAATATTCTAAAGCAGTTAAGAAATTAACCCAAGTAAAACTAACACATAATATGCAAGTTCAAGTATTTAACAAGTAAGTCAGATATTTAACGAGAATAAGGATGGGCGTTACAGGAACCACGAGAAAGCACGGGACCGGTTTGTCGAGTCGATGAGACATAAGGGTGTTAAGGTTTTATTTCAGACTGATGGGTCCTTCATTGAGGTTTCTAACCACGAGGAATAGGTCAAAATCACCCAACCTCCGAATTGCAACCAAATTCCGCCCCCTCAATCTTGCGGAAACACCAAATCCCTTCATTCTCTATCTGAACATACCGTCACTCAAAGCTTACTTCCCACTTAAGCTCCCTACACTCCGCCTAACCCCGGATCCAACATTCCCTATGGATTACCTCTCATAAATCCCCAGATACAATACACTCAAAACACTCATGCCTCACCATTCACACCAGTCATGCCTCAACCATCACTCCCACGATATCTTCCTAATTATACTCCTTTTCGATTCAATATCGCCAATCAAATCCCAAGGACTCAATCACCATATGTAGGTACTCGATCAACCATTGGATTCCATGATGACCCGTATCAGTTCTATAATCCAAGACCTTTTGGACCACAAGCTCCTTGCATGCCTCCGATGTATATTCCTATAAGCAACTGAGGTTATGAGTATGCCTACACCCACGCACTTCCACAGAATCCTCATGTTGCACCTCAGTCGGGTATGTTATTGGGAAAGAGAAATAAATGGAAGATAAAGAATGCCTTCTCACAAGCGGCAATAATTCTCATCACCTCCACATTTCAGTCAAAGATAAAGGAAAAGCCAAATGCCAAGCCAAACCCCGTTTCACAAGGTTTAAGGATTTTTGAATGCCCATAAGCAAGGTATTTGAAGGATTGGTCAATCAGGGCCTCACATCACCTCTTGTCAATTTTCAACCTAAAAACCCCAAAAGGCGTCTCGATAAGACCAAGAGGTGTGCCTTTTACAACTACTATGGCCATGACACCAATGATTGCACCGCCATAAAACGCATCATCTTGGAGTTAATTGAGAAGGGAAAGCTTGAACGCTCCCACGCCCCCAACACAGCCAATAACCCTAGTGTCAACATGCTTGAATTCATAGAATCTAATCCCATAACCTCCCTCAAGTCCAGAACCCTGGTGATTGATGTGAAGGAAAAATGGAGTGATGTCTGCCCCAAGGAAAATGGGCTCATGATTGATGAAGTTGTGAATCCCAAAGTGGGAGAGCCTGTTTTGGAAAAGTTAACAAAATCAGTGTCCAAGATGGTGGCTCCTAAAATCAACAAAGCCGAAGTGACGGAAGGCGTTTGGAAAGGATCAGTGGCACATAAAATGTCTGAAGGACTAAATGCCCTAGGTTGGGAAATTAATGGGGTTGTGGTTGCCATAACAAAGGACGAAGTTTCAAAACCCCTCTTATCAACCTGCCCTTAGAAAGAGTTTGTTTTCGTCATAATTAAGAAAAGTAGTTAAGATATCTGTTAGGTTTAGTTAGAGTCTTGACTCCCCGGTTGATGCCATGTGGTGACCATTCCGAGTCCATTGTCAGTTTTCTTAATAAGATTATTGCCTTGTCAAAAGTTTACATAAAAAATTGTGTGTGAGTCTTTCGCTCAAAATAAAAGTGTGTTTTTTTTCAAAAAGAAGACCAAGCTTTCTTAAAATAAAAGATCATATCTTTCTTAAAAAGGTCAATCCGCTAATGAAGCGTTCCTCTCAAATCCCGGTTATAATTTCACCTTGAGATTTAATATGCTAAAGTCCTTTGTGGTTCTGTCCATTGGAAACATTGACCAAGGACCCCACATCTGAATTGGTGTCCGAGACAACCACCCAGAAGCTGCCTCATATCATCGTCATTGGGAAAGAAATCCGTGGCCACCTCGATTGGATCACCAGCAATCGGAATCCCAGTAATGGCATGGAAATCGGTCGAAGTCATCGTGACCTCACCCCACCTCATGTGCATCGTATGGGTACTATCCTACCAACGCTCCCGAATAACCTGGAGCACGTGGTTATTTCTCCGCTCACCCACGAGGCCGTCAAAGAAGGATTTGAGCCCCATATTCTCAATTTCTTCCTTCACCTCACCATAGAGAGTTATCCACTTCTCGACGACCGCTCGCACACTTCCCCTGTAGTTGTTAACGACCTTGTATGGCTGCCAAGAACAAAGACAAAAGAGATGAATGTCAAAAAATTGATAAGATCCTCATTTAAGCATTTTATTGAAAATCGCAGAATTGTCTAGAACGACAGTCAAAATCATATGACTATCAACATCAACAAGGATGAAATTCCATCGAAAAAATCATCCATGCATGATAAACCCTAGCGACGACAATTCTAGGTGAAAAATTGACAAAAGTCGACAAAATCAACTGCAAAGCACAGAATTGAGGCATGGAACAATGAAATTGACATGGAAACTCAACAAAAAGGAGGAATCCTTCCCTTCTCGTCTAAAAGGCGTGGGAAATATGTTCCTCGGGGAATGGGCATAGCTCATCCGTCCTCCACACCTTTCCCTTCATATGCCTACCAAAGAGGTGCTCCTTGTGTGATCAATGTGTACCGGCCTTTAGAAAGGGTTAGGGATCACTTAGAATCGATGAAAATGAATATTTTTAGGAAGAAAATCGCCTAGGGTCGGAGAGCTCTTGAAAAACAAAACACAAAAGTGATTTTGAAATCAGGTTTCAGCGCCTGATATGCTAAAAATCAGGGATAACTCGTATGAGCTATCCCATATCTCGTACGAGATATCTCTCAAAAAATTCCAAAAAAAAACCCTATTTTCTAGGAAAATTCACGAAATGCCCTGCTTTTAACAGAAATGTCACGAAAAGCCATGCTTTGACTAAGAAGTCAAATCTGAACCCGGTTAAAGATAGAACATTGAGTCGTCAATAAAAGAATATTTTCAGAATTGGAAAAAATGAAGTTGTTTTTCAGTACGAATCGATTCTCACCTCGCATCCAAGATCATGGGTGAGCAGCAAAGTCTACATCAACAAACTCTAATCCCACAACTGTTATCAAGACGTAAGTTAATAACACAGGATTGACACCCCTCGGAGTCCCATAATTGCCATCAAGGTGTAAGCTAATGGCTTAGGATTCATATTTTCAATGGAAAGGAAGTCTCGTTGGAAGGAGAAGAAAGGTCCGAGTAATTGGCGTCTCCAAATCTAGAATCCCATAATTGTTATCAAGGCGTAAGCTAATAACATAGGATTCACCCCATTTTCAACGGAAAGGAAGTCTCGTTGGAAGGAGAAGAAAGGTCCGAGTAATTGGCGTCTCCACAGATTGGATAAAGGGCATTCGAAGACACCTTGTAGTCATTGAGGCACAAAAATAAGCACCTCTATGGTTACTCTGGCACCGCGGCACCTTCATCTAAAGACACCCTATGGTTACTGAGGCATAATGTAAGCACCTCTATGGTCATTCCGGCACCAAAGCACCCTATGGTCACTGAGTCATAATGTAAGAACCTCTATGGTCATTCCAGCATAAACAAAACTAAAGACGATTCGTCATCAACAACAGGGTATATTCAGAATTGGGTCAACGACATTGATTCCTCAGTATGGGTTATTCTCTAAACTTTAAACTTTACTTACCGCATTATTGTTTTCAAAATGATTTTCAAAATACCTCAAACGACCGTTTTTACGTGTTTTTGGAGTTGAACTACGTTTGGTCTGATTTCCTTCTGAGGAATACGTAGGCAGCTTTCCAGCACGACCATACCCAGAGTTCTAAATGGTGTTTTTTCTATCAACGACGTTACTTCTTTCATAAGTATCGTCGCCGAGGGGCTCTGTAGACACCCCATTTTGAACACGCATTCATAATTACACTACTTCTGTTTATCACCTTTGATTTGGGTCGAAAGTCGTTAAGTTTGACATGTCTCATTAAGTTTCTGACTGACTTCGTTAACTAGGGGCCGATTGAACATTAAAACTTATACAGAGGGAAAAATTGTGATTCCAGCACAAGATGCCTCGTACGAGACATTCGTACGAGACATCTAATGTCTCGTACGATACATCCCCTTGACAGACAGGTTTTTCAGCAGTTTCCTTATCGAACTCAACCTCGTTTCTTGGCACACACTCCATAATCCGGGAAAGAAAGGAAGGACGATCTGAGAGTCCAAAAATAACTCCTTTGGAATCAAGTCTTTGATTCCCATTCATAAACAACCCCTTGGCTTGTCCCTAAGTCAAGAAATCATATAAATAAAGGGGTTCTTGAGCCAAAAAAAAAAACCGAACGTTAAACCATTGAACCAACGACTCTCTACAATCATATCAAACACTTTGATATCTGCCTTGCAAAGGCAACCCACAAAATTCTTGAAGTCATAACACAAATTTGAGTCAAGCTTTTGGATCAGCAAGGCCTTTTGTCAAGGCCATCCATAGGATTCTTGAAGAACGCTTAGGTAACTCCTTTGTTTTCTCTCTTCTCATCTCCTTCTTTGCTTTGAAGTGGTGTAATTCTATCAAAAGGATCAGCCTAGAGCCTCTCCAATCCATGGAGTGTTGGGTTTCGTAGTAACATCTGCAGCGGAATAAAGCATTTAAATTTTTCATGAAACCCAAAGCCATAGATCCGTTCATATGATTATATCAAATACATACAATATGAATACTAGAATACTAACCCTTGATGCCTTTGAATTTAGTCTTTGATCTTGGTGGAGAAATCGAAGCTTGATCACGAGCAAGTAAGAACACAAACTTCGAAGATGATAAGCTTCACCCTCTAGCGGTATCCACACTTTGAACGAATATCAAGAGCACTTGATCTTGGTTGCTAGACCAAAATTATGAAACACACTTTCACAATTGTATTGACTATATGGAATTATTATGTGTATGATATTCTTGTTCTTCAATCTAGGGATATCTTAGAACAAGAAATAAACCCTCTCAAACCCTTGGAGGCACTCACAAACATAAGACAATCACTAGGTCTGATTTGGGGTGTTTGAACATCTATTTATACTCACAAGTCCTTAACCCTTAAGGACTTTGAGTCTAAATCCCGTCATAGTTCGAATCTTTCCATATCAGCCTTTCAGCGGTTGCTCGGCCGCTCCATTTAAAGTGCTCGGCCGAGCTGCTCGGTCGAGTCCTTCAATTCGCGTGCCCGTGCACACCGGTTATAGAATTCAACAATGCACTGCTCGGCCACTCCTTTTAAAGCACTCGGCCGAGCTACTCGGCCGAGTCCTTTAATCTGCGCGGCCGTACACACTGGTCCGAGCATTCGACAATGCATTGCACGGTCGCTCCTTTTAATGCGCTCGGCCGAGCTTGTCACGACCGGAAAACCCGCCTCTAATTTCTAGCAATAAATAATTATTTATTTATTTATTTGATTATGTGAGTATTTTGTGTTTCATGATATCAAATTGGGTCTAGCATTAATTGGGTACTGTTGTGTTAAGGGTGAAATAGGGGAATGAAATGAATAGAGGGTTATTTGGGGTTTAATTGCGTTAGTTCGAAGCGGAGGGGCTTAAGTGTAATTTCTTTTTAAAATTTCCCTTCTTCTTCTTCCTCCCTTCTCCCTCATTTCCCTATTCCCAGTTATCTCTCTCTCTCTTTCCAAGAAAAGGTAAAAATCCCCCTCTCCCTTCTCTCTTCATTTTCACCTTCTTCCTCTCATCTTTTCTTATTGCTCATTTTATGAAATGTGTTTAGATCGTCGATAGGATCGCGTAGAACCAAAAATATTTGAATTCCGTCATCCTTGAGAAATTTCAAGTAAGTTGCTTTTCCCCATTTTTATGCTAAAATGTTCATTTCATGCTTGAATGGTGCTTTAGTTGATACATATGATGTTGGGTTGAGTTTGGGAATTTATTTGGAATTTATTTTGATTTTTTGGTTAAAAATGGTGATTGTTAAATGTTGGTTTAAATCTTGGTTTGGGGTTGTTAAATGATGATATTTAGGTCCCCTCTAAGCTCATAAGTTGTCCTAGTTCATTTGTTAGGTTAACTTTGAGAGTTGATTACGAGAATTTGGTTTTGGTATGAAAATGGTGGAATTTTGGTGTTCATGCCCGAATTGAAGAACCCAGAAGAAATCTGGGTTTGGCCGAAATCCCTAGGGGGCGCGCTCACCCTTTAGGTGCGAGCGCGCGCACCCTCCCTTGTTCAACTTGGAAAACCTTCTGATGCTTGTGGGCGTGCGCACCCTTTTCACGCGAGCGCGCGCACCCTCCCCTGGCCTTTTTGCAAAAAAGCCTTTTGATCCTCCAGGGCGCGCGCACCCTTTCTGCGCGGGCGTGCGCCCCCTCCGCTGTAGAAGTCCTGAGCTTCACCCTCTTGTACTCCTTGCAGACAATCTTCGATAGTTCATAACTCTCTCATCCGGACTCCGTTTTAGGTGTATAAGCTATCGTTTTAAAGATCTCCTTGAGCTCTTCGAGATGAGTGAGTAGTTTTGGTTGAGTGCTTGAGTTAACTGGATCCTTTGTGATCAAATGTGATATGGGAATTGTGTTATCATTGTTGAGATTATTGGAACACTTTAATTGTGTGTTGTTGGTTCATTTCACTTCTTGGTGACTTCTTGATAAGGTTCCCTACTTTGGAATCAGTGGTCGTTTATTGTGCTAGTATTTTATTACTTAGCCTTTATTTGGAAGTCCAGCTGGTATTTGTGGTTGTGTCGGGCGATGGGAAAGATTATAATGGCACGAGCCAAGTCCATTATAATGTTGACCATTGTTTTGCCCATATTTTCCTCTTCCAGATTGGCCTTGGATTGAGATGAGCTAGCTTCCATTGTGAAGTAGTCTAGCTAACTTTTGGAGTATGACTTTGTGGCATATCTCCCGCCCTTTATGGCACGTTACTTGGTTATTGGTTCCGGTACCGGGGGTTTTCTCTTCGGCTTTCATGCTACTATGAAGATGTTGATTGGTTGATTGTTGAAGCTGCGCAGCGATCCTTTATTTAGGTCTATCGATTTGGAAACCTTGGCTAATATCCTTTGTTACTTGTTTATTTCCACTGGTATCTGTTAATTGATAAATGCTATGTGCTAAGTGATATTTATTATTGTTAATTGCTTGTCGCATTATAGCATGTCATGTAGTTGCATTAGTAACTTATTGAGATTTATCTCACCCCCTTTTCTTTTATCTTTGTTTTTCCTTGACCCCCCCCCCCATGAGGAAAGGATTAGACTCGCTGATCACGAGGAGGACGTCGCGAGGGTTGAGCTTTTTGGGGCAAGTTGTTATTGGTGGGTTTACATTATATAAATGTGTAACCTTTTTGGGAATAGTTGTACCAAACTTGACGTCATTAGAATTTGTATATTTTATTATTTTGGGTGTAAGCTTATGGAGCTTACACTAGTTTATATTTTGTTGTTCAAGTTGGATTTCAAACTTTGGGTTGTCATCTTTTGGTATAAAAGGAAAGTTTTATCTTCATTATTTTAGAGTTTATTGTTTAAGTCGACGTCCAGCTCGCGTACTCCGGTCCCACGGGGTCGGGGTCGCGACAGTTGGTATCAGAGCTATGGTTTAGCTCTAAGTATAAGTCTAGGTGGACTAGTATGACCTAGGAGGGTAGTTGTGTTCGAAGTGAGTAACGGTTGATGTTTTATGCAGGTAATTGTTCTCAATGGCTAGAAGAAGAACGGGTGAAGGTTCTAGTGGGGCTCAGAATCAGAATGATCTTCAGGAAGAGAACCGTGCTATGTTCCAAGGCATGTTTGAGGCGGCCATGAAGGCAATTCATGACCAAGGGCCAAGAGAGGAACATGTGGCTCCTCCACGTTACGGGTTGGAGCAATTTCTGAAATTAAAACCAAGGGAGTTCGATGGTGAGCCCGATGTGAAGAAGGCCGAACTATGGATCGAGTCAATGGAGAAAATCTATGATGTGTTTGGGTGCACGGACAAGGATAGAGTCCGGTTCGCGGCTTATAAGCTTGTGGGTGCCCCCGAGCATTGGTGGAAAGGAGTTAAGGCGAGTTGGGATGATACCCATACAGTGTGCATGGGAATTGTTTGTGCGGAAGTTCAAAGAGCATTTCATTCCGGTAGTAGATCAAAACCGAAAAGAGATCGAGCTTCTCAACTTGGAGCAAGGTTTGTTGTCTATAGTTCAGTACTCGGCTAAGTTCACAGAATTAGCCCGGTATTGTGACTACCTTGTGAGGACCGAAGAACAGAAAGCTATGGGATTCATCCGGGGTTTGAAGACTTCCATCCATACTCAGCTTATAGCCCAGAGGATTGTGACATTCCAGGATGCGGTAGACCGTGCATACTTAATCGAGCAAGACATTGGAGAACATAAGAGGAAAACCGAGGCATCGAATACGGGTAAACAAGGAAGCCATGCTAAATCTCAACCACAACACCGTTCAGATAACCGAGGTAATTCGGGAGCACCATTTCAGTTTAAGGGACAACCCGCACCGAGGAATTCGGGTACTACTCCGGGGAATCAGAATAGGAAGCCTTGTACCTATTGTTAGAAGGAAGGCCATACGGAGGATAGGTGTTGGAAGAAACAGGGTAAATGTACCAATTGTGGTCAAATGGGGCACTTTGCGAGAGATTGCCCGAGGAGTAGAGGACAACCATCCGGGTCAGGAGTTGGTACTACTCAGGGTCAGAAAAGAGATGCTGCGGGAAAGCCCAAGGTCCAAGGAAGGGTATTTGCCATGAATCAACAACAAGCTACCGATGATCCATCCGTTATTGGAGGTATTGTTTCTGTGTCTAATGTGAGCGCACGTACGTTAGTAGATCCAGGATCATCTCATTCTTACATTTCTGTGCAATTTGCTTCTTTGCTAAATGCTGCATCTGAGTCTTTGCCCTATGTGTTAGAGGTGTCAACTCCTATGGGAGAGTGTTTGGTGACTGATAAAGTCTTTCATGCTTATGATGTGCTTATATGTGGTCGTGTCTTGTATGCGGACTTGGTAGTCCTTCCGATTCAAGACTTTGATGTTATTTTGGGTATGGATTGGTTGAGCAAGTTTCATGCTTCTGTTGATTGTCGTAGGAAAGTTGTTACTTTTTCTATTCCCAATATGCCTAAATTTGTTTTTGAGGCTATGCCTTTGGGTAGAGATATTCGTATCATTTCTTATATGAAAGCTAGTAGAGTGTTTCATCGTGGTTATGAGGGGTACTTGGCTAGTGTGCTTGATACTAGGAAAGAATCCCCTAGTTTGGAGAGTGTTCGGGTAGTTAGAGAATTTCCCGATGTTTTCTCTTATGAATATGATATGCCTCCCGATCGTGAGAGAGAGTTTTGTATAGACCTTTTGCCGGGTACGGCTCCGATTTCAAAGGCACCGTATAGGTTGGCTCCCGCAGAGTTGAAGGAACTAAAGGTTCAGTTGCAAGAGTTGCTTGATCGAGGGTTTATCCGCCCTAGTGTTTCCCCTTGGGGAGCACTGGTTTTGTTTGTGCGGAAGAAAGACGGTTCTTTGAGATTGTGTATTGATTACCGAAAGTTGAATCAGGTTACAGTGAAGAACAAGTATCATCTACCTCACATTGATGATTTATTTGATCAGCTTCAAGGGTCCGTGGTGTTATCTAAACTTGATTTGAGGAGTGGGTACCATCAGTTGAAGATTCGATCTGAGGATATTCCGAAGACTGCCTTTCGCACTCGCTATGGTCATTACGAGTTCTTGGTTATGCCGTTTGGGTTGACTAACGCGCCTGCCGTGTTTATGGATTTGATGAACCGGGTTTTCCATCCTTATCTTGACTCATTTGTGGTGGTCTTCATCGACGACATTCTTGTCTACTCTAAATCTCGAGAGGAGCACGAGCAACACTTGAGGACAATTTTATCCATTCTTGCGAGGGAGCAGTTGTTTGCGAAGTTTAGTAAATGCGAATTTTGGCTCGAGAAGGTTTCATTTCTGGGTCATGTTATTTCTAGAGATGGGATTTCTGTGGATCCTTCAAAGATAGAAGCCATAGTGGATTGGAAGAGACTCGAGACAGTGACCGAGATCAGAAGTTTTCTGGGTTTAGCCGGGTATTACAGAAGGTTCATAGAAGGGTTTTCGAGGATTGCTACTCCGATGACTCAGTTGACCCGGAAGGATGTACCGTTTGTGTGGGGTGAAAAATGTCAAAGTAGCTTTGATGAATTAAAGAAGAGATTAACTACGGCTCCTATTCTTGCGTTACCAAATGGAAATGACGATTTAGTAATTTACAGTGATGCTTCCAAAGAGGGTTTGGGTTGTGTTTTGATACAGAATGGGAAAGTAATTGCTTACGCTTCGAGGAAGTTGACCCCTAGTGAACAGAATTACCCTACCCATGATATGGAGTTGGCTGCGATAGTCTTTGCGTTGCATAAGTGGAAGCATTACCTATATGGAGCGAAGTTTGAGATTTTTACCGATCACAAGAGTTTGAAATACCTTTTCTCTCAAAAGGAATTGAATAACCGTCAGCGTAGGTGGATGGAGCTTTTAAAAGATTATGATTGCACCATTTCGTACCATCCGGGTAAAGCAAATGTAGTAGCTGATGCGATCAGTCGAAAGTCTTCTGTGGCATCAATGATGATTCGTGAATGGAAATTGCTAGAGGATGCTCGATATTGGCGTCCCCAAGAGTCGAAGCGTGGAGTTATTTTTGCGAACCTTAATTTATTTCCCACATTAATTCAACAAATAAAGGATACTCAGAAGGATGACCCAGAGTTGAAGAAGATTATGGATAATGCTCGGGATATACAGTATGTGGACTTCCAGCTTGACTCCGAGGGAGTGTTGACTTACCGTAGCAGATTGTGTGTGCCGAATATCGGTGGGATTAAACAGCGAGTTCTTGATGAGGGTCACAAATCTAGGTATTCCATTCATCCCGGGAGTACGAAGATGTATCAGGATTTAAAACAACAATTTTGGTGGATAACATGAAGAGGGAAATTGCAGATTATGTATCGCAGTGTTTGACCTGCCAACAAGTTAAAGCAGAGCATCAGAGACCCGCAGGTCTACTTCAGCCTCTTGAGATACCCGAGTGGAAGTGGGAACATATTACAATGGATTTTGTAACCGGACTACCCAGGACTCGAAGGAGGTTCAATGCAGTTTGGGTGATCGTGGACAGATTGACTAAATCTTCTCATTTCTTACCCATTGACATTTCCTATTCGATGGAGAAACTTGCGAATTTGTATATTCATGAGATTGTCAGATTACATGGTGTTCCAGTTAGTATTGTGTCAGACAGAGATCCCAGGTTTACATCTCGATTTTGGCAAGCGTTACCGAAGGCTTTGGGTACCGATTTGAGGTTTAGCACCGCATTTCATCCTCAGACTGACGGTCAGTCTGAAAGAACCATTCAGATTCTCGAGGATATGTTACGAGCTTGCACAGTTGACTTTCCAGATTCGTGGGATACACATCTACTGCTTGCAGAGTTCGCCTACAATAATAGCTATCAGTCGAGTATACAGATGGCACCGTATGAGGCTTTGTATGGGAGGAAATGTCGGTCACCTATTTGTTGGGACGAGGTTGGGGAAGCAAAGATTTGGGGTATCGATTTGGTTCAGGATTCAGTTGAGAAAGTTTAAGTTATTCGCGATCGATTGAAGACAGCCCAGAGTCGACAGAAGAGCTATGCCGATCATCGAAGACGAGATCTTAGTTTTCAGACTGAAGACTTCGTGTTCTTAAAGGTATCTCCGAAAGTGGGCATTCGAAGGTTTGGGAAGAAGGGTAAATTAGCTCCGAGGTTTGTTGGACCGTTTGAGATTTTGGGGGAAGTGGGGCTTCTAGAATATCGGCTTGCGTTACCATCTTCTTTGGACCGGTTACATAATGTTTTTCACGTTTCTATGCTTCAGAAGTATGTTCATGATCCATCTCACGTGTTACCGAGGGTACCGAAGGATATAGAGCCTGATATGACCTACGAGGAACGACCGGTTCGAATTCTTGATTCTAAAGTCCAAGAGTTGAGAAGCAAAAGCATTCCGTTGGTTAGAGTTCTTTGGAGGAATCACAATGTTGAGGAATCGACTTGGGAGCTTCGAGAGGCGATGGAGCGGAAATATCCGTGGCTTTTTAATTCGGGTAAGTCTCGTTAAAATTCAGGTCGAATTTTCTTTAAGGGGGAGTGAATGTCACGACCCGAAAACCCGCCTCTAATTTCTAGCAATAAATAATTATTTATTTATTTATTTGATTATGTGAGTATTTTGTGTTTCATGATATCAAATTGGGTCTAGCATTAATTGGGTAATGTTGTGTTAAGGGTGAAATAGGGGAATGAAATGAATAGAGGGTTATTTGGGGTTTAATTGCGTTAGTTCGAAGCGGAGGGGCTTAAGTGTAATTTCTTTTTAAAATTTCCCTTCTTCTTCTTCCTCCCTTCTCCCTCATTTCCCTATTTCAGTTATCTCTCTCTCTCTCTTTCCAAGAAAAGGTAAAAATCCCCCTCTCCCTTCTCTCATCATTTTCACCTTCTTCCTCTCATCTTTTCTTATTGCTCATTTTATGAAATGTGTTTAGATCGTCGATAGGATCGCGTAGAACCAAAAATATTTGAATTCCGTCATCCTTGAGAAATTTCAAGTAAGATGCTTTTCCCCATTTTTATGCTAAAATGTTCATTTCATGCTTGAATGGTGCTTTAGTTGATACATATGATGTTGGGTTGAGTTTGGGAATTTATTTGGAATTTATTTTGATTTTTTGGTTAAAAATGGTGATTGTTAAATGTTGGTTTAAATCTTGGTTTGGGGTTGTTAAATGATGATATTTAGGTCCCCTCTAAGCTCATAAGTTATCCTAGTTCATTTGTTAGGTTCACTTTGAGAGTTGATTACGAGAATTTTGGTTTTGGTATGAAAATGGTGGAATTTTGGTGTTCATGCCCGAATTGAAGAACCCAGAAGAAATCCGGGTTTGGCCGAAATCCCCAGGGGGCACGCGCACCCTTTAGGTGCGAGCGCGCGCACCCTCCCTTGTTCAACTTGGAAAACCTCCTCGCTGATCACGAGGAGGACGTCGCGAGGGTTGAGCTTTTTGGGGCAAGTTGTTATTGGTGGGTTTACATTATATAAATGTGTAACCTTTTTGGGAATAGTTGTACCAAACTTGACGTCATTAGAATTTGTATATTTTATTATTTTAGGTGTAAGCTTAAGGAGCTTACACTAGTTTATACTTTGTTGTTCAAGTTGGATTTCAAACTTTGGGTTGTCATCATTTGGTATAAAAGGAAATTTGTATCTTCATTATTTTAGAGTTTATTGTTTAGGTCGACGTCCAGCTCGCGTACTCCGGTCCCGCAGGGTCGGGGTCGCGACATAGCTACTCGGCCAAGTCCTTTAATCTGCGGGGCCGTGCACAGACCAGTATTCTGCCAAATTCTAATTTAGTCCTTTAAGGATTTGTTCTGATCGTGTGTGACCCTCTAGGATTACACTATGTTGGCAATGGGTTCAAACATGATTCCATAAGATATGATTAGGTTCTAGCAAACCGTCATACCTACCCAAATAGTATAACTAGATACAAGTTCGCATTCCATTTAGAACATGTCACAATCCCTTTGTCCACGATGTCATTGAACACAAGTCATGGTCAACAAGTCAACTTGTCTTTGTTCAATACTTTCTCGATTCCGAATATTTTGATAGTCCAAACGACATTGATCCAATCAATTCATTTGATTTCGGCCAAACATTTTCATCAACATCATTCCTACGAGAGTCCTAAGCTTGACATCTCTCCGAAGAGGGACAAATCCATCATAGCTTATTATTCTTCCCTACATGAGTCCGATTATGCCAATCATACCCTTTATAACTACCCGGTTAAAGGTAGCGTTTAAATATGTCAAACATAATGTTCATCAAGTGGAAGGCTATAATAACTACATGTCTTAGGATTCAAATGACATAACTAATATGAGATATATATATATGACATTGACCATAATATAGATCTCATAAAGCGGGTCATGTCCGGTACTTAACAAGTACCCATAAATCTAACATGATCATCCCATGATCATTTAGCCTTTATACTAATACCAAACAAGTACTAGGGACGGAGATTATTATAAGTAAACATGAACGACAATAATAATCAAAACATATCTTATTAATATGAAATAAATGATAACAATTACAACGTTTATTAAACGTGCCTAGGGCACCAACACCAACAATCTCCCACTTACCCTAGGCCCAATCTCCCATGTATCTAATACCCATGGACCTAACATGACCATCATGTTTAGCTTGTGGAAGTCCCTTTCTTAGCGGGTCCACGACATTGTCATCAGTTGGTACTCTACATATATTCACGTCTCCCCTATCAATGATCTCTCGAATGATATGAAAACGCATAAGTATGTGTTTGGATTTTTGATGTGCCCTTGGTTCCTTTGCTTGAGCAATAGAACCATTATTATCACAATAAAGGTCTATTGGATTAGCAATGCTAGGAACCACTTCAAGTTCAGTAATGAACTTCTTAATCCAAACAGCTTCCTTTGCAGCATCTAATACAGCAATATACTCAGCTTCCGTTGTAGAATCAGCGGTTGTACTTTGCTTGGAACTCTTCCAGCTTACAGCTCCACCATTTAACATAAACACAAAACCCGACTGTGATCGACTATCATCTTTGTCGGTTTGGAAGCTTGCATCCGTATAAGCATTTACAATGAGATCATCTTCCATTCCTCCATAGATCAAAAACGAATCTTTTGTCCTTCTCAAGTACTTAAGAATCACTTTTACAGTCATCCAGTGATTTTCACCGGGGTCGGATTGATATCTACTTGTCATGCTCAAAGCATAAGATACATCCGGCATAGTACAAATCATGGCATACATGATGGACCCAATTGCCGAAGCATATGGAACATCATTCATTTTCTCACGCTCATCTTTTGTCTTAGGACATTGAGTCTTGCTTAGAGAAACTCCATGTAGCACTGACAAGGTTCCTTTGTTAGAATTTTCCATGCGGAATCTTCTAATGACCTTGTCAATGTATGTACTTTAGCTTAAACCAATTAGTTTCCTAGATCTATCTCTGTAGATCTTAATGTCAATTACATATGCGGCTTCACCCATATCTTTCATTGCAAAACACTTTCCTAACCAAGTCTTTACAGACTGTAGTGTAGGAATGTCGTTTCCAATGAGCAATATGTCATCCACATATAGAATAAGGAATATCACTATGCTCCCACTAATCTTGTTGTAAACATAAGGTTCATCTTCATTCTTGATGAAACCAAACTCTTTGACCGATTCATCAAAACGGAGATTCCAACTCCTAGAAGCTTGCTTCAATTCATAGATGGATCTTTGCAATTTTCATACCTTAGAATTTTGTTCAAAACCTTCTGGTTGTGTCATATACACATCCTCTTGTAGTTTTCCATTTAGGAAATCGGTTTTGACATCCATTTGCCATATTTCATAGTCATGATATGCGGAAATGGCAAGCAAAATTCTTATAGACTTGATCATTGCTACGGGTGAAAAGGTTTCATCATAGTCAATACCATGAACTTGCCTATAACCTTTTGCTAAAAGTCTAGCTTTGTAAGTATGCACCTTCCCATCCATGTCAGTCTTCTTCTTGAAGACCCATTTGCATCCTATGGTTTTACACCTTCGGGTGCATCAATCAAGTTCCAAACTTGATTGTCTTGCATGGATTGTAATTCGAATTCCATGGCTCCAAGCCACTTTTTCGAATCAGGAGAAGACATCGCCTCTTGGTAGGTGGTTGGTTCATCATTATCAATGATCTCCACCTCATTACTATCCATTACGGAAAACCATATCTCTCGGGCTCGGACCGTAACCTACCAGATATGCGAGTTACTTGTGTATTTTGAACAGGTTCCACAATTTCTTGTGGGACTTGTTCTTGTTCCACTATTGGTTCAATGTCATTTTCTGGGTCTCGAACCTCTTCGAGATTTACTTTACTCCCACTGATTTCTTTGGAGAGAAACTCTTTCTCTAGAAAGATACCCGTTCGGGCAACAAAGACTTTGTTGTCCGTTCGGTTGTAAAAGTAATATCCTTTAGTTTCCTTAGGATATCCCACGAAAATACATTTATCAGATTTGTGTGCAAGTTTGTCTGAGACAAGTCTTTTGACAAAAGCTTCGCAACCCCAAATCTTCATGAAAGACAAACAAGGTTTCTTTCCGCTCCACATTTCATATGGAGTCTTTTGAACCGCTTTTGTTGGAACACGATTTAGTGTGAAAGCGGCGCTTTCTAGAGCATAACCCCAAAAGGATAAAGGAAGATCAACTCGACTCATCATTGATCGAACCATGTCCAACAAGGTCCGATTCCTCCTCTCAGCCACACCATTCTATTGTGGTGTTCCGGGTGGAGTCAATTATGAAATTATTCCACAATTCTTTAGATGATCATCGAATTCGTGACTCAAGTATTCTCCACCTTGATCCGATCGAAGTGCCTTAATACTTTTGCCAAGTTGTTTTTCTACTTCATTTGAAATATTCTAAATATCTCAAAGGCTTCACTTTTATTTTTCATTAGGTATACATAACCAAATCTACTATAATCATCAGTGGAGGTTATGAAGTATTGAAATCCTCACCTAGAATTGCTACTTAATGGTCCGCATACATCGGAATGTATCAACCCCAATAAGTCGCTTGCCCTTTCACCTAGCTTGGTAAAAGGTGTCTTAGTCATTTTTCCAAAAAGACACAACTCGCAAGTATCATATGACTCAAGGTCATATGAACCCAAAAGACCGTCCCATGGAGTTTTGAGATACGCTTCTCATTAATATGACCAAGATGGCAATGCCACAAATAAGTATGATTTACATCATTAGGTTTAGATTTCTTATTTATATGATAGACATTTTCATTATTCTCATTCTTGACATCCAAGACATAAATGCCATTAAATGAACTTGCAATACCATAAAGCACATCATTTAAATAAATAGAAAATTTCTTATTTTCAATAAGAAAATTAAAACCTTCATTATCTAAACAAAAAATTGAATTAATATTTCTACTTAAATCCGGTACATAATAGCTATTGTTCAAAACAAGTATTAAACCGGAAGGTAAAGTGACTTTATAAGTTCCTACGGCTAATGCAGCAACTCTTGCTCCATTTCCCACTCGTAGGTCCACTTTACCCTCTTTAAGTAGTCTCCTATTCTTTAGTCCCTGCACATTTAAACAAATGTGAGAACCACATCCGGTATCCAATACCCAAGAATCAGTGGTAGAAAGGAGAATATCTATCATATAGATACCTGAAGTCGACGGAGTCCCACTGCTCTTCTTCTTCTTTTTCTCTTCCTTAAAAGCCTTGCCATTACGTTTCCAATGACCAATTTCTTGACAATGGAAACAAATTGCATCCTTTTGTGAATCGGGTTTTGCCTCTGGAGCCTTGGCAACCTTTGCCTTGCTTATTTTGGGTTTGACAACTTTTTTACCCTTTCCTTGGCACTAGCCTTCTTCCCATCATGAACCAAGAGAACAGGAGAACCTTTCTCCACAATATTCATCTCCGCAGTTTTAAGCATACCATGCAACTCGGAGAGATTCTTATCCATTCCATGCATGTTATAATTCATCACAAACTGATTATAACATTTAGGCAATGAATTAAGAATGAGATCCGTGGCTAGTTCCAATGGGATTGGATAGTCAAGTTTCTCAAGATGCTCTACATAGCCTTTCATTTTAAGCATGTGAGGACTCACTTGTTGTCCTTCACTCATTTTGCAAGAAGTGAATGCAACAATGGTCTTGTACCTCTCTTGCCTAGCTTGCTCTTGAAACATGGCTCTTAACTCCACGCCTATCTCATAGGCTTCCAAATGTTCCAAACTTTGTTAGAGTTTTGAGCACATAGTAGCAAGCATGAGACAACTTACATCTCTAAAATCATTACGATATTTCTTGTAACTCTCTCTTTCTGCCCTAGGGGCATTGGCTTCTGGTTCAACAGGAAGAGGCCAATCGAGAATGTACAACTTATCTTCTTTCCTAAGAACTATTCTTAGGCTATATATCCAATCCATAAAGTTCGTACCATTCTCTTTGAGCTTATCCTTCTCAAGGATCGATCGCAACGAAATTGATTGAGTGTTGTTAGTCATTATCTACAATTATGCAAAATTTCCAAAAATTTAATAAGTACCAATTTCATTAAAGAAATAAATAATATATTTTTCAAAAAATACTCCCACTAAATTATACAACCTTCTTATACATCCAATGTATGATATAATTTAAATGGGCTAAGATCCAACTTTAATTTAATTTCAAATACGCTTTGGCGCACCGCTCAAAATCAAATTAATTAGGTAGACAATCATGTCAATCATATCCCATATGACTCTTAGATCCTTTTCTGAGATTCTTTAAGAAATCTAATTTCAAAAAGCATGTTAAATCTCATCTTTGCCTAAGCCCAAAACTGTTCTGACGCTTAATTAAGTCCAACCATTTTAAACGCATAGGAAACTCTTATTCACTCATCTTGCTCATACGGAAATAAAGTTAACACAATTCGCTTTGGCGAACCCATATTAAAGTTACCCATGTACTTACAAGTGTTTTAATTATGGCATGGCAAAAAAGACTTTAAACTTTCTTGAAGGTTTATCACATATAGCATACAACACATTTATGAGCACATAATATAAACATGTTACGCATCAAGTTTAGCCACTAAATTAATCATCATTAATTTAAGCATAATATTTATGTGTCATTAGTTTCTCTATAATTATGAGGATGAGACTCTTTGAACTTTGGTTATCATCTCCAAATCAAGACAACAAGTAGTGCGGCCGAAACTAAGCCATAAGGCAACCATAATTCTGCACTAATTCAAGAAACCAAGAAAGTAGTCCATGTGGCCTAAACTAAGCAATATATGGTCTCGATGAACGTAGGCCAATTGCATCCACAATTCCACATGGATCTCCAATCTTTGAATCAAGAACTTTGTTTCTCAATTTTAGAAATTATGAACTCTTCATAATTCTAACTTCATTTTATCTTTGAAACTTTGATTGCGATCAAGTTTGGGAAACACAATCTCGATGAACGTAGATTATCCATCCAAACCTTGAACCAATCTTAGAATCTCAAGACTAAAACAAATAGGAAAATGAAACCCAAGATCCACACCCAAAACCCAAACCCCGCCCTCGCGCCAAACCCTAGGTCCGGCCGGGTCAAGGAATGGGTCCGGTCGGACCTCTCTGAAAAATCCAAAAAAAAATTAAAGTTTCAAAATTTATCTCAAAATTTTTTTTTCCGATTCAATTAGGATTTGGTGTTCTTGGTGATCCAATCACCATGATCATCGAAACCTTGAATAAACAATTCATGAATCCTTGAATTATCAAAACTTTGATCCAATCAAAAATTTATAACCCAAACAATTTTAAATCCACCATAATTTTTATTGCGATTGAATAGCGCGATTAAAGTTTATAAAACAATAAACCACATAAAATAATATAACACATAAACATCATAATCCAATATTCATATCATGCTAGGCACATAAACAAACAATTTATATACACACAACATGATCTAGTATTGAAATAATCAACATAAACGGGGCTCTGATACCACTGTTGAGTTTCGTAGTAACATGCGCAGCGGAATAAAGCATTTAAATTTTTCATGAAACCCAAAGCCATAGATCCGTTCATATGATTATATCAAATACATACAATATGAATACTAGAATACTAACCGTTGATGCCTTTGAATTTAGTCTTTGATCTTGGTGGAGAAATCGAGGCTTGATCACGAGCAAGTAAGAACACGAACTTCGAAGATGATAAGCTTCACCCTCTAGCGGTATCCACACCTTGAACGAATATCAAGAGCACTTGATCTTGGTTGCTAGACCAAAATTATGAAACATACTTTCACAATTGTATTGACTATATGGAATTATTATGTGTATGATATTCTTGTTCTTCAATCTAGGGATATCTTAGAACAAGAAATAAACCCTCTCAAACCCTTAGAGGCACTCACAAACATAAGACAATCACTAGGTCTGATTTGGGGTGTTTGAACATCTATTTATACTCACAAGTCCTTAACCCTTAAGGACTTTGAGTCTAAATCCCATCATAGTTCGAAACTTTCCATATCAGCCTTTCAGCGGTTGCTCGGCCGCTCCATTTAAAGTGCTCGGCCGAGCTGCTCGGCCGAGTCCTTCAATTTGTGCGCCCGTGCACACCGGTTATAGCATTCGACAATACACTGCTCGGCCGCTCCTTTTAAAGCGCTCGGCCGAGCTACTCGGCCGAGTCCTTTAATCTGTGCGTCCGTGCACACTGGTCTGAGCATTCGACAATGCTTTGCACGGTCGCTCCTTTTAATGCGCTCGGCCGAGCTACTTGGCCGAGTCCTTTAATCTACGCGGCCGTGCACAGACCAGTATTCTGCCAAATTCCAATTTAGTCCTTTAAGGATTCTGATCGTGTGTGACCCTTTAGATTTACACTATGTTGGCAATGGGTTCAAATTCTTATAAAGTCATTGTATATTTAAGAAAGCCCTAATAAACTCATTTTCAGATCGGGTACTAACAGTAGCCCCTCGGCGACGCTTCTTGCAAGGCAATGAGAGGTCGGCGATAAAAAAGAGGATCTGTTCTGAAACATGAGTTCCAAAACAAAGGAAAAATGATGGTGGGATGGCAGAACCTTTTTAGGTGACCTACGTATCCCAAGGGGAATCAAGCCAAACGTAGTTCAGATCTACTGGGGAAATTGTGAATGATTGCCCTCTGATGGGGAGTGACAAACAACACTTTCTGTTGGAACTAACCTTAAGTTATAAGGAGTCGTCTGCTGGGGATGAGAAATGACTAAGTCGGTCTGGTGGCTGAACCTTCTCAGGCTTCCTACATATCCTCAAAGGAATCAAGCCGATCGTAGTTTAGAGATACGAATAAGGATGGTGCGAGATATGAAGACGATCGGGTCTAAGTAATCTCAAGATAAAATAACAGTTGCTGGAACATACGCGATATAAAGATGGAAAGGTCTAAGTAACCGCGATGGATCTAGAACATACATGATATAGAGACGGGTATCAGTAATCACGATGGTACTAAGCAAACATTTGGATGCACACAATATAGAAACGGTCGGGCATCGGTAATCGCAACGGAGTTGGAATGTGTGAGATATGAAGACAGCTAGGTCTTAGTAATCACGATGCTTCTAGGGAGTAAGATTAAAAACTGTTCAGAAATTTTAGGAGGCTTTCTTGACCTGAAATAACGGATTTTGGTTAAAATAGGTTAAGAGGACCTAAAATGAACCAACATAGCACAAACAGGGGCTAACCTGTAAATTTTGCCTAGAGAGGCAATAGTGGCCACGTGGCCAAGGTCTCTTATTGGCCAGATCTTCTTTCACACGGATCGCACAAGGAGGAGATTGGACGGCTGGGATTAATGGAGGCGAGAGTGGCCACGTGGCCAAGGTTTCTGGTTTGACCAGACCCCTTGGTCCAGGCGCCAGATTCTCCTTCTTCTTCCTCCTTTCTTCTTCTTCTTCTTCTTCTTCTTCTTCTTCTTCTTCATTCGAATCTAGAGAGATAAAGTGATGGGATAAAGACAAAACTTGATTTTGTGTGTTTAAAGCCATGGCAGAGAGATGGATCGATTATATGCTCGGTACCAGAGGTGGTTTTATGGGTTATGGTGATTATATGCCACCGGAGCAAAAATATCAAGGGGGAGGTAATGAGGTTCCTTCGGAGGAGTAAAATTAATAAATTGACCTGAACTTGGGTGGTCAAGAGGTTCAGATGTCGCAACAGGGCGGCTTGAGAGCGAGGATAGTGACTCGTAATTTTCGGGACGGTCACTTGAAATTGACATTCGATCACGATTACGACTTTTACATCGACTCAGATCACCATTGGTCCAAAGGCCTTCCGGAGACGAGAGAGGTAAATTCTGGACCTCGCCTCTTTCGCTTTTTGTATTTTCATGATTTTATTATAACAAGGAAATATAGAATGTAATTTCCTAGTAAAGTAACATACTTTTGCTGTGTTTACCTGTAGAGACTTAAAGCTCATGGGTCCACCGTGACTGTGGCCTTGTTATGGGCATCACTACCACAGGGTCCAGGCGGTTTGCGGGCTCGGATTGAGTCTATGGGATTTGGTCCTTTTTTTTAGGCTGTTCGGATGGTCGGTGATACTTTAAAGGTGGCGGCGGTGATACAGGTATGCCGAGAGTTTTGGTGGGACACCACTCATACTTTCCATCTCAGTTGGGGAGAGATCACCATCACCCCTACGGGCTTCGCGGCCATTACAGGGCTAAATTTTACTACCACCTTTCTACCTTTTGATGAGAGTATGGCGGGCAGACGGGATTACAGGCCTGATTTGCTAGGTGTCGACACCGATCTTTGCAAAGGTGTGAAGGGTTACAGAGTGGAGGCTGGCAAGGTGCACAAGCTTTTTGTGTCGGCCATTGATGTCTTTGAGAGAGGGGAGTATTATTTGGACTGCTTGGTCTGGCTGTTTCTGTGGTACAGCTTTTCAGAGATTCTTTTTGCTAGTGGGGCCACCGTCTGCCGATACTCACTATTGGGAGCTCTAAAGGATTTATCTCGGGTGAGCGAGATTTCTTGGGGTGAAGCCGGCTTAGCTGATATGTACCGGGCTTTGGATCACTGCTCGAGGGCTAGCTCGTCTGCGTTCGACGGATTCTAGTTTGCTTTCGAGGTATACATTTATTATTTCTTTGTTTAGCTCACATTTGATTTGTAGCATACACATCTAAATTGGTTCTGTTTTCTGTATGTGTAGATATGGTTATACGAGATTTTCAACGTCGCCCCCTTTTAGTTAGAGATCAGCGATAACAAGGCCGTTCCCATCATATCTTATTGGGGTAAGAGCAATAGGAAGGTGCCCAAGAAGGCCAAGGACCGAAAGACTGTGGATGCCACCGAGTTGAGGAGGGTGATTGTCGGGCCGACGCCTGCTGGGGTGAGGTTTTACACGTGGACTGAGGCCAATGAGATAGTCTTCGGTTTTGCTACCACCATGATGGCTTCTCGGGTTTTGCTGGTGGGCCTTAGTGGAGATGCCATATATATTGGCGAACGGGTTGTCCGTCAATACAGGGTTGGTGCGGTACCGTAGGTCCCTTACGATCCTCCACAAGACATGCTCTGTCCCGCTAGATTGGGGACCTTTTTTACTCTAACTCCGGCGGATCACTACAGGGGTAGTGATGATTATGATGATTTTGTCCGGACACGTCTGATCAGTATGTAGGTACGGGCCAGGATGCTCTCAGGAGAGGGATCGAGCGCGGCTCTCTATGTCGTTCGGAGTCGACCTTTAGTTGACATGCCCCTCCGTTCGGACAGCATTAGAGTGATGCGGGACGGTCGGGAGGTGGAGCTGAGCTTAGAGCTGACCGATGAAGACATTGTGGAGGAGGCACACATTCCTTCGCCTGATGCTGGGGTATGCTTTCATTTTTTTCTTCGGATTATCCCATGCACACACCTTTGTTCTTTCATTTTTATTGATTGGTTTTACATCTTTAGGTGACTCGGGAGGCATACATTCGGTTTGATCGACGCGAGAACGTCCTCACGCGTTTCCTGAGATAGGCTTATAATGCCTGCACCTGCCGGAGAGAGGATGTTGTCATACCCCAACGCAGAGAGTGTTCTCCTACTGAGGTTGGATCTTCTTATACTGGTGGACGAGCTGTAAGGGGACGGAGCTCTAGTGCCGGTGGTTCTCGCCGTTCAACACATCAGAGG
The DNA here is from genome assembly GCA_026119855.1 of Campanula takesimana. NCBI lineage: Eukaryota > Viridiplantae > Streptophyta > Magnoliopsida > Asterales > Campanulaceae > Campanula > Campanula takesimana. Next base: position 632,775 of record JAOWBW010000329.1, read on the forward strand.
GATACTGCTGAGACGGACTCGGATTAGAGCATGGGTTGCTCTTTGTTGTTCCTGCATTGTTAGTCATAGGAGAGAGATAGACTAGACATTTTATGTATGCAGACTCTTCATGAACTAAGATTTATGAGACTATGTATTATTTACACTATTCTGAGGCATCTTATTGTTCATACTAGTTATTTATGTTCTTCCTAGTTTAATACAATGCATGACCCATAGGTACGGGTGCATTTTTTTTTTGGGAGACGATCGAGCGGGCCTTGGCGGAGTTGCACGGGATCCATAGCGGTGTAGGAGTGTAGATACCCCGGGAAAGCCCACTACTTGGCTAGAGCGGTGAATTATCCTAGGATGTCTAACTTGTTTTAATTGTTAGAGTCGCCACCTATGTTTTTAAAAGAACATAAGAAAAACCTAAAGAAATAGCCTATTTTATGTACAAAACCAGAGATTCGGGAAGAGAAGGGTTCGGGGGTTAGGTGACGGAGTGGGAAGTACTTAAACACCCACTCCGCCCCGCTTACGCGGGTCTTGCTACTATTGGCATTCTAATGCTAAATGTCCTTATTTTAATATGAGAAAAAGTGCTAACAATTATAATGTAAAGAAAAGGGGAATTGCAAAGGGAAATATAAGATAATTGTTTTATTATATTAATGCTAAAGATTACATGTCAAACGATTACATTAAGAAGTAAATGGTAAATTAAAATGGAGTTTAGAATATTGGAATGTAACCTTAGCCAAACTTCAATAGTGAAGTGGCCTTTTGGTTGTATTATGGAGATTGCATACACATTTAGAAGAGATGAAAGATGAAGAAAGCAAATAAGATTAAGAGTTTAGAAGAAAAGAATAAACATTGTACCTTGTGCTTGAATGGGGAAGAACCAATTTGTCTATAGTAACCACTCTTGAAAATGAACTTTTAGTTTTAAGAGAGTTTTTGAGTCAAGAATCCTTCCTCTCTTTCCATTGTTGTTGTTGCCGTTGGAAGCCATTGGACCTATTGAAGAGCACGGTTGATCTTAGGATGGCCCCACAAACACTTTTTGAATAAAATAAATTAACCCACAAACAGGAAAAGACTCAACCACATAAGGAAAAATGACTTTTTTTTATTTATTTATTTACAAAAGTCGGAAGGACGTAGTCCTTTTTGGGGTTTCTAGAAAAATAGTCGAATCGTCACACTAGTATATAGACCTTCTCGCGGTCCCATATACTCATCGGATTCCACCACGCTTGTGATACCTACATGTGATGGGATTAACCTAAATTAATGTCATAAAGCATACATGCGGGGACGGATTTTTTATTTTCGTCCATAATAACCACTTGGGGACGAAGTTTTATTTCGTCCATAATAACCACCTGTTTCTTTTGGAAACGGCATGTATGATTTGATGACATTAGTGTAGGGAAATCTCGACACATGAAAACCGACTTGGTTACGGAGTGTTAGACCCTAAGTAGAATTGTGTTGCCTTGTGCTCAGTTAAAGAGAAGCTTAAGGTCACCCCCGGTATGTAGTCGTGAACTATGCCACGGGTTGAGGTTTACCGCTTCGAAAGAGTCAAGGTCGGGTGGAGCTTGAAACTCTCTAGGACGGGCCTCGACGGGTTTGGGGTTATAGACTTGTGCGACTCGATAGTGAACAATTCATAGGAATATGTGCATGTAGTGTGATGTCAAGCCAAGTGACAAAATATTATTATTATTTCAAAGAAAAGAAAAAAAAACAAAAACAAATAAGCACATAATTACAACTTTCGAATCACCCGTGTGACCGATAAAAAATAAACAGAACAAAAAAAGAGGTTCCGTGCAGGCCCGGTGCCCACACACTGTCATTCTGCCCAGTCTGTTCACTGTTCTGTTTCTGGAAAGTTGCCCAGACGCGCGCGCTTTAGGCTATAAGGATGGGAGGCGCGCGCCTTAGGTACTGGAGGGCAGAGGCGCCCGCTTCTGGGCAGTACCTGCAAATTCATGGGTTCAAGGGATTGCCTTGACCCTCAATAAAAATTCTTTCCCCAGCAGTAATTGTTAGCACAGAAACATGGAATAGAAGGACGAGATGAGAACACCAAAAGCAGAAATGCAAGTTTAACCCTCTAAATTATCCTCAGCGGAGTCGCCATTGTAGATACCCCGAGAAAGCCCACTACTTGGCTAGAGCGGTGAATTATCCTAGGATGTCTAACTTGTTTTAATTGTTAGAGTCGCCACCTATGTTTTTAAAGGAACATAAGAAAAACCTAAAGAAATAGCCTATTTTATGTACAAAACCAGAGATTCGGGTAGAGAAGGGTTCGGGGGTTAGGTGACGGAGTGGGAAGTACTTAAACACCCACTCCGCCCCGCTTACGCGGGTCTTGCTACTATTGGTATTCTAATGCTAAATGTCCTTATTTTAATATGAGAAAAAGTGCTAACAATTATAATGTAAAGAAAAGGGGAATTGCAAAGGGAAATAAAAAATAATTGTTTTATTATATTAATACTAAAGATTACATGTCAAACGATTACATTAAGAAGTAAATGGTAAATTAAAATGGAGTTTAGAATATTGGAATGTAACCTTGGCCAAACTTCAATAGTGAAGTGGCCTTTTGGTTGTATTATGGAGATTGCATACACATTTAGAAGAGATGAAAGATGAAGAAAGCAAATAAGATTAAGAGTTTGGAAGAAAATAATAAACATTGTACCTTGTGCTTGAATGGGGAAGAACCAATTTGTCTATAGTAACCACTCTTGAAAATGAACTTTTAGTTTTAAGAGAGTTTTTGAGTCAAGAATCCTTCCTCTCTTTCCATGGTGGAATGAAGAGGTTTTTATAGGTGTTAGAGAAGTGTTTGTGGTCACAAAGATGGCTCTTCCCCGGATCAAGCTAAGGCATAATGGCCTTGGGGGTTACAAATCAGAAAAGGAGGGAAATTTGGCAGAATCTGGGATTCTGGAGATGGGAAGCGGGCACATCCCACCCCCCCTATGGGAGGCGCACGCCTGTCACAAAGGAGGCTAGAGGCGTGCTCGTCCCATCTTCAGAAAATCCATATTTTAGCCCAAAAGTTAACCCCGTTATGCAGTTAAGCCCCAAAACTAACAAAATTAGTCAGAAACTTAACGAACACCACGAAAGTCAACAAAAACAAAGTAAACAAAGACTCAAGGTTGACTTTGTCACTTAGTCAAATCCAAGACTAACGGAATAAGCCCCAAGATAAGATTATTGATCCCAAGCTTCAAGAGATTGCTAACCCCCAAATGTTATGTACTTGTTGTTTGCGAGCTTGGAGATGGTGGATTGTGAAGACCTTTCTATGTAAAGCCCCAATTTATCTTGGAATCGTCTCGGCATTGAGAGCGGATGCACTGTCGGGTATAATTCTAGATAGAGATCTTTTTCTTGCTCTTACTGGGAGATGAATGGCCTCATTATGGTCGGTACCCAAATGCAGTTATGCTTGTGGTGCCGTCGAGGTCGCGGATGATAAGGTCTTGGTGTGATAAGGTCTCAAATGGGTATGCTTGCTTGAGTTTTCTTGAGTTGAACTACAGACGGATCTTCAGAAGCAACTAGTGCTTGAGGCGTGAGAGCCACACTTTTTTTCTTTTGATCTTGGAGAAGGGGGTGGTGAATTGCAGAAACATTGGGATTGGCCGAGGCATTTCCCGCTATAACCCTATTTTGATAGAGTTTAGCATATTGAGTCTTTTTCCTTTTCTCTAAGACTTTCTTCATAACCTCGTCGTAAGTCACAACATAAGAATCATCAAATTCATTCATAACATCGGAGCCCTCCTTTCAAACCAAAAGACCTTTGACTTGATGTACTAGGAGACCCTTGAAGCTTGATCGCTTTCATGAAGCCATAAGACTACTCCCAATTTGCATTGCTTGGGTATCATCCCCCAAAAAATATTGTCAATTGTGAAGCCCCAATATTGACCTTTGCTTGGATTACTGAAATGCCGAAGGCCAAAAGATTGTTGGTTGCGAAGCCCCTTGAGACCTTTAGTGCCAAACTAATTGAGGAAGCTTCCAATGTTGCATATGACTTTGCTAGGGCCCTTGTTGGGAGGTGAAGTGAATTGCTTCTTGACAAGGGAGACTTTCAAACTTGAGTGTAGCCCCTAGAGTGCCACCATTAATTATAAGTGGAGCAAGAAAGTCCCATCCTTGATTGGAGGAATAGGCACGAGCACACATGACATGAAGGCTTTTCGAAGTTCCTCTTGAGAGACTTTGAGGGTAGTCTCACACATCTTTCTTGAGCATAGCCTCTAGGGCTCATTAAATGTCGAGAGTAACAAAAGAATCTCTCATTCTTGAGTCACATAGCCCCTAGGGCGTCATCATTTGTAAAGCAAAGCAAGAGACTCGTCCTTATGTGGGGAACAATCATAAGAGGACATGGCAAGAGCTATTCCATCTCTCGGGAAGCCTTCGGCATACTGTAAGGGCACATGCTTGGAGAATCTTGAAAACTGAGTCACACGTTGTTACCATTTGCTGCCTAAACCAATTGACTCACTGGGGACCATTTGTGCAACCTCGTACCCCTTAATGATGGGCTCGGTCTCGGATGGATCTTGGTTACCATGGGGCTTCTTTCTTACGAACCCAATACTGCACATTTGTTGGAGAAAACTCTTACTTTAAAAACCCCAAACAACCTTTGATCGTGCCATGTGTTGTCAAACTTTTTGCAATTCCCAAAGTTGACTTGGTGAGGAACAGGCTTGCTGAGGAGATTCAATGTAGAACTTGTGCAGTTATCTCCATTAAAGGCCGGGGATCTCCATTTCTCTTTCCCTTCTCTCTCTCACTCTCTCATTTTTATTTTTTTATGACGCACCCTGTTTTTTGCCTAGACCGCCCTTTCGGGTTTTCAATATAGCGGGCATCTCATTTGCATCTTCTTTTTTACTCGATTAATGAGGAAGTGTGCATTGACTCTAGCTGAGGAGATAAGACATGTGATTTTGCGGTGGGGACCTTTTGTCACTAAAGGTGAGTGACATTGACTTGACTAGGGAAGTGGTCCCTAGTATTGACATGTATTTTTATTGAATGACTCACGAAGGCAAGTAAGTCATTAAGAGATAAGGGAAAGAAAGCCCTAATTTGATTGCAAGAAACTGGGAGCGTTACTGAAAGAGAAGAAGCTCCTAGACTCGACAAGAACGTGAAATGATTTCAATTCTAAGAAAGTTGTTCAATCTTGAGGTGATTAATTCATTGGCAAATGACTCGTACAAAGATGTCTTGACAAGTTCGAGATGAAGGCCAATCACCATAACGCACTAGGGCTAAACATATCTTCTTCCTTGCATGAGACCGGACCCGCAGGTTGCCTGTGAATACTCCACTCGCTGTGATGATTGTTGATTTGGCTTCGTCCTTCATTGGAGAATGATGATGATGATCTTGATGTGAACTTCCTTGAATGAGGGGGATATTTTTTTTTTTATGCTCTAACTTTTTACTAGGTTGTTTTGAAAAGTCAACCTAGCGAGCCCCCCCCCCCTTTTTTTAAATCCCCTTTTGAAAACTTTGCTTGATGTTTCTCAACCTTGTTTTGCTTCTTGGCTTTGTCGTTGATGTTGTCGCCTTCGTCACGATGTTTAGCCCCTAGGCGTTCAAGTGATGGTCTTCGTTCCAAAACATTAGACATTTTTTCATCATTTTGCCAAGAATTAAATTGAACAACTTGGAAGAGTGTATAAGGATAAGAACGACTTTTATTAAGACCGACTCAAACTTTAGCATTAACGAGAAGGAAGAAAACTTAATGCGCACAAAAGAGGACTTTTGACTCTTTTTTTATTTAACTCCTATTACTAGGTAGAGAAAGAGAAACGGAGATTGTTGTCGTCGTCTTTGCCGTTGTAGTCTCCTTGTGGCATGATCTCTTGTTGAAGCCCCATTTCAAATCTGAGTCTCTTCATTGATGAGTTTCTCTTCACCCAAGGTAAATTCACCATTGTCGATCAAATCTTGGATGATGTTTCGGAGAAGGAAGCATTCCTCAATAAGATGGCCACTGTGTTGATGATAGCCACAATATTTGTGATGGGCATGGTTGGAACGCATCGTCTTGGGTTTGTACCCTTCTAAAGGATTTATCTTTCCACTTTCCACCAAAGTTTCAAATGCTTCAGCTTGGGTTACTCCTAGGAGAGGAGTGAAAACTCGGTTGTCGGTGGTACTTTTGTGGCTTTTGAGGGACGGTCCACTTGAACATGTTTTACCGTTGACCTTTGCCTTGTTGTCGGTGAACTCTTGTAGACGGGCTTTGAGTTTGGAAACCTCTTCCTCGTGAATTCTTCTTTCGAGATCAAAATGGGCTTGCCATAAATTGTCCTTGCGGCAGGCATCCTCGACAAGTCTATCCATTTGTTCCCCCATGGCTCTTATTATGTTGAAAAGCCTTTCGTTGGACACGGAAATGTACCCACCATTGTTGTTGTTGCCGTTGGAAGCCATTGGACCTATTGAAAGAGCACGGTTGATCTTAGGATGGCCCCACAAACACTTTTTGAATAAAATAAATTAACCCACAAACAGGAAAAGACTCAACCACAGAAGGAAAAATGACTTTTTTTTGTTTATTATTTACAAAAGTCGGAAGGACGTAGTCCTTTTTGGGGTTTCTAGAAAAATAGTGGAATCGTCACACTAGTATATAGACCTTCTTGCGGTCCCATATACTCATCGGATTCCACCACGCTTGTGATACCTACATGTGACGGGATCAAACAAAATTAATGTCATAAAGCATACATGCGGGGATGGATTTTTTATTTTCGTCCATAATAACCACTTGGGGACGGAGTTTTATTTCGTCCATAATAACCACTTGTTTCTTTTGGAAACGGCATGTATGATTTGATGACATTAGTTTAGGGAAATCTCGACACATGAAAACCGACTTGGTCACGGAGTGTTAGACCCTAACTACAATTGTGTTGGCTTGTGCTCGGTTAAAGAGAGGGTTAAGGTCACCCCCGGCATGTAGTCGTGAACTATGCCACGGGTTGAGGTTTACCGCTTCGAAAGAGTCAAGGTCGGGTGGAGCTTGAAACTCTCTAGGACGGGCCTCGACGGGTTTGGGGTTATAGACTTAGTGAGCAATTCATAGGAATATGTGCATGTAGTGTGATGTCAAGCCAAGTGACAAAATATTATTATTATTATTATTATTATTATTATTATTATTATTATTATTATTATTATTATTATTATTATTATTATTATTTCAAAGAAACGAAAAAAACAAAAACAAATAAGCACATAATTACAAATTTCGAATCACCCGTGTGACCGATAAAAAATAAACAGAACAAAAAAAGAGGTTCCGTGCAGGCCCGGTGCCCACACACTGTCATTCTGCCCAGTCTGTTCACTGTTCTGTTTCTGGAAAATTTCCCAGACGCGCGCGCTTTAGGCTATGAGGATGGGAGGCGCGCGCTTTAGGTACTAGAGGGCAGAGGCGCCCGCTTCTGGGCAGTACCTGCAAATTCATGGGTTCAAGGGATTGCCTTGACCCTCAATAAAAATTCTTTCCCCTGCAGTAATTGTCAGCACAGAAACATGGAATAGAAGGACGAGATGAGAGGCGGGCGATTCTGGTAATTGGGGTCGGACGCGCGCGCTTTAGGCCAAGAAGGCCAGAGGCGCGCGCTTCCAACCCTTTTTACCAGAATGCCCAGAAAACAGAATAAAGAACACCAAAAGCAGAAACACAAGTTTAACCCTCTAAATTATCCCCAGCGGAGTCGCCACTGTAGATACCCCGGGAAGCCCACTACTTGGCGGAGTTGCACGGCATCCATCGCGGTGTAGGAGTGTAGATACCCCGGGAATGCCCACTACTTGGCTAGAGCGGTGAATTATCCTAGGATGTCTAACTTGTTTTAATTGTTAGAGTCGCCACCTATGTTTTTAAAGAACATAAGAAAAACCTAAAGAAATAGCCTATTTTATGTACAAAACCAGATATTCGGGAAGAAAAGGGTTCGGGGGTTAGGTGATGGAGTGGGAAGTACTTAAACACCCACTCCGCCCTGCTTACGCGGGTTTTGCTACTATTGGCATTCTAATGCTAAATGTCCTTATTTTAATATGAGAAAAGGTGCTAACAATTATAATGTAAAGAAAAGGGGAATCGCAAAGGGAAATAAAAGATAATTGTTTTATTATATTAATGCTAAAGATTACATCTCAAACGATTACATTAAGAAGTAAATGGTAAATTAAAATGGAGTTTAGAATATTGGAATGTAACCTTGGACAAACTTCAATAGTGAAGTGGCCTTTTGGTTGTATTATGGAGATTGCATACACATTTATAAGAGATGAAAGATGAACAAAGCAAATAAGATTATGAGTTTAGAAGAAAAGAATAAACATTGTACCTTGTGCTTGAATGGGGAAGAACCAATTTGTCTATAGTAACCACTCTTAAAAATGAACTTTTAGTATTAAGAGAGTTTTTGAGTCAAGAATCCTTCCTCTCTTTCCATGGTGGAATGAAGAGGTATTTATAGGTGTTAGAGAAGTGTTTGTGGTCCCAAAGATGGCTCTTCCCCGGATCAAGCTAAGGCATAATGGCCTTGGGGGTTACAAATCAGAAAAAGAGGGAAATTTGGCAAAATCTGGGATTCTGGAGGTGGGAAGCGCGCACATCCCACCTCCCCTATGGGAGGCGCACGCCACTCACAAAGGAGGCCAAAGGTGTGCTCGTCTCATCTTCAGAAAATCCATATTTTAGCCCAAAAGTTAACCCCGTTATGCAGTTAAGCCCCAAAACTAACAAAATTAGTCAGAAACTTAACGAACACCACAAAAGTCAACAAAACCAAAGTAAATAAAGACTCAAGGTTGACTTTGTCACTTAGCCAAATCCAAGACTAATGGAATAAGTCAAGAACTTAACGGAAAGTAACGAAAGTTAACTAAAAGTAACAAAACTTAACAGAAAAGAGGAAGATACAGAATGTGTATGCAATCGGGATATGATAGGTCCAAGGCGGGGTGTCTACAGAGCCCCTCGGCGACATGGAATGCAAAGCAAAATGCGTCGAAGAAAGAAAAAAACATCCGCCAAGGACATCGACAAGGGAGACTAAATAAAAAGCAGGAATTATTGAAATTGCAAGGGATAGGAATGCGCTCCCTGTGTGAGCGGCTTTTGCTAATAAAAGGGGTGCGGTGGCATGAAATCGTCCCACCGTGGCCAATATTTAAAGTCCGTATAGGGGACTAGAGGGACTCGAGAGTCTGCCTGCTGGTTTGGAGGGAATCGAAATTCTGCCTGCTGATTTGGAGGGAATCGAAATTCTGCCTGTTGATTTGGAGGGAATCGAAATTCTGCCTGCTGATTTGGAGGGAATCGAAATTCTGCCTGTTGATTTGGAGGGAATCAAAATTTTGCCTATACCTGTTATGCGTATGCTTTACATATATATGTGCTTGTGTGAGATGTGTGAAGTGTGAAATTGTGCTTGTAGTGTGAAATGTGATTTGAAAAGCAGAGATTGCTTGAGAGGGAGATTTTGCAGAGATGGAGAAATTACTTTTGTGTGTGATGTGATTTGTAAGGAGCTTTGATGAATGATGTTCATACCTTCACTTACCATGGCCGCTTGATTTGGGATGGATTTCTGATGCCGTGGCTTTGATGAAGGATGTCGACACTTTTGATGAAGATGAGTTGCTTGTACTTTGATGGAGTGTTGGTGAGATGACATGATGGGTTGGTCGTGCCAAAAGGCTGCCTACATATCCCTTGAAGAGAATCAGACCAGCGTAGTTCGAGGATGATGGAGAACGCTGGGGAAGAAGCTAAGAGCAAAATAAAGCACATACTTTTTACACAAGCAAGAAAAAGAAAAAAAAGAAAAAATCTTTTTTTTTTAGTTTAGTTCGTGGGTGAACCATTTTAAGCATTGTGTGTTTGTTAAGCCAAGCCAAGATCAAGTCATGTTCGATCGAAGTCCGAATTGTCTCGCTTGAATTCTGTCGTTGCTGTTGTGCCCAACGAAGATTGATGTCTAGCCTTAAGACATTTTTTGATTATGGGGCTTCAAATGGCTTTTGATGTCGAGATACCAAGGGGTTGCTAATTGTAAAGCCCCTAGAACGCCTTTAATGCCAAACTTTGAGTGACTTGCATAGCCCTAAGATAAATCAGCTCTTAGCCCATTCAAATAAGTCGCCTTTTGTTGTTAGCATGAGCAAGCCCCAAGAGAATATTATTGATCCCAAGCTTTGAGAGATTGCTAACCCCCAAATGTCATGTACTTGTTGTTTGCGAACTTGGAGATGGTGGATTGTGAAGACCTTTCGATGTAAAGCCCCAATTAATCTTGGAATCGGCTCGGCATTGAGAGCGGATGCACTGTCGGGTAGAATTCTTGATAGAGATCTTCTTCTTGCTCTTACTGGGGATATGAATGGCCTCATTTTGGTCGGTACCCAAATGTAGTAATGTCTTGTGGTGCCGTCGAGGTCGCGGATGATAAGGTCTTGGTGTGATAAGGTCTCAAATGGGTATGCTTGCTTGAGTTTTCTTGAGTTGAACTACAGACGGGTCTTCAGATACAACTAGTTCTTGAGGCGTGAGAGCCACACTTTTTTGCTTTTGATCTTGGAGAAGGGGGTGCTGAATTGCAGAAACATTGGGATTGGCCGAGGCATTTCCCGCTATAACCCTATTTTGATAGAGTTTAGCATATTGAGTCTTTTTCCTTTTCTCTAAGACTTTCTTCATAACCTCGTCGTAAGTCACAACATAAGAATCATCAAATTCATTCATAACATCAGAGCCCTCCTTTCAAACCAGAAGACCTTTGACGTGAAGTACTAGGAGACCCTTGAAGCTTGATCGCTTTCATGAAGCCATAAGACTACTCCCAAATTGCATTGCTCGGGTATCATCCCCCCAAAAATATTGTCAATTGCGAAGCCCCAATATTGCCCTTTGCTTGGATTACTGTAATGTCGTAGCCTAAAAGATTGTAGGTTGCGAAGCCCCTTGAGACCTTTGGTGCCAAACTAATTGAGGAAGCTTCCAATGTTGCATATGACTTTGCTATGGCCCTTGTTGGCAGGTGAAGTGAATTGCTTCTTTCCAAGGGAGACTTTCAAATTTGAGTGTAGCCCCTAAAGTGCCACCATTGATTATAAGTGGAGCAAGAAAGGCCCATCCTTGATTGGAGGAACAGGCACGAGCACACATGACATGAAGGCTTTTCGACGTTCCTCTTGAGAGACTTTGAGGGTAGTCTCACACATCTTTCTTGAGCATAGCCTCTAGGGCTCATTAAATGTCAAGAGTAGCAAAAAAATCTCTCGTTCTTGAGTCACATAGCCCCTAGGGCGTCATCATTTGTAAAGCAAAGTAAGAGACTCATCCTCGTATGGGGAACAATCATAAGAGGACATGGCAAGAGCTATTCCATCTCTCGGGAAGCCTTCAGCATACTGTAAGGGCACATGCTTGGAGAAGCTTAAAAACTGAGTCACACGTTGGTGCCATTTTCTGCCATAACCAATTGACTCACTGGGGACCATTTGTGGAACCTCGTACCCCTCAATGATGGGATCGGTCTCAGATGGATCTTGGTTACCATGGGGCTTCTTTATTATGAACCCAATACTGCACATTTGTTGGAGAAAACTCTTATTTTAATAACCCCAAACAATCTTTGATCGTGCCATGTGTTGTCAAACTTTTTGCAATTCCCAAAGTTGACTTGGTGAGGAACAGGCTTGCTGAGGAGATTCAATGTAGAACTTGTGCAGTTGTCTCCATTAGAGGCCGGGGATCTCCATTTCTCTTTCCCTTCTCTCTCTCACTCTCTCATTTTTATTTTTTTTATGACGCACCATGTTTTTTGCCTAGACCTCCCTTTCGGGTTTTCAATCTAGCGGGCATCTCTTTTGCATCTTCTTTTTTACTCGATTAATGAGGAAGTGTGCATTGACTCTAGCTGAGGAGATAAGACATGTGATTTTGCGGTGGAGACCTTTTGTCACTAAAGGTGAGTGATATTTACTTGACTAGGGAAGTGGTCCCTAGTATTGACATGTATTTTTATTGAATGACTCACGAAGGCAAGTAAGTCATTAAGAGAGAAGGGAAAGAAAGCCCCAATTTGATTGCAAGAAACTGGGAGCGTTGCTGAAAGAGAAGAAGCTCCTAGACTCGACAAGAACGTGAAATGATTTCAATTCTAAGAAAGTTGTTCAATCTTGAGGTGATTAATTCATTGGCAAATGACTCGTACAAATATGTCTTGACAAGTTCAATATGAAGGCCAATCACCATAACGCACTAGGGCTAAACATATCTTCTTCCTTGCATGAGACCGGACCCGCAGGTTGCTTACGTTCCTCCAGTGTAGAGGCTCAGGTCACCGTTGTTCTTGTGAATACTCTACTAGCCGTGATGATTGTTGATTTTGCTTCATCCTTTGTTGGAGGATGATGATGATGATCTTGATGTGAACTTTCTTAAATGAGGGGGATTTTTTTATTATTTTTTTTTATGCTCTAACTTTTTACTAGGTTGTTTTGAAGAGTCAACCTAGCGAGCCCCCCCTCCCCTTTTTTTTAATCCCCCTTTGAAAACTTTGCTTGATGTTGATCAACCTTGTTTTGCTTCTTGGCTTTGTCATTGATGTTGTCGTCTTCGTCACAATGTTTAGCCACTAGGCGTTCAAGTGATGGTCTTCGTTCCAAAACATGCTTAGACATTTTTTCATCATTTTTCCAAGAATTAAATTGAACAACTTGGAAGAGTGTATGAGGATAAGAACGACTTTTATTAAGACCGACTCAAACTTTAGCATTAACGAGAAGGAAGAAAACTTAATGCACACAAAAGAGGACTTTTGACTCTTTTTTTTTAACTCCTATTACTAGGTAGAGAAAGAGAAACGGAGATTGTTGTCGTCGTATTTGCCGTTGTAGTCTACTTGTGGCATGATCTCTTGTTGAAGCCCCATCTCAAATCTGAGTCTCTTCCTTGATGAGTTTCTCTTCACCTAAGGTAAATTCACCATTGTCAATCAAGTCTTGGATGATATTTCGGAGAAGGAAGCATTCCTCGATAAGATGGCCACTGTGTTGATGATAGCCACAATATTCAATATTTGTGATGGGCATGGTTGGAACGCATCGTCTTGGGTTTGTACCCTTCTAAAGGCTTTATCTTTCCACTTTCCACCAAAGTTTCAAATTCTTCGGCTTGGGTTACTCCTAGGAGAGGAGTGAAAACTCGGTTGTCGGTGGTACTTTGTGGCTTTTGAGGGACGGGCCACTTGAGCATGTTTTATTGTTGACCTTTGCCTTATTATCGGTGAACTTTTGCAGACGGGCTTTGAGTTTGGAAACCTCTTCCTCGTGAATTCTCCTCTCGAGATCAAAACGGGCTTGCCATAAATTGTCCTTGCGGCAGGCATCCTCGACAAGTCTATCCATTTGTTCCCCCATGGCTCTTATTATGTTGAAAAGCCTTTCGTTGGACACGGAAATGTACCCACCATTGTTGTTGTTGTTGCCGTTGGAAGCCATTGGACCTATTGAAAGAGCACGGTTGATCTTAGGATGACCCCACAAACACTTTTTGAATAAAATAAATTAAACCACAAACAGGAAAAGACTCAACCACATAAGGAAAAATGACTTTTTTTATTATTATTTACAAAAGTCGAAAGGACGTAGTCCTTTTTGGGGTTTCTAGAAAAATAGTGGAATCGTCACACTAGTATATAGACCTTCTCGCGGTCCCATACCCTCATCGGATTCCACCACGCTTGTGATACCTACATGTGACAGGATTAAACTAAATTAATGTCAGAAAGCATACATGCGGGGACAGATTTTTTATTTTCGTCCATAATAACCACTTGGGGACGGAGTTTTATTTCGTCCATAATAACCACTTGTTTCTTTTGTAAACGACATGTATGATTTGATGACATTAGTTTAGGGAAATCTCGAGACATGAAAACCGACTTGGTCTGGAGTGTTAGACCCTAACTAGAATTGTGTTGGCTTGTGCTCGGTTAAAGAGAGGCTAAAGGTCACCCTCGGCATGTAGTCGTGAACTATGCCAAGGGTTGAGGTTTACCGCTTCTAAAGAGTCAAGGTCGGGTGGAGCTTGAAACTCTCTAGGACGGGCCTCGACGGTTTTGGGGTTATAGACTTGTGCGACTCGATAGTGAGCAATTCATATGAATATGTGCATGTAGTGTGATGTCAAGCCAAGTAACAAAATATTATTATTATTATTATTATTTTCAAAGAAAAGAAAAAAAAAACAAAAACAAATAAGCACATAATTACAACTTTCGAATCACCCGTGTGACCGATAAAAAATCAACATAACAAAAAAAGAGGTTCCGTGCAGGCCCGGTGCCCACACACTGTCATTCTGCCCAGTCTGTTCACTGTTCTGTTTCTGGAAAATTGCCCAGACGCGCGCGCTTTAGGCTATGAGGATGGGAGGCGCGCGCCTTAGGTACTAGAGGGCAGAGGCGCCCGTTTCTGGGCAGTACCTGCAAATTCATGGGTTCAAGGGATTGCCTTGACCCTCAATAAAAATTCTTTCCCCTGCAGTAATTGTTAGCACAGAAACATGGAATAGAAGGACGAGATGAGAGGCGGGCGATTCTGGTAATTGGGGTCGGACGCACGCGCTTTAGGCCAAGAAGGCCAGAGGCGCGCGCTTCCAACCCTTTTTACCAGAATGCCCAGAAAATAGAATAAAGAACACCAAAAGCAGAAACACAATTTTAACCCTCTAAATTATCCCCAGCGGAGTCGCCACTGTAGATACCCCGACAAAGCCCACTACTTGGCTAGAGCGGTGAATTATCCTAGGATGTCTAACTTGTTTTAATTGTTAGAGTCGCCACCTATGTTTTTAAAGGAACATAAGAAAAACCTAAAGAAATAGCCTATTTTATGTACAGAACCAGAGATTCGGGAAGAGAAGGGTTCGGGGTTTAGGTGACGGAGTGGGAAGTACTTAAACACCCACTCCGCCCCGCTTACGCGGGTCTTGCTACTATTGGTATTCTAATGCTAAATGTCCTTATTTTAATATGAGAAAAAGTGCTAACAATTATCATGTAAAGAAAAGGGGAATTGCAAAGGGAAATAAAATATAATTGTTTTATTATATTAATGCTAAAGATTACATGTCAAACGATTACATTAAGAAGTAAATGGTAAATTAAAATGGAGTTTAGAATATTGGAATGTAACCTTGGTCAAACTTCAATAGTGAAGTGGCCTTTTGGTTGTATTATGGAGATTGCATACACATTTAGAAGAGATGAAAGATGAAGAAAGCAAATAAGATTAAGAGTTTAGAAGAAAAGAATAAACATTGTACCTTGTGCTTGAATGGGGAAGAACCAATTTGTCTATAGTAACCACTCTTGAAAATGAACTTTTAGTTTTAAGATAGTTTTTGAGTCAAGAATCCTTCCTCTCTTTCCATGGTGGAATGAAGAGGTATTTATAGGTGTTAGAGAAGTGTTTGTGGTCACAAAGATGGCTCTTCCCCGGATCAAGCTAAGGCATAATGGCCTTGGGGGTTACAAATCTGAAAATGAGGGAAATTTGGCAAAATCTGAGATTCTGGAGGTGGGAAGCGCGCACATCACACCCCCCCCTATGGGAGGAACACGCCTCTCACAAAGGAGGCAAAAAGAGTGCTCGTCCCATCTTCAGAAAATCCATATTTTAGCCCAAAAGTTAACCCCGTTATGCAGTTAAGCCTCGAAACTAACGAAATTAGTCAAAAACTTAACGAACACCACGAAAGTCAACAAAAACAAAGTAAGCAAAGACTCAAAGTTGAATTTGTCACTTAGTCAAATCCAAGACTAACATAATAAGTCAAGAACTTAATGAAAAGTAACGAAAAATGTTAACAAAAAGTAACAAAACTTAACAGAAAAGAGGAAGATAGAGAATGTGTATGCAATCGGGACATGAGAGGTCTAAGGCGGGGTGTCTACAGGGAGAAACCAAGCTTGGGGACAAAGCTGGAAATTCTGCATGGGGCAGAAGTGGCCGCGTGGCCAATGACAAAAGTGCCCGCATGGCCAAGAGCAAATGTGGCCGCGTGGCCAAGTCTTGTGCCGACTTCCGTTTTTGCTTTTCCTTTTTCTGGCAAGAGTAGGAATCCTAATCCTACTTAAACAGGGTTCCAGCAGTCCAAGAACGCACCAACTGTAGCTTTTGCACACTTTCTTGTTTAGTTATTAACTTTTCTTGTCTTCGCAATGGAGAATCATGCAAGGGTTTCAAGGATTGAATGGGGCATTTACACCACGTCTTTAGAGAAGTGGGTTGCTAAAATTCCACATTATTATCGCAAGGAGTTTAACAAGAGGTTTGTCATAGGATGCCTTTGGTCATTCTCTCACATGAATGCGAATATGAACCTCTTACGTGCTGCCGCTAGATTCTGGGATGAGGAGAACCACGTTTTTAATTTTTCATATAATGAGATAACTCCCACTTATGAATATTTTATGGCCCTTTGTGGTGGTGAAGAGAAGGATGAGATAGCCTTGCCCTTCGGGTTCGTTCCCTTGGAGAAGAGGTTAGCAAGCTTTCTTGGTACAACTGAGGACAGAGTTGTTGGATATATTAGAGGCAAGCATGTTGACCTTTGCGTGATGCCCGAGCGCTTCATGCATGGGGACGTTACTTCTTCCATGGCTTTAGATCCTCTCGCTCTGTGTTTATTTTCCTTGGTTCTTTTCCCTTCTCAAATAAGATTTTCTAGTGGGGAATGCTTGGACATGGTGATGTGGGCCCGCGCGGGTCACAACATTGTACCCATTATTTTAGGAGAGACCCTTTGTGGCATTTCTCGACTTGTTTCTCAGGGAGATATGACGAGGGGGTGACAGACTACTGACTATGTGGCTTCAAGAGAGCCTTTGGGTGAATAATCCCCCACAGTCTTTGAGTGTCGATCCTTGGGTCTACCGCAGTAGGGGCATTTCACACTCATTTGAGCATATGACCCGCAATGGTTGGGAGGTTTACTTGGCCGAGTTTATGGCCCATAAGATACAATGGGTAGTGCCGATTTGGAGTATCCAATCCATGAGGAGCAAGCAAGTGGGGTCTTACATGATCCGTGTACCAACTTTCAGTGAGAGCACATTTTACTACCCATGAGGATGCTTCGTCAATATGGGTTAGCTCAGACCATTCCCGAGGCTTGGGATGAGAACATGGCGAGGTTTCCCTTTAAAGTTCTACGTCTTGATGCCAGTGTTTCGATCTTCATGTATCAGTTCTAGGGCAAAGAGGGCTTCTCATTGTAGACATCCCACCTTGGACCTCTCACCCCGATTGCATACATAGTATTTTTTTTAACTTATTTTCGTTAATTTCTATTACTTCAGTTAAGTTCCTAACTAATTCCGTTAGTTTTGGACTAAACTGCATAACAGAATTAACTTTAGAGTCATTTTTGTCATTCTGTCTTTTCCACCCGCGGGTGCCTCCGGCACTGCATGTGGGCTGCGCACGCGTCTCGCCCCTAAAGCCGGACTCGCGCGCCTCCCATTATGGCAGTAACGGATTGCGCCTTATTTCCCTCCTTTTTCTTGATCAGAAAAACATCTTTTTACCTCCACATTCACCCCCCTAGTTTTGTAACCTCCAATCCCATTATTTTAGCCATTGCTTTAAAACAAAATATTTCTTTTATTTATTATTTGATTTTCTGTTTATTATTTATTATTTATTTATTTTCTTATTGGTTGAAAAGCCATCATTTCCTCTCTTTTCTACCTATAAAACCCCCTCATTTCTACCTTAGAAAGGGTCTTCAACTTTCTCTACACTTTTACTTTACACAAATTCTCCCAACAAGAGTTTTTAGCAACAAAACTCTACACAAATTTCTACACAACAATTTCTCTACAACAACTCCATCTCCAAGTTAAATTTTGAAGTTCTTCTTTTCCTAAAGGTACTTTATTCTTTCTTCTTCTATTTTACATGTCTTTTTAATGTATGCAATCCCCATCAAATGGGACATGACCAACTAATCACTTTATTACATTAAAGTTGGTTAAGGTTATCTCCCTACATTCCAACTCTACTTTAATTTCCCCATTTCATATTAATGTAATTGTTACATGTAATCTTTAGCATAAAATCAATAAAACAATTCTCTTTTATTTCCCTTTGCAATTCCCCTTTTCTTTACATTATAATTTTTAGCACTATTAATAAATTGAAGGACTCTTTAGCATTAGAACACTTTTAGTAGATGGACCCGCGTAAGCGGGGCGGAGTGGGTGTTTAAGTACTTCCCACTCCGTCACCTAACCCCCGAACCCTTCTATTCCCGAATCTCTGGTTTTGTACATAAATTAGGCTATTTCTAGGTTTTTCTTATGTTCCTCTAAAAACATAGGTGGTGACTCTACAAATTAAAACAAGTTAGACATCCTAGGATCCTTCCACCGCTTTAGCCAATTAGTGAGCTCTCCCTAGGTATCTACAGTGGCGACTTTGCTGGGGACTGCTTAGAGGGTTAAACTTGCGTTCTTTGCTTTTGGTGTTCTTATTTCTGCATTCTGGTGGAAAAAGGTGGGGAGCGTGCGCCTCCGGCCTTCTTGGCCTAAGGCGCGCGCCTCCGACCTTCACCATCAGAATCGCCCGCCTCTTATCTCGTCCTTCAATTCCATGTTTCTATGCTAACAATTACTTCAGGGGAAAGGTTTATTATCTAGGGTCAAGGCAGTCCCTTGAACCCACTGATTTGCAGGTTTTCACCCAGAAGCAGGCGCCCCATCCCCCTCTTCCTCTCACGCGCGCGCCTCCGGAGTAGGTAGCCCAATGCGCGAGCTTCTGGGTAATTTTCCCAGAAACAGAACAGTGCACATAACATAATGATTGACAGTGTGTGGGCACCGGGCCTGCACAGAACAATTTTTATTTTCTGTTTATTTTTATCGGTCACACGGTTGATTCGAAAGTTGTAAATATGTGCTTTTTTTTTTCTTTTTTTTTTTGAAAAACAAAAATATTTTGTCACTTGGCTTGACCTCATACTACATGCACATATTCTTATGAATTGCTCACAATCGAGTCGCACAAGTTCATAACCCCAAACCCGTCGATGCCCGTCCTAGAGAGTTTCAAGCTCCACCCGACCTTGACTCTCTCGAAGCGGTAAACCTCAACCAGTGGCGTAGTTCATGACTACATGCCGGGGGTGACCTTAAGCCTCTCTTTAACCGAGCACAAGCCAACACATTCGTAGTTAGGGTTTAACACTCCGTGACCAAGTCGGTTTTCATGTGTCGAGATTTCCCTAAACTAATGTCATCAAATCATACATGCCGTTTCTAAGAGAAACAAGTGGTTATTATAGACGAAATAAAACTCTATCCCCAAGTGGTTATTATGGACGAAATAAAACTCCGTCCCCGCATGTATTCTTTATGACATTAATTTAGTTTAATCCCTTCACATGTAGGTATCACAAGCATGGTGGAATCCGATGAGTATATGGGACCGCGAGAAGGTCTATATACTAGTGTGATTATTCCACTATTTTTCTAGAAACTCCAAAAAGGACTTCGTCCTTCCGACTTTTTTCAAAAAAAAAAATAAATTCTTTATGTGGTTGAGTCTTTTCTCTTGTTTGTGGGTGAAATTATTTTACTGAAAAGGTGTTTGTGGGCCAATCTAAGATCAACCGTGTTCTTCCAATAGGTCCAATGGCTTCCAACGGTAGCGACAACAAGGGGGAGAACATTTCCATATCCAACGAGAAGCTTTTCAACATAATGAGAGCCATGGGGGAACATATGGATAGACTTGCCGAGGATGTCCATCGTAAAGACGATTTGTGGCTAGCCCGTTTTGATCTCGAGAGGATAATTCACAAGGAAGAGATTTCCGAACTCAAGGCCCATCTGCAAGAGCTCACCGACAACAAAGGAAAGGCCAACGGTAAAGCATGCTCGAGTGGCCCTCCCAACAAAATCCACAAAAGTACCACCATGCATTTGGTGGCAAGGGGAAAGGTTAAGCCTTTGGAAGGGTACAAGCTGAAGACGATACCGGAGAATCATGCATTTGGTGAATGATGCAACTACCACAAGCATAGCGGCCACACTACCGAATGTTGCTTCCTTCTCCGAAACATCATCCAAGATTTGATCGACAATGGTGAATTTACCTTGGGTGAAGAGCAACTTATCAAGGAAGAAGCTTAGATTTGAAATGGGGCTTCAACAAGAGATCATGCCACAAGGAGACTACAACGACATGGAGGATGACGACAGCAATCTCCGTTTCTCTTTCTCTACCTATAATAGGAATTAAAAAAAAAAAGAGTCAAAAGTCCTCTAAATGTGTGCATTAAGTTTTCTTCCTTCTCATTAATGTCAAAGTTTGAGTCGGTCTCATCAAATAAAAGTCGTTCTTGTCCTCATACACTCTTCCAAGTTGTTCAATTTAATTCTTGGCAAAATAATGAAAAGATGTCTAAACAAGTTTTAGAACGAAGGCCATCACTTGAACGCCTAGGGGCTAAACATCGTGACGAAGGCGACAACATCAACGGCAAAGCTAAGAAGAAAAACAAGATGGAGCAACATCAAGCAAAGTTTTCAAAGGGGAACAAAAAAAAAAAAAAACTCGCTAGGTTGACTCTTCAAAACAACCTAGGCAAAAGTTAGAGCATAAAAAAAAAAAAAAAAAAAAACCCTCATTCAAAGAAGTTCACATCAAGATCATCATCATCATCCTCCAACGAAGGACGAAGCAAAATACACAAACATCACGGCGAATGGAGTATTCACAAGAACTACGGTGACCTGAGCCTCTACACTGGAGGAATGTAGGCAACCTGCGGGTCCGGTCTCATGCAAGAAAGAAGATATGTTTAGCCCTAGTGCATTATGGTGATCGTCCTTCATCTCAAACTTGTCAAGACATCTTTGTACGAGTCATTTACCAATGAATTAATCACTTCAAGGTTGAACAACTTTCCTAGATTTGAAATCATTTCACGTTCCTTGTCAAGTCTAGGGGCTTCTTATCTTTCAGCGATACTCCCAATTTCTTGCAATCAAATTGGGGCTTTCCTTCTCTTCTCTCTTAATGACTTACTCGCCTTCGTGAGTCATTCAAAAATACATGAAGTCAATACTAGGGACCACTTCCCTAGTCAAGTCAATGTCACTCATCATTAGTGACAAAAGGTCTCCACTGCAAAATCATATATCTCTCATCCTCAGCTAGAGTCAATGCACGCTTCCTCATTAATCGAGTCAAAATGAAGACGCAAAAGAGAAACCCGCTAGATTGAAAACCCGAAATGGCGGTCTAGGAAAAAAATAGGGTGCGTCATAAAAAAAATGAGAGAGTGAGAGAGAGAAGGGAAAGAGAAATGGATATCCCCGGCCTCTAAAGAAGACAACTGAACAAGTTCTACATTGAATCTCCTCAGCAAGCCAGTTCCCCGCCGAGTCAACTTTGGAATTGCAAAAGGCTCGACAACACATGGCACAATCAAAGGTCGTTCTGGGTTATTGGCATAAAAGAGGTTGTTCTTGCAATATCTATTTTTGGGTTCATGTGAAAGAAGGCCTGTGGTAACCAAGATCCATCTGAGCCCATCATTGAACGGTACGAGGTTGCACGAATAGTCCCCAGTGAGTCAATTGGTTTGGGCAGCAAATGGCAACAACATGTAATTCAATTTTTGAGCTTCTTCAAGCATGTGCACCTAAAGTATGTCGAAAGGCTTCCCAAAAAATGGAGTAGCTCTTTCCATGTCCTCTTATGCTTGTTCCCCCGCACGAGGACGAGTCTCTTGCTTTTCTCGACAAATCATAACGCCCTAGGGGCTATGTGACTCAAGAACGAGAGCTTATTTTTGCTTCATTTGACAGTGTAGATACCCCGGGGGACCACGGCTTGGCTAGAGCGCGTGAATTACCTAGGATGTCTAATTGATTTTAAGATTCGCCACCCACGTTTTTGAGGAACGCAAGAAAACCTAAGAAAATAGCCTTTTTTATTGATTATGAAACCAAAGATTCTTGAGATGAGGGGTTCGGGGTTTAGGTTACGAAATGGGAAGTACTTAAACACCCATTTCACCCGAGCAAAGTCGGTCTTGTTTGTTCATAATTCACTTTAAAGATAAATGTGTTCTTCTTATTTGAATGATGATAAAAGAGGGGTTTTAAAGTTTAAAATGTAGGGAGATGACTCCTAGGACAATTCAATGTAATGAAAGGACCATTGGTGTCATGTCCAAAGTGGTTTTGGGGTGATTGCACATTTGATTGGAGAAGAAGAAGAAGAAGAAAAAAAAGAAGAAGAAAGTTTAAGACATTTACCTATAGTATCCTTCAAAGAGAACCTCTTGAAAAGCCTTGAAGAAGAGGTTGAATACTTGGAGAGAATACTTCTTGGTTGAAAGGTCTAAAAGAAGAGTCTAGAAAAGAAGTGAGGAAAAAGGTCCCTTCCAATGATGGATTGGAGGGGTTTTTATAGTTGAAAGAGGGGAGTTTTTGGAGCCAAACGGAGTCTCCAAGAAATCTTTTCCGGGCAAAATCATGTATAATGAGTAAGGGAGAGATTCTTGGGCAGAATCTGTAACTGACACACCCCAGAAGCGCGCGCATCCCACCTAGGCGGCGGAAGAAGCGCGCGTCTGGCCTCAAGAGGCGGAGGCGCGCGACTCTGAAAAGCAAATTTTGATAGAATGGATTAGAAATTTAGAACTGTTATTCAGTTTAGTCCCGAGACTTAACGGAGTCCGTCTGGAACTTAATTAAAGTAACAAAAACTAACAGAAAACACTTAAAAGAGGGAGAAACACAAAATCAAGTGTGCAATCGGGGTGAGCGGTCCTAGGCGGGGTGTCTACAGAGCCCCTCGGCGGCGTGGATTGTGAAGCAAATGCGCCGACAAAAGACAGACATCCGCCTAGGATATCACCAAGAAAAAGAAAAGACTCGATAAAAGCAGTAATTTGAAATTGCAAGGGACAGAGGTGCGCTCCCTGTGTGAGCGGCTTTGAGAGATAAAGGTGCGCTCCCTGCGTGAACGGCTTTGCCAATAGCGGGATCTGTTTGCTGAAGGAAGGATCTTGTTTGCTGGAAGCGGGACCTGTTTGCTGATAGCGAGATCCGTTTGCTGGTAGCGGGACCTGTTTGCTGATAGCGAGATCCGTTTGCTGGAAACGGGACCTGTTTGCTGATAGTGAGGTCCGTTTGCTGGAAGCGGGACCCGGAGGACCGTTTGCTTGAGTGCGGGACCCAGAGGACCGTTTGCTTGAGTGAGGGACCCGGAGGACCGTTTGCTTGAATGCGGGACCCGGCGGACCGTTTGCTTGAGTGCGGGACCCGAAGGGCCGTTTGCTTGAGTGCGGGACCCGGAGGGCCATTTGCTTAAGTGCGGGGCCTAGAGGACCGTTTGCTTAAGTGCGGGGCCTAGAGGACCGTCTGCTAAAGTGCGGGGCCTAGAGGACCGTTTGCTGAAGTGTGGGGCCTAGAGGACCGTTTGCTTGAATGGATGTAGATTTTGCTTGATGAGGAAGCGGTGATTATGTGGCTCATCCTGGACCAAGTTGTTGTCGTGAGTCGCACTTGGATGTTGACTGTTTGAATTTGACTTTCGATGGGGTGCGGGCACAGTTGACTGCGGAGTGCTTTGTGCTGGGGATGAATTGTAAAAACTGATTTTTGAGAAAATAACAGACACCCTACTTTGAGTGGGAGTTTTTATCTTATTTCATTTTTTAGACATGCTTTAAGGGCGGACCAAATTAATGTGTGCCCAGCTGAGTGTTTGTTGTAGTCGTTTGAGCTTCTCGTGTTGCTGGGATTGATCTTTTCTGCAAGTTGAAGGCGTTGGAACGCCTGGGTTCTATTCTGAACTAACAAAGGCTATTTATGGAGCATTTTCTACCTGGGACGCGGGCGCTTCCTCTTTTGGAGACGGGCCGCGTGCGCCTTGTAGACTGGTGTCAGGAGGCGCGCGCCTCTTGGAGGCAAAATTCAGGGCCTGATATTTGCTGACCAAAAGATCCCCCAACAACTATAATATCAGCTTCTGGTCGGTAATTCGATTCCAACAGCTTTCTTCTGCCATTTTTGAACACCATTTTATTGCCCAATTTTTCTTATAACCTTCTTTCCCATGGCCTCTAACTTTTTTAGTCTTGGTGCCGAGGTTGTCAAGAGTTACGAGAAGGATTTATCGACATTCGTTTATTCTTTCAAGACCCATCCCAAAAATGCTTTCATCAAAGATTTCGGATTTCGAATTCTGTTTACTTTGAGAACATTGAAGCCGGATTGGGACTTGTTGAAGGCTGCTGCAGCCTTCTGGGATTGTGATAGCCATGAATTCAACTTTTCGGCTAATGAAATGGTGCCGACTGTCGATGATTTTGGGGCCATTTTGGGTATGCCTTTGGTCGGTCGGATTGCCGTCCCTAAGTATCACCGCGGTGTTGTCGATTCTTGGGTTGACCTTCTGAATCTCCCTGTTGGAGAGGTGAAGAAGATGATGCATAGGACCGTTGTTGACATAACTGAACTTCCGATGTTTTTCAGTTTGCATTCGGAAGATGTTGTGGTTCAGTCCTTTAAGAGAAATGCTATGGCTGTCTGCCTTTTCAGCGAGGTTTTGTTTGTCTCTCCTCTGGGTATTGCGGATGCGCAGTTGGCTAAATTCGTGTTGCAGGCGGAAGGACAGTGATTTAGCATAATTCCGCTCATTGTAGGAGAGACCTTGCATGGTTTGGACGAATTGCACGTACGGGCGAGATGCGATGAGGAAGCCCCTTGCTTTTGACCATATGGCTTCGGGGGCATTTCAGGCTTTATGCGTCAGATGGTGACCTTTCTCCTTTTGCTGTCCATAGGAGACGGTTGTTGATTAGAGATTTAACTGAAGAGGGTTGGAGGTGATTTTTTGCTTCTCGTCCTACAGCTGCCGTTGAGTGGTGCCCTTGGGGTCTTCGCCTTTTTATGGAGTGGACCTCTGGTTTTCAATATGTGGTTTTACCCGGGTTGAGAGATTCTTCGTTTTACCAACCAGAACGGGTTCTAAGACAATTTGGCCGTCAACAGATAACTCCTTTTCCGAGGAACGGGAGGCTTCGTCCAGTTTCTTATATGGGTCCAGACTTCTCGAATGAGCTTCAGTCGGCTTGGGGAGATGATCGTAACCGTTGGGCTTCCGCTCCATTGCACCGGGGTAGTGTTTTTCTTCTCGAGAGTTACTTGGATCATTTGCTTGGTACCGTCTACCACGGCATTACTTGGGTAGATGCTCTTCGGCTGAGTTGTTAGGGAAGGACTTTGAGCCTAGCAGTGCTTTGAGGTACAAGGAAGCTGATGCTGATGTGAACAACATTCTAAATGACCCTTTTGGTACCCCTTTGGATGACTTTTATGCTCGGAGGCGCTCTGTTGCGCAGAAGGTATCGGTCCGCATCAGTGTTCCTAAACCTCCCAAGAAGGGTAGGATTGATGGTCGTTCGGGTGGTCCTTCGAAGGCCAAGAGAAAATTAGATTTTTCCTAGTATCCCCAAGAGATTGCAATTAAAATAGACCACTTGTTAGGATTTTAATGTTTTAAGTCTTTTAGTAGCTCAACATTTCCATTGTAATGATCAAAATAATTCAATGAATGAATAAGAATTGCATCTCGTTAATTTGAAA
Organism: Campanula takesimana; assembly: GCA_026119855.1. Taxonomy (NCBI): domain Eukaryota; kingdom Viridiplantae; phylum Streptophyta; class Magnoliopsida; order Asterales; family Campanulaceae; genus Campanula; species Campanula takesimana. The sequence continues at coordinate 658,541 of JAOWBW010000329.1, forward strand.
TGATTTGGGTATTTGTTTATATTTTAGACCGCACCCGAAGGTTGCCTACGTTCCTCCAGTGTAAAGGCTCAGGTCTCCGTATTTCAAACAAACGAAGACCATTTTTTTTTGTGTGCACCCCTGTTTTTTGCCTAGACCGCCCTTTCAGGTTTTCAATCTAGCGGGCTTCTTTTTTGCACGTGCTCTAATTTTTGCCTAGGCCGCCCTTGCGGGTTTTCAACCTAGCGAGCTTTTTTTTTTTTTTTCGATGGTCTTCGTTTATTAGACGTAAAATCTCTTCAACTTATCGAGGTTGACTTCCTTTGGCAGCTGATCTCCGTCTAAATCCACGAGTCAAACTGAACCGCCGCTTAGTATCTTCTTGACTACGTACGGACCGATCCATCGGGGTCCCCATTTTCCAAGGGGGTTCATGGCATTAGGAGGGTGTTGTCTTAGGACCAAATCTCCCACACTGATGTTTCGGGGCTTCACCTTTTTGTTGAAATCCCTAGCCATTCTTTGTTGATAGGCCCTCGTACGTTCGATTGCCCTTAGCCTTCTCTCATTGAGTAGGGCTAGCTGTTCATATCGACTTTGCATCCAATCGACTTTATTGACTTGGTTCTCGAGGAGGACCCGTAGGGATGGGACTTCGAGCTCTATTGGGAGTACAGCTTCGGAACCATATACCAGTGGATAAGGAGTTTCTCCAGTCGCTGTCCGTATTGACGTGCGGTAGCCCCATAATGCTAAAGGTAGTTTTTCGGGCCAATCCCTTCCAGTGGAGGCCATTTTCTTCACAATGGTCTCGATTATCTTATTAGCTGCTTCGACCGCGCCGTTTGCTTGAGGGCGGTATGGAGATGACTTGTACTTAGTAATCTTGTATTCTACCAGGAGCGCGTCCATCTCTTTCTCAAAGTAAGAACCGTCGTCTGAGATGATCTCATGAGGAACGCCGTACCGGCACATGATGTGGATTTTTACGAATTCGGCCACTTTCTTGGCGTTGAGAACTCGATAAGCCTGTGCTTTGACCCATTTTGTAAAATAGTCCACGGATACTAGGACGAAAGATTGTCCGTTGCTGCCAGTAGGGTGAAATTTGCCGATGATGTATATGCCCCAACAAGAGAAAGGCCAAGGCGTAGTCATATTGTAAAGTTGTAAGGGTGGAGCGTGCTGTAGGTTGGCATGGAATTGGCATTTGGCGCACCTCTTGACTTTCTTGATGCAGTCCCTTTCCATGGTACTCCAATAATAACCCATGTGGAGTATCTTCTTGGTCAACATAAACCCGTTCATGTGGGGCCCACATTCACCTTCGTGGATCTCATGCATTATTTCTTGAGCTTTGGTCTCATTTGCGCATAGGAGATTGATCCCTTCGTGGTGCCTTTTGTAGACTTGGTCCCCAATCAGTACATATCGGGAAGCTAGTCTTTGTAATGCCATTTGGGACTTCTTATTACTATTCTCAGGATAAGTACCATCCTTGAGGAAATTCATAATATCCGCATACCACGGGGAGTTTGCTTGGACCTCGTTGATCTCGATACTCATGCAGTATGCCGGACTGTTCCTTCGGGAAATTTTGAAGGGCTTCACCATTTTACCCTCAGGTATTTCGATCAGTGAAGCGATGGTGGCTAGTGCATTAGGAAAACGGTTTTTATCCCTTGGCAGGTAGTTGAAGGTGATTTCTTGAAACTGTTCAACCAACTCCTCGAGATGTTGACTTTACCATTGCAGAGTCGAGTCTTGAATCTTCTACTTTCCAGTGTCTGATTGATGATGAGCAAGGAATCACCAAATACCTCTAAACTTGTGACATTTCTCTCGAGGGCTGCTTCGAGCCCCGTCATGCATGCTTCGTAATCAGCGATGTTGTTGGTGGCTTCAAATTCGAGGCAGATAGCCATTGGAGTATACATGTCCTTTGGATCAACAAGTAACATCCCTATGCCATATCCATGCTTATTGGCTGCGCCATCGAAAAAAAGTTACCACTTATTTTCTTCTGTTGTAGCGCAAATTAAATGCTCGTTGGGGAACTGTACATCTTCCCCCTTCACTTTGTCACACGGAAATTCAGCAAGCTGATCACTAAACACTTTCCCCCTGATGGATTTGAGTGTGACGTAGGTGATATCGTAGCCGGCGAGCATGAAATACCATTTGGCTATCCTTGTTGACATGAAAGGCTTCTCGAAGATGTAGCGGAGAGGGTCCACTTTTGCTACCAACTTGATTGGGAAGGCCTCCATGTAATGCTTGAGCTTTTGAGTAACCCAAACCAATGCAGCACAAGACTTCTCTAAGACAGAGTAGTTTTTTTCAGCTCCTTGAAATCGGCGGCTGACAAAGTAGATAGCATTCTCTTTTGTGGAGTCTCGCTGTTCTTGTGCTAACATAGCCCCTAGGGCTTCATCATTGACAGTGAGATAGAGCAAGAGAGGCTTCTCCTTGTGCGGTGAAACCAAAACTGGAGAGCATGTCAAGTAATGCTTCACTTGGTCGAAGGCTTCTTGGAAAGTATCGGTCCATTCTAGAGCCACATTCTTTTTGAGTAGCTTGAAGATCGGCTCACACATGGAATTGGTGCACAAATCGACTGATGTATTGAAGTCTGCCCATGAAACCTTTGATTTCCTTCTGCATCTTTGGAGGAGGCATGTCAATGATTGCCTTGATCTTGGAAGGATCGGCTTCAATTCCCCTCTCAGTGACCATGTAACCGAGGACCTTTCCTCTGACGACCCCAAAAGTGCACTTTGCGGGATTGAGTCTCATGTTGTGTTGTCGAAGTCTTTCAAAGAATTTGCAAAGATCGATCAAATGTTGACCGTTGGTTCCCTTTGAATGGATGATCATGTCGTCTACATAGACCTCGATCTATTTGTGAATCATGTAATGGAATAGATCCGTAACATCCCTCTGGTAGGTAGCCCCAGCGTTCCTTAGTCCGAACGGCATGACTGTGTAGCAGAAAGTCCCCCACGGAGTTGTGAAAGCTGTCTTGTGTTGATCCTCTTCGGACATGAGAATCTGATTGTAACCAACAAAACCGTCCATAAATGAGCGGACTTCATAGTTGGCAGTCGAATCGATGAGCATGTCGATGTTTGGTAGTGGAAAATCATCTTTCGGGGAAGCTTTGTTCAAATCCCGGAAGTCCACACAAACTCGAACCTTGCCGTTTGCCTTTCTGACTGTCACAATGTTGGCTAGCCAAGTCGGATACTTAATGACTTTGATGAAACCCACACAGAGGAGCTTTTCAATTTCTTCTTTGAATTGTAGAGACCATTCTAGCTTGATCTTTCTGAGCTTCTGCTTTACTGGCTTGGTGTCCTCTCTGATCGGAATTCTGTGCTCCGCGACCTTTCTGTCCAAACCCGGCATGTCTTTGTACGACCATGCGAATATATCCACAAACTCTTTGAGTAGCGCAGTCAATCTGTCTTTGTCTTCCCCTTTGAAGAAGCTGCCAATCTTCGTTTCTTTCGGCTCTTCGTCGGTACCCAGATTAACAACATGCAATTCCCCATCAGCCCCTGGACCATTTTCACCACGACAACGAACCTGTTGAGCTAGTTTATTTAGGTATGTTATGTTTTCGTGGTCTATTTCATCATAATTTGAATCATTATTAACTTGTTCATTAAGTTCGTTATTAGTTAATTCATCATTTATGATGTTTGCAATCTCGGGGTACTTAGAAATATCGAATTTTTCATTAGCAAAGAAAGGAAACACACGCTCGGCTATTGCCTCCATATCGGTGAGGGTATTAGAAACACTTTTGGACTTGAAAGTAAGTGTGAGCCGCTCTTCCTTTGTTGCTGTACGGGGTATGCAACCCATTTCTTGGATCAAGAAATCCTCGGATACTATGGCCCCCTTCGTTGAATACCAGTTGTTGATTGGCTTGGAGCTTGGCGAGATCTCACTGACGGTTTCCTTTCTGACGACGGTGTCGTAGATGGCGTTGACTTGATAATCGTCCATGATGGCAAATTCTTCGAACATGGAGGCTAGATCGAATAGTTCTTCCCCCACGGTAATCTCTACCTCGGACTCTATAGTCACTTTCTTGCCCCACGACTCTCGGGGTGACATTGGAGTAGGCTCCCTTTCTTGTGTCGGAATCTCACAATCAGTGAAGATCTCGAGTCCGGGTTTTCTGACGCCCTTGTTGTTCACCCATGGTTCGGGAAAGATCATGTACAGAACATCTTCCCCTTGGCGAACAAAATAACTATTTAGTGTGTTACGGTAAGGCCTCAAGTTAGGGATTTCATATTGTCGACCTTCTTTGCGAGCTCGGGTCTTTTGATTCTTGACTGCTTGCTCGTACTTCATGTCATCTTTGGTAGGCTCGTATCCCAGACCAAACTTGTTCTTGACAAAAGGAACTTCTACGGGGTGCAATATCCCTTGTTGATGCTTCCCTAGGCCTAGACCGGGAAAGTGATTCATGTTCCTTATCATGCGGAGGATTTTAGGATTGCCGAGGGTCCATTGTCTGTTTCCCCCTTCTTTGTCGATGGTTTTGACGCCGGAGAGAGTGGCATCTTCTATCCCGTGTTGAACTTGGTGAACGGGTTGTCCCCCATTTCTGTGGATGGTGACATTCTCGGCCATGACGGTGACTATCTCGTCCCCATTTCTGATCTTGACACATTGATGGAGAGTGGAAGGGACCGCATTGGAACTGTAGATCCATGGTCGGCCCAAAAGCAAGTTGAATGAAGCAGGGACATCAAGTACTTGGAATGGGACGGACATGATCATGCTTTCAAATTCGATATCAACTTCTAGAATTCCCATGACTGTACGGGAAGTGCTATCGTACCCTCTAATGACTTGGGCGGAGGGTTGTAAATCGGAGCTTTTGAGCCCCAGTATGCCCATGACTCGGCTAGGCATTAAGTTGAGTGCAGAACCACCGTCTACTAGAACTCTTGAGATGGGTCTCCCCTTTGCCCTTACTTTGAGGTAGATGGCTTCATTGTGTTCGGACCCAAATGGCGGGAGGTCCATGTCGGCAAAAGTGATGACATTGCTGAAGTGAATATGACCTATCATTGCTGTGAGGTCCTCGGGAGTCGTGTCAGGAGAGACTGATGTGTCATCCAAGTTCTTGATGACGAGGTCTCGGTGTTTCTTTGATGATGCAATAAGGTCCCAGATGGATATGTTGGCTTGCGTCTTCTTGAGTTGTGTTAACAAAGGATCTTCGGGTACGTCGCGTGCTTGCGATCTTTGAGAAGAGGTGTTGGTTGCTGCGGTATTGGGAGGGATTGTGCTCGTTGTTACTCGGCCACTGCGAGTGAGCACGTTCACGGTCCCGTGTAGCTTCTTCTTCCTATTCTCTAATACTTCCCTCATAATCTCATCATAAGTTACAACATAACAAGAATGATCAAGTTTATTCATATCATCGGAGCCCTCATTCACAATTGGGATCAAATGAGTGGTTCCTTCAAACTCTCCTACTTCTATTACATTGACACCACCCTCATTAGGGATTATGAATTACTTCTTGTCTATGAGGTCTTGGATGGTGTTGCGGATGGAGAAGCAATCCCCGGTGAGGTGGCCGGTGCATTGATGGTAGTCACACCATTTGTGGTGGGCATGATTGGGACAGAGCGGTTGTGGTTGCTTGTACCCTTGAAGAGGAGTGATTTGTCCCTTGGCCTTCAGAGCTTCATAGGCCTCGGTGATGGTCATGCCATTGAGAGGAGTGTAGACGCGGTCGTTTTGGAACCGCTTGCCTTGTGGTGGAGGGAACTTCTTGTAATTCCCCTTGTCGGTAGTAACGGCATTGACAGAAGCCTCTTTGTTTGAATTAGAGGCGGCCTTGTAACGATAGGTAGGAGTGGCCTTCTTAATGTCCTTGAGCAAGTCATCCATGCGTACCCCCGCCTCATACATTTAGGAGAAGTCGGAGTAGCAAGCCCCACTTAGGTGGGTGCGGAGATCAATCTTGAGACACTTGAGAAAGATGTCCATTTGCTCTTTTGTGTTTGGCCTCTCAACAATTTCATAGAGCTTGTCATTCCATCTCCTTGTGAAGTCAATGAAGGACTCGTTGTCTCTTTGGGTGGTGTTCTCGAGCTCTTTCCTTGTGGGCCGGTGAGTGGTGTTGCCTTGATATTGATTTTTTAAGGCAAGCACAGCGGCATCCCAATCAAGACGAACAGTGAGCGGGAGAGTTGTATACCAATATTTTGCCGCCCCCTCGAGGGTGAGAGGAAAGCATTGAGCCATAACTTTTGGGGAGACCTTCTTCGGAACCATAGCCCAAATGTAAGTCTCGATGTGAGCCATTGGGCATGAGTTGCCATTAAACTTTCTAATGTCGGGCATCTTGAATTTGTCGGGGAGAGCGGCCATCGTGCTCATGAGGATGGATGACTGATAAAGTCTTGTGTTGGAGCTTTTTCCCATGTTGAGGCCGTCAAATTTCTGATCAATGTAGGCCATGATGGAATTGACCATTTTGGGGTCGTTGTTGTCGGTGCTTGGTCCCCCCACTTTTTTGGTACGGGCACTGACATATGGGCTTTCAAACAAACCCTCGGTCCACTCAGATTCCTCATTGTCATTAACCCCCTTGTTCTTGGAGAGCTTGAGGAGCTTGGCTTTCAATTGGTCAACCTCGGCTTCGTGGGCCTCCCTTTGACTGTCGACATGAGCTTGCCACAAGGCTTCTTTGGTTTGAGCCTCGTTGTGGAGAGTGGTGACTTATTGTTGAAGAGTTTGGACCATGGCAGATAGTTTCTCGAGAGTCATGGCGTTGTTGGTTCTGGAGTCGCCGGCCATTGATGATGCAGAAGCTGTAGGAGTGATCGGTTCACGAACAAGCCGGTTGGATGAATTCCTGTAGATGCAGAGAGTACCAATCGGACCTATAATTGGAGAAGTAGCCCTTGTCAGTCTCGGTTCACACTTTCGGTCCATGAAGAGGTTGAGAACACACAGTTGGGCACACGACTCGAACCACATAAAAAAAACTCTTTTTTTATTTATTTTATAAGTCGGAGGGAATGGGTCCCTTTTGGGGTTTCTAAGAAGATAATGGAATCGTCACACTAGTATATAGACCATCTCGCGGTCCCATATACTCATCGGATTCCATCGCGTTTGTGAATCCTACATGTGTCGGGATTAAACTAAATTAATGTAGTAAAGCATACATGCGGGGATAGATTTTTTTATTTTCGTCTAAAATAACCACTTTTGGGGACGGATTTGTATTGCGTCCCTTTCAACAAGTTGGCATGTATGATTTGAAAACATTAGTTTAGGAAAATCTCGGTACATGGTAACCGACTTAGCCACGGAGTGTTAGACCCTAACAAGAATTGTGTGGTTTGTGCTCGGCTAAAGAGAGGCTTAAAGGTCACCCCCGGCATGTAGTCATGAACTACGCCACGGGTTGAGGTTTACCGCTTCGAAAGAGCCAAGGTCGAGTGGAGCTTGAAACTTTCTAGGACGGGTCTCGACGGGTTTGGGGTTGGACTTGTGTGACTCGATAGTGAGAAATTTATAGGAGTAATGTGCATGTAGTGTGAGGTCTATCACGTGACAAATTTTTTTATTATTTATTTTTTTTAAAAAAATAAAAGATAAAAAAAAAACACATAAAAACGTAAATTACAACTCCCGAATCACCCGTGTGATCGGTAAAATAAAACACAAAATTAAACAGTCCAAGGGTTCAATTCTGCTCTGATGCAGGCAACTGTGCCCACATCCCACTGTTCTGTTCAGTCACTGAAACCTGTTCTTGCCCTGGAAATTGGCCCAGAAGCGCGCGCCTCAGGCTGGTGTTGTGGGAAGCGCGCGCCTATCGCATTGTATCTGGTAGGCGCCCGCTTCTGGGCTAACCTGTCAGATTATCATAAACTTATGGACTTAGGGGATTGCCCTGGTCCTGATTGTGTGATGAAACCCCTGCAATGTTTGTTAGCATGAAATAATAGGAAGAATAGGAAGAACACATGGAAGGCGGGCGATTCTGGAATTTGACGTGGGACGCGCGCGCTTTGGACCATGAAGGTCCGAGGCGCGCACTTCCCATATCAATTTCCAGAATGTCCAGAAAAGTGAATTATGAACAGAAACACAAGTTTAACCCTCAAGCTGTCCCCAGCAGAGTCGCCACTGTAGATACCCCGGGGGACCACGGCTTGGCTAGAGCGCGTGAATTACCTAGGATGTCTAATTGATTTTAAGAGTCGCCACCCACGTTTTAGAGGAACGCGAGAAAACCTAAGAAAATAGCCTTTTTTATTGATTACGAAACCAAAGATTCTTGAGATGAGGGGTTCGGGGGTTAGGTTACGAAATGGGAAGTACTTAAACACCCATTTCGCCCGAGCAAAGTCGGTCTTGTTTGTTCATAATTCACTTTAAAGATAAATGTGTTCTTCCTATTTGAATGATGATAAAAGAGGGGTTTTAAAGTTTAAAATTTAGGGAGATGACTCCTATGCCAATTCAATGTAATGAAAAGACCATTGGTGTCATGTCCCAAGTGGTTTTGGGGTGATTGCACATTTGATTGGAGAAGAAGAAGAAGAAGAAGAAGAAGAAGAAGAAGAAGAAGAAGAAGAAGAAGAAAGTTTAAGACATTTACCTATAGTATCCTTCAAAGAGAACCTCTTGAAAAGCCTTGAAGAAAAGGTTGAATACTTGGAGAGAATACTTCTTGGTTGAAAAGGTCTAAAAGAAGAGTCTAGAAAAGAAGTGAGGAAAAAGGTCCCTTCCAATGATGGATTGGAGGGGTTTTTATAGTTGAAAGAGGGGAGTTTTTGGAGCCAAACGGAGTCTCCAAGAAATCTTTCCCGGGCAAAATCATGTATAATGAGCAAGGGAGAGATTCTTGGGCAGAATCTGTAACTGACACACCCCAGAAGTGCGCGCATCCCACCTAGGCGGCGGAAGGCGCGCGCGTCTGGCCTCAAGAGGCGGAGGCATGCGACTCTGAAAAGCAAATTTTGACAGAATGGACTAGAAATTTTGTCACGACCCGAAAACTAGGCTCTATTTTATGAGTAATAATTGATTATTATTTATTTAAATACTTATGTGTGCGTTTTATGTGTTATAATAATTCATGCCTAGCATTTTATTTGTGTTAATTGGGTAGAAGGGTGATAGGGGTTTAATTGTGCTAGCTTAGTGAGGAGGGGGCCTAGGTGTAAGTTTTCAAATTATTTTTAACTACTCCCTCCCTACTCCCCTCCCCTCCCTCACTTCTCCCTCACTCCTCACCATCTCTCCCAGCTCAATCTCTCTCTCTCCTTGAAGTGATCGTCGATAGGATCGTTGGAAGCCAAAAATATTTGAAATCCATCAACTTTGAGAAAATCTGGGTAAGTTTACTTTCCCCCATTTTTATGCTTGAAATGTTCATCAATGGTTGTATGATGTTATTGTTGTTGTCTATTGCAATCTTGAATGAGTTTTGAATTTATTTCTATTTGTTTGATAATTTTTGGTGATTGTTGAATGTTGGGTTAAATCTTGCTTTGGGGTTGTCAAATGTTGATGTGTAAGTCCCCTCCCAGTTCATATGGGTAGTGTTAGTTTTTAGTTTGTATTAAAATGGTGAAGTTGGGTTTAGATTTGATGTTTGGTTGGAAAAAAATGGAAGAACCCAGATTTTTTGGCCGGAATTTGCCTTTCCGGGCAAGGAGGCGCGCGCACCCTCCCATAGGAGGCGCGCGCACCCTTATGCCCCTCTTGAACAAAAACCTTCTGCCCATTGGAGGCGCGCGCACCCTCCCATAGGAGGCGCGCGCACCCTCTCCCCTGTTGAGAAATTTATTTCCCTTTTTGTCCAATCTTTCGAGGGCCATATCTTGTTCATCCGGACTCCGTTTTAGGCGTATAAATTTTCGTTTTAAAGATATCCTTAAGCTCTTCGAGATGAGTGAGTAAATTTTGTTGAGTGCTCGAATTAACTGGATCCTTTGTGGTCAAATGTGATATGGGAATTGTGTTATCATTGTTAAGATTGTTGGAACACGTTAATTGTGTGTTGTTGGTTCATTTCACTTTCTTGGTGACTTCTTGGTATGGTTCCCTACTTTGGAACCCTAAGTTGTTTAATTAAGCTAGTATTTATTACTTAGCATTTATTTGAAAGTCCAGCTGGTATTTGTGGTTGTGTCGGGCGATGTGAGATATTGTGATGGCACTGGCCAAGTCCATTATGGTGTCGACCATTGTTTTGACCTTATTTTCCTCTTCCAGATCGGCCTTGGTTGAGACGTTTGGAGCATGACTTTGTGGCATGGCTCCCGCCCCTTGTGGCACATTACTTTGTTATTGGTTCCGGTACCGGGGTTTCTCTTCAGCTTTCATGCTATTATGAAGATGTTGATGGTTGATTATTGAAGCTGCGCAGCGACCTTTATTTGGTTTATCGGTTTGGAAAAACTTGGCTATATCCTTTGTTATGTGTTTATTTCCGCTGCTATATGGTATATGATAATTGCTATGTGTTATGTGTTTTATTATTGATTATCGCATCATAGCATGTCATGTAGTTGCATTAGTAACTTATTGAGATTTATCTCACCCCCTTTTCTTTTGTCTTTGTTTTTCCTTAACCCCCCCCCAGGTGGAAAGGATTAGACTCGCTGATCACGAGACAGGACGTCGCGAGGGTTGAACTTTTGGGGCAAGTGTATATTGGTGGGTTTACATTATATAAATGTGTAACTCTTTTGGGGATAGTTGTACCACACTTTGACGTCACTAAGATTTGTATATTTTATTATTTTGTAGTGTGAGCTTATGGGTCTTACACTAGTTCGTTGTCGTTGTTAAATTATTTTCCAAAACTTTGTGTTATCCTCTTTTGGTATAAAAGGAAATTTTTATCTCCATTATTTTAGAGTTTATTGTTTAAGTCGACGTCCAGCTCGCGATCTCGGGCCCGCGGGGTTCGGGATCGCGACAGTTGGTATCAGAGCTATGGTTTAGCTCTAAGTATAAGTCTAGGTGGACTAGTATGACCTAGGTGGGTAGTTGTGTTCGGAGTGAGTAACGGTTGATGTCTTATGCAGGTAATTGTTTGAAATGGCTAGAAGGAGGGCAGGCGAAGGCTCCAGTGGAGCACAGAATCAAAATGGCTTAAGGGAAGAGAACCGGGCAATGTTCCAGGGAATGTTTGAGGCCGCTATGAAGGCCATTCATGATCAAGGGCCACGAGAAGAGCATGTGGCACCACCAAGATATGGGCTAGAGCAATTTCTGAAATTGAAGCCAAAAGAGTTTGACGGTGAGCAGGATGTAAAGAAGGCTAAGATATGGATTGAGTCTATGGAGAAAATCTATGATGTGTTTGGGTGCACGGACGAGGATAGGGTCCGGTTTGCGGCTTATAAACTTGTGGGTGCCGCCGAGCATTGGTGGAAAGGAATTAAGGCGAGTTGGGATGACTCTCACACCGCCTATGCATGGGAATTGTTTGTGCGGAAGTTCAAAGAGCATTTCATTCCGGTAGTGGATCAGAACCGAAAGGAGATCGAGCTACTCAACTTGGAGCAAGGTTTGTTGTCTATAGCTCAATACTCGGCTAAGTTCACAGAATTGGCCCGGTATTGTGACTATCTTGTGAGGACTGAGGAGCAGAAGGCCATGAGATTTATCCGGGGTTTGAAGACTTCCATCCGTACTCAGCTTATAGCCCAGAGGATTGTGACATTCTAGGATGCGGTGGACCGTGCCTATCTTATAGAGCAAGATATTGGGGAACATAAGAGGAAGACCGAGGTGGCCAACCCGAGTAAGCAAGGAGCGCAGAGCAAGTCACAACCAAGGGTTGATAACCGAGGTAACTTTGGGGGACAATCTCAGTCCCGAGGGCAACAAAACCCAAGGAACCCGGGCACTACTTCCGGGAACCAAGGGAACCAAAATAGGAGGCTTTGTTCCTATTGCCAAAAGGAAGGCCATTCAGAGGACCGTTGTTGGAAGAAACAGGGAAGGTGCACCAATTGTGGCCAAATGGGGCATTATGTGAGGGATTGTCCGAGGAATAGAGGTCAACCGTCTGGGGTAGGAGCTGGTGCTCCACAGGGACAGAAAAGAGACGTTACGGGAAAGCCCAAGGTCCAAGGGAAAGTGTTTGCAATGAATCAACAACAAGCCACAGATGATCCCACAGTTATTGGAGGTATTATTTCTATATCTAGTGTGAGCGCACGAGCGTTAGTAGATCCAGGATCATCTCATTCTTACATTTCTGTTCAATTTGCTTCCTTACTAAATGCTGCATCTGAGTCATTGCCTTATGTGTTAGAGGTGTCTACTCCTATAGGAGAATGTTTGGTGACTGATAGAGTCTTTCGTGCATGTGATGTGGTTATATGTGGTCGTGTCTTATGTGCGGACTTGGTAGTCCTTCCTATTCAGGACTTTGATGTTATTTTGGGTATGGATTGGTTGAGTAAGTTTCATGCTTCTGTTGATTGTCGTAGAAAGGTCGTTAATTTTTCCATTCCTGATGTGCCTAAGTTTACTTTTGAGGCTATGCCTTTCGGTAGAAATTTTCGTATCATTTCTTATGTGAAGGCGAGAAAATTATTGCACCATGGTTGTGAAGGGTATTTGGCTAGTGTTCTTGATACTAGGAAAGAATCCCCTAGTTTGGAGAGTGTTCGGGTAGTGAGAGAATTTCCCGATGTTTTCTCTTCCGAATATGATATGCCTCCCGATCGTGAGATAGAATTTTGTATAGATCTTTTGCCGGGTACGACTCCGATTTCTAAGGCACCGTATAGGTTGGCTCCCGCAGAATTGAAGGAACTAAAGGTTCAGTTGCAAGAGTTGCTTTATCGAGGGTTTATCCGCCCTAGTGTTTCCCCATGGGGAGCACCGGTTTTGTTTGTGCGGAAGAAAGATGGTTCGTTGAGATTGTGTATTGACTACCGAAAGTTGAATCAGGCTACAGTGAAAAACAAGTATCCTCTACCTCACATTGATGATTTATTTGATCAGCTTCAAGGGTCCGTGGTGTTTTCTAAACTTGATTTGAGGAGTGGGTACCATCAGTTGAAGATTCGATCGGAGGATATTCCGAAGACTGCTTTTCGCACTCGGTATGGTCATTATGAGTTCTTGGTTATGCCGTTTGGGTTGACTAACGCACCTGCAGTGTTTATGGATTTGATGAACCGGGTTTTCCATCCGTATCTTGATTCGTTCGTGGTGGTTTTCATCGACGACATTCTCGTCTACTCTAAATATAGAGAGGAGCACGAGCAACACTTGAGGACAGTTTTATCCGTTCTTGCGAGGGAGCAGTTGTTTGCGAAGTTTAGTAAATGCGAATTTTGGCTCGAGAAGGTGTCATTTCTGGGTCATGTTATTTCTAAAGATGGGATTTCGGTGGATCCTTCAAAGATTGAAGCCATAGTGGATTGGAAGAGACCCGAGTCAGTGACCGAGATTCGTAGCTTTCTGGGTTTGGCTGGGTATTACCAAAGATTTATAGAAGGGTTTTTGAGGATCGCTACTCCGATGACTCAGTTGACCCGGAAGAATGTCCCGTTTGAGTGGACCGAGAAATGTTACAAGAGTTTCGAGGAATTGAAGAAGAGGTTGACTACCGTACCGATCTTGACCTTGCCGAATGGGAATGATAATTTAGTAATTTATAGTGATGCTTCGAAAGAGGGTTTGGGTTGTGTTTTGATGCAGAACAGGAAGGTGATTGCCTATGCTTCGAGGAAGTTGACCCCTAGTGAACAGAATTACCCGACTCATGATATGGAGTTGGCGGCGATAGTCTTTGCGTTGCACAAATGGAAGCACTACCTTTATGGAGCGAAGTTCGAGATTTTCACGGATCACAAGAGTTTAAAGTATCTTTTCTCGCAGAAGGAACTTAATAACCGACAGCGTCGATGGATGGAATTGTTGAAGGATTATGATTGTACGATTTCTTATCATCCGGGGAAGGCGAATGTGGTAGCAGATGCGATTAGTAGAAAATCTTATGTGGCTTCGATGATGGTCCGTGAGTGGAAAATGCTTGAGGATGTTCGAGATTGGTCTCCTCGTGAATCGAGACATGGGGCTATATTTGCGAATATTAGGGTATCTCCGACCCTAATTCAGAGGATAAAGGAAGCTCAGAAAGAAGATCCCGAGTTGGTGAAGATAATGGGTAAATTGAAGGAAAAGAACTTCGAGGATTTTTCTTTGAGTTCGAGTGGAGTGTTGACTTTTCCGTGGTCGTTTGTGCGTGCCCGATGTTGGTGGAATAAAGAGGCAAGTTTTAGATGAGGGTCACAAATCGAGATATACTATTCATCCGGGTAGTACGAAGATGTATCAAAATTTGAAACAACATTTTTGGTGGAATAACATGAAGAGGGAAATAGCCGAGTATGTTTCGAAATGTTTAACTTGTCAGCAGGTAAAAGCCGAGCATCAGAGACCCGCAGGTCTACTTCAGCCGTTAGAGATTCCCGAGTGGAAATGGGAGCATGTGACTATGGATTTCGTTACGGGACTACCTCGTACCCGTAGGAAGTATGACAGTGTTTGGGTAATAGTGGATAGATTGACCAAGAGTGCCCATTTCTTGCCCATTGACATCAGATATTCGATGGAGAAGCTTGCGACCCTTTATATCGATGAGATCGTTAGATTGCATGGGGTTCCGGTTAGCATTGTGTCAGATCGAGACCCGAGGTTTACTTCTAGATTCTGGAAGGCGTTTCAGGAAGCTTTGGGTACAGATTTGCGATTCAGTACAGCTTTTCACCCTCAGACCGACGGTCAATCCGAGAGGACCATTCAGATTTTGGAGGATATGTTGCGAGCTTGTTCGATAGACTTTTCCGATTCTTGGGATTCGCATTTACCGTTAGTAGAGTTCTCTTACAACAACAGTTATCAGGCTAGTATCGAGATGGCACCTTATGAGGCCTTGTATGGAAGAAAATGTAGATCGCCTATCTGTTGGGATGAGGTCGGTGAAGCGAAGACCGTGGGTATTGATTTGCTTCGGGATTCGGTTGAAAAAGTTAGAGTTATCCGGGATCGATTGAAAACAGCCCAGAGTCGACATAAGAGCTATGCAGATAACCGAAGGCGAGATCTTAGTTTTCAGACCGGTGATTTTTTGTTCTTGAAAGTATCTCCAAAGGTGGGTATTCGTAAGTTTGGGAAGAAAGGTATATTGGCTCCAAGGTTTATTGGCCCGTTTGAGATTTTGGGAAAGGTTGGGCTTCTAGCGTATCGACTTGCGTTACCGCCATCTTTAGACCGGTTGCACAACGTGTTCCATGTTTCTATGCTTCGGAAGTATGTTCATGATCCATCTCACGTGTTACCGAGGGTACCGGAGGATATCGAGCCGGATATGACTTACGAGGAACGACCGGTTTGGATTTTAGATGCCAAAGTCCAAGAATTGAGAAACAAAAGCATTGCCTTGGTTCGAGTTCTTTGGAGGAATCACAATGTTGAGGAATCGACGTGGGAGCTCCGAGATGAGATCGAGAGGAAATATCTGTGGCTTTTTAATTCGGGTAAGTCTCGTTAAAATTCGGGTCGAATTTTCTTTAAGGGGGAGTGAATGTCACGACCCGAAAACTAGGCTCTATTTTATTAGTAATAATTGATTATTATTTATTTAAATAATTATGTGTGCATTTTATGTGTTATAATAATTCATGCCTAGCATTTTATTTGTGTTAATTGGGTAGAAGGGTGATAGGGGTTTAATTGTGCTAGCTTAGTGAGGAGGGGGCCTAGGTGTAAGTTTTCAAATTATTTTTAACTACTCCCTCCCTACTCCCCTCCTCTCCCTCACTTCTCCCTCACTCCTCACCATCTCTCCCAGCTCAATCTCTCTCTCTCTCCTTGAAGTGATCGTCGATAGGATCGTTGGAAGCCAAAAATATTTGAAATCCATCAACTTTGAGAAAATCCGGGTAAGTTTACTTTCCCCCATTTTTATACTTGAAATGTTCATCAATGGTTGTATGATGTTATTGTTGTTGTCTAATGCAATCTTGAATGAGTTTTGAATTTATTTCTATTTGTTTGATAATTTTTGGTGATTGTTGAATGTTGGGTTAAATCTTGCTTTGGGGTTGTCAAATGTTGATGTGTAAGTCCCCTCCCAGTTCATATGGGTAGTGTTAGTTTTGAGTTTGTATTAAAATGGTGAAGTTGGGTTTAGATTTGATGTTTGGTTGGAAAAAAATGGAAGAACCCAGATTTTTTGGCCGGAATTTGCCTTTCCGGGCAAGGAGGCGCGCGCACCCTTATGCCCCTCTTGAACAAAAAATTTCTGCCCATTGGAGGCGCGCGCACCCTCCCATAGGAGGCGCACGCACCCTCTCCTCCTCCAAACTAGATTTTCCTACTGATCTAGGAGGCGCGCGCACCCTCCCATAGGAGGCGCGCGCACCCTCTCCCCTGTTGAGAAATTTATTTCCCTTTTTGTCCAATCTTTCGAGGGCCATATCTTGTTCATCCGGACTCTATTTTAGGCGTATAAATTTTCGTTTTAAAGATATCCTTAAGCTCTTCGAGATGAGTGAGTAAATTTTGTTGAGTGCTCGAATTAACTGGATCCTTTGTGGTCAAATGTGATATGGGAATTGTGTTATCATTGTTAAGATTGTTGGAACACGTTAATTGTGTGTTGTTGGTTCATTTCACTTTCTTGGTGACTTCTTGGTATGGTTCCCTACTTTGGAACCCTAAGTTGTTTAATTAAGCTAGTATTTATTACTTAGCATTTATTTGAAAGTCCAGCTGGTATTTGTGGTTGTGTCGGGCGATGTGAGATATTGTGATGGCACTGGCCAAGTCCATTATGGTGTCGACCATTGTTTTGACCTTATTTTCCTCTTCCAGATCGGCCTTGGTTGAGACGTTTGGAGCATGACTTTGTGGCATGGCTCCCGCCCCTTGTGGCACATTACTTTGTTATTGGTTCCGGTACCGGGGTTTCTCTTCAGCTTTCATGCTATTATGAAGATGTTGATGGTTGATTATTGAAGCTGCGCAGCGACCTTTATTTGGTTTATCGGTTTGGAAAAACTTGGCTATATCCTTTGTTATGTGTTTATTTCCGCTGCTATATGGTATATGATAATTGCTATGTGTTATGTGTTTTATTATTGATTATCGCATCATAGCATGTCATGTAGTTGCATTAGTAACTTATTGAGATTTATCTCACCCCCTTTTCTTTTGTCTTTGTTTTTCCTTAACCCCCCCCAGGTGGAAAGGATTAGACTCGCTGATCACGAGACAGGACGTCGCGAGGGTTGAACTTTTGGGGCAAGTGTATATTGGTGGGTTTACATTATATAAATGTGTAACTCTTTTGGGGATAGTTGTACCACACTTTGACGTCACTAAGATTTGTATATTTTATTATTTTGTAGTGTGAGCTTATGGGTCTTACACTAGTTCGTTGTCGTTGTTAAATTATTTTCCAAAACTTTGTGTTATCCTCTTTTGGTATAAAAGGAAATTTTTATCTCCATTATTTTAGAGTTTATTGTTTAAGCCGACGTCCAGCTCACGATCTCGGGCCCGCGGGGTTCGGGGTCACGACAAATTTAGAACTGTTATTCAGTTTAGTCCTGAGACTTAACGGAGTCCGTCTGGAACTTAACCAAAGTAACAGAAAGTAACAGAAAACACTTAAAAATGGGAGAAATACAAAATCAAGTGTGCAATCGGGGTGAGCGGTCCAAGGCGGGGTGTCTACATACAGTTAATGAGCCTTAGGGGATACGTTCAAGAAAGATGTGTGAGACTATCCTCAAAGTCTCTCAAAGGGAATGTCGAGAAGCCTTCTTATCATGTGTGCTCATGCCTGTTCCCCCAATCAAGGATAGGCCTTTCTTGCTCCACTTACAATCAATGGTGGCACTCTAGGGGCTACACTCAAGTTTGAAAGTCTCCCTTGGCAAGAAGAAATTCACTTCACCTCCCAATAATGGCCCTAGCAAAGTCATGTGCAACATTGGAAGCTTCTTCAATTAGTTTGGCACCGAAGGTCTCAAGGGGCTTCACAATCTACTATCTTTTGGGCTACAGAATTACAGTAATCCGAGCAAAGGGCAATATTGGGGCTTCGCAATTGACAATCTTTTTGGGGGGTGATACCCGAGAAATGCAATTTGGGAGTAGTCTTATGGATTCATTAAAGCGATCAAGCTTCAAAGGTCTCTTAGTACTTCACGTCAAAGGTCTTCTGGTTTGAAAGGAGGGCCCGATGTTATGAATGAATTTGATGATTCTCATGTTGTGACTTACGACGACGTTATGAAGAAAGTCTTAGAGAAAAGGAAAAAGATTCAATATGCTAAACTCTATCAAAACAGGGTTATAGCGGGAAATGCCTTAGCCAATCCCAATGTTTCTGCAATTCAGCACCCCCTTCTCCAAGATCAAAAGAAAAAAGTGTGGCTCTTACGCCTCAAGCACTAGTTGCATCCGAATATTCGTCTTTATTTCAACTCAAGAAGACTCAAGCAAGCATACCCGTTTGGGACCTTATCACGCCAAGACCTTATCATCCACAATCTCTCTCAAGACATTTTCCGAAGACCTTGCTACACGTGGGCCTTCCACCACTTGGGTACCAACCACAAAAAGGGCCATTCATCTCCAACCAAGAGAAAGGAGGAGATCACTATCAAGAGTTCTACCAAACGGTGCAATGCCAAGCCGATTCCAAGATAATTTGGGGCTTTACATCGAAAGTTCTTCACATTCCACCACCTTGAAGCTCGCAAACAACAAGTACATGACATTTGGGGCTTGGAAACCTCTCGAAGCTTGGTATCAATAATCTTCTCTTGGGACTTGCTCACATCAACAACAAAAGACAATTCATTTGAACGGGTCAAGAGTTGATTTATCTTGGGGCTTCACGAGTCACTCAAAGTTTGGCATCAAAGGCGTTCTAGGGGCTTTACAATCAGCAACCCCTTATCTCGGCATCAAAAGTCTTTTAAATCCCCATAATCAACAAATTTCTACAGAATGCTTAAAATGGTTCACCCACGAACTAAAAAAAAAAAAAAAAAAAAGACAAAAAGATTTTTATTTTTCTTTTTCTTGTCTCTTTACTTGTGTAAAAGTATTTGCTCCTAGCTTCTTCCCCAGCATTCTCCATCATCCTTGAACTACGCTGGTCTGATTCCCGTCAAGGGATACGTAGGCAGCCTTTGGCATGACCAGCCCATCATTCAGAATGTCATCTCACCAACATTCCATCGAAAGTAAGAGCAATTCATTATCTTCATCAAAGCCACAACATCTCCATCCCGAATCAAGAGGCCATGGTAAGTGAAGGTATGAACATCATTAATACTTCCTCAAAAATCACACAGCACACAAAAGCAATTTCTTCATTCTTGAAAATCTCTCTCTCAAGCAATCTCTGCTTTCCAAATCATATCACACCACAATCACAATTTTCTCCAATTTCTATTTCACATCTCACACAAGCACATATATCTGCAAAACCATACATATAACAGGTACAAGCATTCGGCAAATGGATTCACAAACGGATTCAGCAATGGGTTCACAAACAGACTCAGCCATCGGATTCACAAACGGATCCGACCAAGGGACTCATAAACGGGTTCAGTAAAGGGTTCACAAATGGGCTCAGTCTTCGGATTCACAAACAGATTCAAGGGACTCACAAACGGGTCCAGCAAATGGATTCACTAACGGATTCAGCCAACGGGTTCACAAACGGGCTCGACCAACGGACTCACAAACGGGTTCATCAAACGGATTCACTAACGGATTTGTCAACAAGGGTTCGTCAACGGACTCATTCAAGGGATTCACTATCGGATTCATCAAACGGATTCGTCAACAAGGGATTCACTAACGGATTCATCAAATGGATTCACTAACAGATTCGTCAATAAGGGTTCACCAACGGACTCATTCAAGGGATTCACTAACGGATTCTTTAAACGGATTCACTAACGGATTCGTCAACAAGGGATTCACTAACGGATTCACAAACGGATTTGTTAATAAGGGTTCACGAACGGACTCATTCAAGGGATTCACTAACGGATTCATCAAACGGATTCACTAACGGATTCATCAAAAAGGGTTTACCAACGGACTCATTCAAGGAATTCACTAACGGATTCATCAAACGGATTCACTAACGGATTCGTCAACAAGGGTTCACCAACGGGCTCATTCAAGGGATTCACTAACGGATTCATCAAACGGATTCACTAACGGATTCGTCAACAAGGGTTAACCAACGGACTCATTCAAGGGATTCACTAACGGATTCATCAAACGGATTCACTAACGGATTCGTCAACAAGGGTTCACCAACGGACTCATTCAAATTATTCACCAACGGATTCACTAACGGATTCGTCAATAAGGGTTCACTAACGGACTCATTCAAGGGATTCACCAACGGATTCATCAAATGGATTCACTAACGGATTCGTCAACAAGGGTTCATTAACGGACTCATTCAAGGTATTCACCAATGAACTCATCAAACGGATTCACTAACGGATTCGTCAACAAGGGTTCACTAACGGACTCATTCAAGGGATTCACCAACGGATTCATCAAACGGATTCACTAACGGATTCGTCAGCAAGGGTTCACTAACGGACTCATTCAAAGGATTCAACAACGGATTTATCAAATGGATTCACTAACAGATTTATCAACAAGGGTTCACTAACGGACTTATTCAATGGATTCACCAACGGATTCATCAAGCGGATTCACTAACGGATTCGTCAACAAAGGTTCACTAACGGACTCATCCAATGGATTCACTAACGGGTTCATCAAGCGGATTCACTAACGGATTCAGCCGGCAGATTTACAAATGGATCATGCCACCTCCTCTATCAACAAAATCCGCTCACACAGGGAGCGCACCCCTATCTTTTGCAATTTCAAATTCCGGCTTTCATTGAGTCTTTGCTTTCTTTTCTTTCTTTTTCTCTGTCGATGTCCTCGGCAGTTATCTGTTTTTCGTCGACGCGTTTTGCTTTGCAATCCACGTCGCTGAGGGGCTCTGTAGACACCCCGCCTTGGACCTCTCACCCCGATTGCATACATAGTATTTTTATTTAACTTATTTTCGTTAATTTATGTTACTTCGGTTAAGTTCCTATCTGATTCCGTTAGTTTTGGACTAAACTGCATAACAAAATTAACTTTAGAGTCATTTATGTCATTTTGTCTTTTCCACCTGCGCGTGCATCTCGCCCCTAAAGCCGGACTCGCGCGCCTCCCATTATGGCAGTAACGGATTGCACCTTATTTCCCTCCTTTTTCTTGATCACAAAAACATCTTTTTACCTCCACATTCATCCCCCCTAGTTTTGTAACCTCCAATCCCATTATTCTAGCCATTGCTTTAAAACAAAATATTTCTTTTATTTATTATTTGATTTTCTCTTTATTATTTATTATTTTTTTTTATTAGTTGAAAAGCCATCTTTTCCTCTCTTTTCTACCTATAAAAACCCCTCATTTATACCTTAGAAAGGGACTTCAACTTTCTCTACACTTTTACTATACACAAATTCTCTCAACAAGTGTTTTTAGCAACAAAACTCTACACAAATTTCTACACAACAATTTCTCTACAACAACTCCATCTCCAAGTTAATGTTTGAAGTTCTTCATTTTATAAAGGTACTTTATTCTTTCTTCTTCTATTTTACATGCCTTTTTAATGTATGCAATCCCTATCAAATGGGACATGACAAACTAATCACTTTATTACATTAAAGTTGGTTAAGGTTATCTCCCTACATTCCAACTCTACTTTAATTTCCCCATTTCATATTAATGTAATTGCTACATGTAATCTTTAGTATAAAAATCAATAAAACAATTCTCTTTTATTTCCCTTTGCAATTCCCCTTTTCTTTACATTATAATTGTTAGCACTATTAATAAATTGAAGGACTCTTTAGCATTAGAACACCTTTAGTAGCAAGACCCGTATAAGCGGGGCGGAGTGGGTGTTTAAGTACTTCCCACTCCGTCACCTAACCCCCGAATCCTTCTATTCCCGAATCTCTGGTTTTATACATAAATTAGGCTATTTCTAGGTTTTTCTTATGTTCCTCTAAAAACATAGGTGGCGACTCTACAAATTAAAACAAGTTAGACATCCTAGGATCCTTCTACCGCTCTAGCCAAGTAGTGGGCTCTCCCAGGGTATCTACACTCATGTATGACTTTCCTCCCGCGATCCCGCAACATCTACTTGTCACTTGAGTATTTGACATGGTATGAGGAGAGACTTGGGGGGATGAAGCAGACTCTAAAGAACTTAAGGGGCTCTATAATGGGTTCATGTGCCTCGAAGGAAGCATTGGAGTTTGCGCAAAAGAAGAGAAAGAGCCTTGCTAATGGGCACGGGAAAGAGGTGGCAGTTTCGAGGAAAAGGAATAGTGTGGAGACTTTGCAGCACAAGCCTAAGAAGTCAAGTGATTTTGAGATGAGGTTTTGCGAGAATCCTATCAAGAAAAAATTTCGCCGCAGACTAAGGAAGAAGAAAGAGACCGAGGGCACGACAAGCGCTAAGGAGTAATTCTGAGTATCCATCCATAGTTATTGCAGACACATTAGTTTTGGTTTCAGTTTTATTTTTGTTTGTTTTAGCTAATTTCATAACAGGTTATGTAATCGCAAGTTTAGTCGAGCTTATACTTATCAAATAAGTGTAACATGCAATGATTGTGGATTACCTTCCTCCATGTAGAACCAAGATCCTTCAAGCTCAGTAAGCATGCCCTTATCTATAAGATCTTGGATTTTTCTTTATAGGGCCACACAATTGTTAGTGTCGTGACCTTCGTCTTGGTGATATACATAAAATTTGTAGGGTTCAGAGGGTTGGAGGGGTGGTAATTCAGAGAGAACGATGTGTTTCCCTAGAGGATGCATCTTACCAATATCTTGCAGTCCTTCGAACATTTTTGCTCTTGGGATCCCCAGTTTTGTATAGTGTTGTATTGAGACGAAGTTATTTTGGAAAAATTTCAGCAGGTTTTCGCTTGGTTTCTTTCCATGGAATGAGGGCCCATTCCGTTAAATTTGTTGGTTGGAGTTTCTTCCCATGTGTAGGGCGTAGGATTGGGGTGTTCACCAGGTACTCCTTGAGGTGATTTAATGCGATCTCACACCTTAAACTCCATCTTTTATCCGAAATTTCTCCATTTCTCTCAGTGTCAGCTCTTCTATTGTTGTAAAACGACCAAGGTATCGGAGTAATCCTATGAGTCTTGCTCTTTTGGTTTCATTATGGGTAGGTTGCATCTCCAAGATAGCTTACATTTTCCTTGGGTCGGCTTCTATTCCATGCTTGGTGACCATGTAACCTAGAACTTTCCC
Source organism: Campanula takesimana (assembly GCA_026119855.1). Taxonomy (NCBI): domain Eukaryota; kingdom Viridiplantae; phylum Streptophyta; class Magnoliopsida; order Asterales; family Campanulaceae; genus Campanula; species Campanula takesimana. The sequence goes on from JAOWBW010000329.1 coordinate 681,962, forward strand.
TCGACTGACCCCAAACGTACACTTGGCAGGGTTCAAACATATGGCGTGCTCCCTTAATCTGTTGAAGAATTTTCTAAGGTCTGTTAGGTGCTGACCATCGGAGCCCTTTGAATGTATGATCATGTCATCCACGTATACTTCTATCTCTTTGTGGAACAGGGTGGTGACTTCTTGTTGATAAGTAACCCCAGCGTTCTTTAGCCCAAATGGCATGACAGCATAGCATAAAGTACCCCAGGGAGTAGTAAAGGCTGTCTTCTCTTGGTCTTCCTCGGCCATTTTAATCTGATTATAGCTGGCGAATCCATCTACGAATGATTTGACCTCGTAATTAGCAGTAGCGTCCACCAACATGTCGATATTGGGTTAGGGGAAGTCGTCTTTAGGAGTGGCTTTATTGAGATCCCAGAAGTCAACGCATACTCGTACTTTAACATTTGACTTTTTGACAGTCACGATGTTGGACATCCAAGTGGGGTATTCAATGACCCTAATAAAACCTACTCAGAATAGCTTCTGAATTTCTTCCTTCACTTGCAAGGACCATTCAGGCTTAATGCGGCGTTGCTTTTACTTGACTGGCTTGGCATCCCACGCTGTCGGTATTCTGTGCTCCACGATTGAGTTGCCAAGCCCCGGCATGTCTTTATAAGACCATGCGAACACATCTATGTACTCTTTGAGTAGCCCAATCAGTGCTTCCCTTTCGGATCCGCTGAAAAAGCTTCCAATATGTGTCTCCTTTGGCTCGGCTTCGGTTCCCAGATTCACACACGTAGCACTTCATCGGCAGCTTGGGCTCGAGTTTCCTTTTGATTAATAACATGTTCTGAAATCTCTCTTATGTATTCATTATTCAGTGTGTCTGTGTCTGCTTCTTCTAATGAATCATTATTAACTAAGTGTATATTAATATGTTGATTATTAGTTAACTTATCAGTTAAAAGAGTGGCTATGGAGGGATACTCAGAAAGGTCTAGAACTTCTTTCATAGAAAGAGGGATTATAGCGTTTGCGACAAGGTCATAGTCTTCAGACGTGAGGTCGTCAGACTTAGAGGAAGAATCAAACTTAAAATTCAAAATACTAGATTCAGGGGAAGAGGATTTTAGGGAAGTGACGGGAGATTTTGCGGGAGGAGCGGCGGGAGAAGGAGTAAGCCCCAATGTCCGATCATGAGCTTCGGAGTGGCTATGGGACCTCCGAGAGAGCACCAATTCTTTAGCTTGCCCTCCATGGGTACGACTAATGTCCTTGGGTCAACATTGCTCTCTGACTCATCTCCGATTGCGGCTACCATGTCATCGTCCAGCCCTAGAGCTCCCAGGTGTTGAAGTAGATATTGGCCGTCCCGCGTCTCAATCAAACTCGGAGTCTCTGCATCTTTCACCATTGGCTTGTCGAGGGATACGGATTCGAGTTGATCTGCCAAGTCATTTCCAACCTTGGTGGTGTACTCATTCCGAGTGGTTGTTATTATGCCCGTAGCCTTGTTGTACTCCATAAGTCAGCTTTAGGTTGGACCGATCGAATTCTACATCTTTGAAGATGTCAAACCCATTCTGCAACTTCCCGGTGTGATCAAACCATGGCTCTGCGAATTCGAAAAATGAAAACTCCTCACCTTCTTTAATGAAGTAATTGTTAAAAGAAAGGAGGTATGGCCGCATTTCAGGCTTTTTGTAAGGAAGCCCCACTTTTTTGAGGAATTTTATCCTTTTCTGCTCCGCTTTGTCTTCGGGAGTAAGGGTGTATCCAAGGCCAAACAGTCCTCTGTGGTCGACCTCCTTAACTAAATCTGTGGGTCCTTGTAGGTTCTTACCTAGCCCCAGCCCCGGTGTGAAGCCCATGTTTCATAGTATCTTGACAACGGGTGCCACTTTGTCTGATATCTCGGTGAGGTCGATCGCGCAGATCTATGCTTGGGAAACTATCTCGAATCCATTGAAGAGTCTGATCTCCTCTCCGTGTTGTATTTGCAGCACAGGTATGCCCTTGGTATCCATCCCTTAGGCGGTTACTAGGTCGCTGTAGACAGCCGACACTTCATTTCCAAATTGGAACTTCGCACATTGATGTAGGGAAGAGGGAATCACGCCAGACTGGTGTAGCCATGGTCGTCCTATAAGGAGAGAGAAGGTGGCAGGGATGTCTATGACTTGGAATTTAGTAGGTAGGATCTTAGTTCCGACTGAAATGGGCAGAGTGACAGCGCCTATAACTACACTACAAGTTGAGTCGTAAAGTTTGATAGTTTGCTTAGATGGCCTCAAGTCAGTGGCGCTAACTCCAACGATGTCCATCATCCTAGACGGTAAGATATTGATGGCATAACCATTGTCAACAAATATGCGGAGGATCTTCTTGCTATCCACCTTGATAGTGATAAGAAGCGGCTCATTATGATCAACCCCAAACATTGGTATGTCTAGTTCTGAGAAGGTTATGATGTTTCCGTAATGGATGTTTCCAATCATGTGTGTAACATTCTCCAAAGTAGTATTTGACAGAACCATGGTAGCAGCTAGATTCTTCTCAAGCATGAGACGGTTAGCAAGGGAGGAGGTGAGCAGAGACCATATGTTGGTGTTGTATGCTCTAGGCACGTTATGAGAACGATTAATGTTATCTATTAATTATGTTTTAATAAAGATATTGAATGTTTATTATTATATCCTTTGCATGTTTATTATAATAATCCCCATCCCTGATAATTATGTATTAATTGTTAGTATAAGTTTAATAGATAATCATATGATGATTATGGTGTATGGGATACAATTAAACTTATGGGTATTTGTTGGAGACCAAATACTGGACTGACCCGTATGAGATTTATGTCATAGTCACAATGTTATAATTAAGTCTCATATAGTTATATTACTTGAATCTTTAGACCTGAGATTATTACAGTCTTCCACTTGATGAACATTATGTTTGACATATTCAAACGTTACCCCTAACCGGGTAGTTATAAAGAATATGATTGGCATAATCGGATTCATGTAGGGAAGAGTAATAAGTCAAGATGAGATTTGTTCCTCGTCAAGAGAGATGTCAAGCTTTGGCCACTCGATGAATGGTATTGATGAAATGCATGGCCGTGCTCAAATATGATTTGTTGTATCAATACATTCGGGATCGATAAAGTATTGAACATTGTAAGTTGACCATTGACCATGGCTTACGTTCAATGACATCGTGAACAAAGAGATTGTAATATGTTCTATAAAGGATCCGAACTTATATAGTTATACTAATTGGGTAGGTATGACGGTTTGCTAGAACCTAATTATATCTTATGGGGTGATACCCATTGCCAACTTAGTATAATCCTAAAGGGTCACACACATAAGAACGAATCTTAAAAGGACCTAAATGGAATTAAGAGTCGAAGGGCCTTTGAGGAATATTAGGAGTTAGAGGGACAAAACTGGAAAACAGGAGGGTCTGGCCGGACCAGGTAAAGGACCCGGTCGGACCTCCAGGTAATCCGGGCGGACCAAGGCAAGGACCCGGCCGGACCAGTCGGTTTCGGCTGGGAATTTCCTAAGTCCGTATTGTCTCGGGTTTGGACACTTGTTACCTATTTGGAATAGGTCTAATGAGTATAAAAATGAGCTCTAACAACCCTAATCAGACTAATGCAATTGTGAAAGTCTCCAAAGAGTTTGAAAGAGTTTATTCTTGTTCTAAGATCTCGAAAGTGAAGAACAAGAACACATATATATTATTCCATATAGTTCTTTGTGGTCTAGCAATCAAGATCAAGTGATTCTTGATATTCGTTCGTGGTGTGGATACCATTAGAGGGTGACGCTTATCATCTTCAAGTTCGTGATCTTGTTCGTGATCGTGATCATGATCAAGTTTCGAAAAGCTCCACCGAATTCAAGCTTGCTAAGGAGACGCTTTAAGGTGTTGGGTATGCCCACATATATCTCAGTTTTAATGTAATAGGATTTATTAGATTTGATTGATCCATCACCTAAGTTTTATTTTATGGACTTTAGACCCACATGTAAAAAGTATTTATACTTCATTTTTTTAGGTTGTCCATTGTTATAGAATAGGCTTAGAAATAGGGCAAGAAGATCAAGATTCAAGAAAAATCACTCAGTGAGTTTGAGCCACGCATATGCGCCTCCTGCGCCACGCGCCATGCGCCTTTCTTCATTCGCGCCATGCGCCTCTTAGAGCGCGCGCACAAGGATTTCTTCCTAGCTATGATACGCGCCTCTGCGCCCCTTGGTTTAGCGCACACATAATGTGCGCCTCTTGGCTCAATGCGCCTCAAACGCACCTCAAAGTGTTTATTCAACACTCAGTGATTTATTGAAGATTCAAAGACTTGAAGAGAATTCAAATTACGCCAATGATCCAACGGTGGTTAAAAGATGCATATGCGCCTAATCTGTTGACACGTGTCCACAACGGTCACATTTATGTTGAGTGTTAAAATGGCCATAATATATGCATGCTCCAATCAACGAGCGACAGCACATCTTATCCACAAGGATCTCCAACGGCTAGTTTTTTGAAGTTTACTATAAATACCCCATAACTTCAACATTTTGAAGTTGGTGAGTTTTGCTAAGAATTTCAAGAATTTCTCTCTCAAAGCATTTGTTGAAGATTTGAAGATTGCCTTTGTTTTTCCAGAATTCCTAAAGAACATCTTCATACCTTCATCCTTAGCCCAGATCTTCAAGCTATAACACCCTGATTGAACTGAATTGTGTTGTGTTGTTAACTCATTTGCCTTAGTTTCTTATTTCACCCACTTTGAGCCAAAATACTTAGAGTGTGTGTGCGCCCCCTTTATCATACTTTGCGCCTATTTACATTACTAAATTCCGCTGTGCATTTCACTCACTCACTTAGGCGCATATCATAACGCTTACTTGATAAAGTGCGCATTTGCAATTGAGTTTTTCAAGGGTACGAAAAGAATTTTAAAACAGCTATTCACCCCCCCCCCCCTCTAGCTATTTTTCATACCCTTGTTACCCTTTGAGACCAACAAGTGGTATCAGAGCAAACACATTTATAAAACATTTTCGTTTTTCAAGCTTAACAGCTTGGGTGCCGATTCTAAATGGCAAACTCAAAACCTATGGCAATTGCAAACTACACTCACGTTCCGGTCTTTGATGAAGATCATTTTGACGTGTGGAAATTCAGCATATTGACTCATCTCAACTCAATCGATGAAAGGCTCCATGACACCGTCGTTTATGGACCTTATATTCCGATGAAGGCGAATCCAAATCCACGCACCAACGCTGCTCAACCTACAGTTCTAAAACCAAGGGAAGAATGGACTGAGGAAGAAATTCGAAGAGTTGCAAATGATGGCAAAGCAAGAAACATTCTTCTAAGCACTCTAAGCACGGCTATGAAACAACAAGTCATGCATTGTGCTACCGCCAATGAGCTATGGGATGCTATTGAAGAGCATATTGAAGGAGACACCGTCTGCAAGGAAAACAAGAAATATGAAGTACAAAAGAGATTCAACAATTTCTCTCAACTCCCCGGTGAAACCTTGAGGTAAACTTATGAACGCTACTGTGAAATTATCAATCTATGTATTTCACTTGGCATGAATTTTTCCAACAAAGATTTGAATGTAAATTTTCTACAAGCTTTTGGATCAAGATACCTACATAAATCTAGCGCTCTTGAAGACGCTGGAACTTTAGATGTATGGACATTAAGGAACCTTTATGAAAATCTCAAAGTTTACGAACTCAAACTTCAGCGAATTAGCGAAACTGAAGGAAAATCAAAATCCATAGCAATGGTGGCGCAAAGAGAAGAGGCGCATACTCCTGTGCCTGCGCCTGTGCAAATAGAGAAAAGTTCCGATCCCAAAATTTCCACTTCTGAGCTATTAGACATGGATGATGAAGACTTCGCTTTATTTGTGAAGAAATTTCAAAAGTTCAGAAAATTCTCAAGACCCGGCTCAACCAAAAAATTTCAAGGATCTACCAGCAAAGCTCCTCAAAAGTTTACAAGGAGCAGTGATTCAAAAAGAAAAGAAGATCTTGTTTGTTTTAATTGCAGGAAATCCGGACATTTTGCATCAAGCTGCCCGATCCCCAAATTTGAATATATGCAGAAGAAGAGCAGCCATACTCCCAAATTCACTCCCAAGTTCACTCGTCACAAGGGAATGATTGCTGAAGAAGAAGCACCAGCAAATGAGCAGAACACTTGGATTGAAACAGACTCGGATGAGAGGGATGAAGATTCCGATGATGGACTCGTTTGTTTGATGGCAAATGATGATGAATTTTATACTTATGATTCTGATGATGACTTCTCCAAGGATGTTCCTGATATGAATTCCTTGAATAAACCTACCAAGAAATCTGCAGGTTTTCAAGAAGTAAAAAGGAAGAAAGGACCAACCATCAGCGAGCTCGCTGAACAAGGATTTCTCACTCCGGCTCAAAGCGATGGTGGATTGTTCTTCTCACGATGTGATCTTGGTGCAAGGAACAAATTGAGAAAAGGAGCATACATTAGACCTCAAGTTGAACCAACTGCTCCAATCTCACAAATCAAGGATGATGAAGTGATTGCTGAACAAGAAAAATTGTTCAAGAAGGCTGAAAAGGTAATCACTAGATTTGATAGTATGAATGAAGCTTTAGCACTATCATGTGATGAAATTTCCCATCTTAAGACCGAGAAATCTCTCCTTAAATCTGAACTCACCCTCCTTAAGGAGCAGATAAAGAGCATGACTCCTCTTACTGTTAAAAACACTTTTCTAACAGAACAGATGAACCATCTCCTAGCAAAATCATTCTTGAAAATAGGCGCGCTCCTTCTCCGAGTGCTCATTATGCGCCTAAGAGCCACGCGCCTCATCGCCGTGCGCCTCCTAACCCTGTGCGCCCTCCAAGAAAAAGAGCTCCAAAATTTCAAAAGAAAGATTTTGTTAAGGCTAGTTCATCTGACCCAACGAAGAATGCCATCCCCAAGAAAAGTAAAGAGTTTGTGAAAACTCACGTGATTGGTGGCTTTCATCATTGTTCCATTTGTGATTGTTCAGGACACAAGGCCGTGGAATGCCTTTTGCGATTCACTCCCAATGCCAAAGGACGTAAAAATCCTAAGGTCAAGCAAGAGTGGGTTGTCAAAAGTTGCTAACCCTAGGACCCAAAAGGAATAAAGGGGACCTGCTTAAATGTCTATATTTCAGGTTCTTTGTTTCATGGCTGGATCTTCAAAAGCTAGAAATTATGAATGGATTCTCGATAGTGGGTGTTAAAGACACATGACTGGAGATGAATCCTTATTAGAAGATGTCCATGAAGAAAGAGGTCCCTCCGTAACATTTGGTAATAATAACAAAGGTCAAGTTGTAGCATATGGAAAGCTCAAGAAAGACAAAGTGTGCATTGAAAGAGTCTCACTCGTCGAAGGGCTCAAGCACAACTTATTATCCATATCTCAATTCTGCGACAAAGGATTAGAATGCCATTTTACTTCAACGCAATGTCTTATCAAGAATGGCAAAACTGGAGCTATCTTACTCACGGGATATCGTAAGACAAATATTTATATTATTGATTTCCATAGTATGAACTCTAGTACTAATCTTTGTTTTGTAGGAAAAAGTGTGAACGAAAATAGTTGGATGTGGCACAAGCGCTTAAGTCACTTGAACTTCAAGTATCTATCTAAACTCAGCAGGAATAATCTTGTCAAAGGACTTCCCAAGGTTGCTGATCATCATGACAAAAAGTGCGCCACGTGTCAACTTGGCAAACAACCGAAGCAGTCATTTTCAAGCAAGTCAAATCCTTCAACTACTAGATGTTTGCAACTGCTTCACATTGATCTATTTGGACCAGTTACCACTGCAAGTATTAGAAGAAACAAGTATACTCTAGTTATGGTGGATGATTATTCAAGATATACATGGGTGGAGATGATTTACAAAAGATGATTGTTATGATATTCTCACTACCTTATTTCGACTGCTCCAAACCCAAAAAGAAGATGACATCGTTAGTGTTCGATCCGACAATGGAACAGAATTCAAAAACAACGGTGTTGCTCGATATTGTGAAGATCATGGGATAGATCACAACTTTTCAACCGCCGGAGTCCCTCAACAAAATGGCGTTGTTGAAAGAAAGAATATGACGTTGATTGAAGCGGGAAAGACGATGATAGCTTAAGCAAAATTGCCTAAGTACTTTTGGGAAGAAGCTATCAACACTGCATGTTTTACTCAAAATCGTTCCCTCATCAACAAACTTCACAACAAGACTCCGTATGAACTTTAGCGTGGTAGAACTCCCAACATTGCATTCTTCAAGATCTTTGGTTGCAAATGTTATATCCTCTACAACGGAAACGAACATAGAGGTAAATTCGATGCCAAAGCCGACGAAGGTATTTTTGTTGGGTATGCCAAACACTCTAAAGCTTTTCGCGTTTTTAATAGAACTACATTAGTGATAGTTGAATCTGTACATGTTACATTTGATGAACATTCTCTCCTTGAGCCACATTTGGCTCCAAATGTTGCTAATGATTCTGTTGAGCTTAATGATACAGGTGCTCCTATTTATGTTGCGCCCACTCAAGATCAGAATCTATCAACACAAGGAAATCCATCTACATCAAATGCGCCTAATTCATTGAATGGTGCGCCTGGTGAATCCTCTATTGCGCCTCATTCCAATGATGCGCCTCATGATTCCTCTCATGCGCCTATCTCTACTGCTACATCTGGTGTAAACCCAAGTTTTAACTCTACACCAATTCAACCCCCAAATTTTGATGATTTAGAATCTAGTGAAGATGTACCAATTGAAGACCTTCAAGTTACTACGACTCAACCTAACTTACCTCCTGAAATTCGTGAAGTTAGAGGTCACCCAATTGCTAATATCATCGGTGATCTACAAGTTGGTGTTCGTACAAGGAGAGCTACAAACTTTGATGCTTACACTGCTTTTATCTCTCAAATTAAACCGAAGAAGGCTGATGAAGCGCTCCAAGATCCTAATTGGGTTGTTGCGATGCAAAAAGAACTCAATCAATTTGAACGATGTAAGGTTTGGACTCTAGTTCCAAGACCAAATGATCATGGAGTGATTGGTACGAAATGGGTATTCAGGAACAAGATGGACGAGAATGGAACCATCACGAGAAACAAAGCAAGATTGGTTGCACAAGGCTATAGGCAATAAGAAGGAATTGAATACGATGAAACTTTTGCGCCCGTAGCAAGACTTGAAGCTATCATATTATTTATAGCTTACGCCGCTCACAAGAACTTCAAGTTATATCAAATGGATGTGAAGAGCGCGTTTCTTAATGGTGAACTCCAAGAACAAGTCTATGTTGCTCAACCACCTGGGTTTGAAGATTCACAATTTCGAAATCATCTGTACAAACTCCAGAAAGCTTTGTATGGACTCAAACAAGCACCAAGAGCATGGTATGATACACTATCCAAATTTCTCATCGAAAAAGGCTTCACTCGCGGTAAAATCGATACAACTCTTTTCATTTCCAAACATAATGGTCATAAATTACTTGTTCAAATTTATGTTGATGATATTATATTTGGTTCTACTAATGAATTGTTGTCCAAGCGCTTTGAGAAACTAATGAAGAGAAAGTTTGAAATGAGCATGATGGGAGAACTCACATTCTTCCTCGGGCTTCAAATCAAGCAAATGAGTGAAGGCATTTTTATCAATCAAGCCAAATACATAAAGGACTTAATCAAGAAGTTTGGACATGAGAACGCCAAAGCATACGATACTCCAATGGCCACCGGCAACAAACTCGACAAAGATTTAAAAGGTAAACGTGTTGATCAAACGCTCTATCGAGGTATGATTGGCTCACTCCTTTATCTTACTTCTAGTAGGCCTGATATTATGTTTAGTGTTTGTGTTTGTGCTCGTTATCAATCCGACCCTAGAGAAGCACACTTAATTGCTGTGAAACGTATTATAAGATATCTCTCCGGTACTGTTAACCTTGGACTTTGGTACACCAAAGATTCGAACTTTAAACTTGTAGGTTATTCAGATGCGGATTACGCAGCGTGCACCATTGATAGGAAAAGCACTAGTGGCACTTGTCATTTCCTCGGATATCGACTTGTGTCATGGGCAAGTAAGAAACAAGCTTCTGTATCTGTCTCAACAACCGAAGCCGAATATATCGCTGCGGGAAGTTGTTGTTGTCAAATACTTTGGATGAAGCAGCAATTGGTGGACTATGATATCATCAAAGAAAATTGTCTCATTTACTGCGACAATACATCAACAATTGCGGTTTCTGAAAATCCTGTCATGCACTCAAAGACCAAGCACATCGACATCAAATATCACTTCCTCAAAGACCACGTGGAGAAAGGAAATATTCATTTGGAACACGTGGGAAACGACTACCAAATCGCCGACATTTTAACAAAAGCACTTGACGCGAAACGGTTCACGTTTTTTAGAGGTGAAATGGGTATGCTTGAACTCAACTAAATTCAATATAGTTTTGTCAATACTAATGATTTTATGTTTTGTTGAGTTATGAGTAAACTAGGTTCAAATGTTAAATCATTTCAAAGTTTCAAGGAAACTTCATGCGCCATAAAGATTCACTGTGCGCGCCTCACCATCCTGCGCGCCTAGCATCTTTTGCGCGCCTAGCATCTCCTGCGCGTCTAGCATCTCATGCGCGCCTAGCATCTCCTGCGCGTCTAGCATCTCATGCGCGCCTGGCATCTAATGCGCTTCCAACGCTTATGCGCGCTCAAACATCTCTGCACGCCTATTATCTAATGCTATCTATACCATTAATGCGTCTTGATGAGTAATGCGCCCCTTCATGCCCGCATTAACTATTGCGGCTCATTCAATGCTCAAACATTTAATTTCAATGATTGAACGCATTAAAGTTTCACAAGTACCAGGTATGATTGTTCTTATTTATTGTAGGAATCTATGTCTTTTGACATTCCATTAATTGTTCAAGGGTACATGTGCAATTAATTTTTCCCTCGTTTTGCGTTTTTCAAAATTTTATTTTCTGGGGATATATTTCTTGCACCCCAAACTTACACCAAAATAGATGTTTTTGGTGTTTGTGCAAAAATTAGTCAAAATTGCTCATACACTTAAAGGGAAAGTGGAGCAGTTTTTCAAAAACCAAGATGTCACATCAATCGTACTCTGTGTCATTCAGCATTTAATGCTCTTCAAATCCAAATATCCCTCATAAATGCGCCGTACTTTTTTGTAATGATGAGCCGTCTTTCAAAATCCCTAATTAATGCCATCCTTTCAACTTCTCATCTTTTTAAATTTTTGACAGTTTTATTTCTATATCAGTGCAAAATTTTAAACCTAACCTATAAATTCATTATCACCTACCTCAATCCCTTACCAACTCTTCTCTCTCTCACAGTCTCTCTTCTCTCTCTCTCCCCGACTCTCACTCTCTCTCTACCTTCATCTTCTCTCTTTTTCTTCTTTATTTTCTCTATATATATAAACATATGGGTCCTAAGAAAGCATCAACATCTACACAAGACGAAATGGTATGAATTCTCAACCCTTAAACTCCTAAATTTCTGATTTTTTTTTTTCGTTTTTCGTTATTTTCTGTGTTCTTGTTTTTTGTTTAAAACCCGGATTCGTTTCTCTTTGATTTTTCTTGTTTCGGTGATCCGTTTTCTATATCGTTTGTTGGGTTGTGTTCATTTTATGAATTCGAATCTTTTGTATCCAACATTTTTACGATCAATGCTTTCATCTTTGCGAATCTGAATTTTTGGTTTTCTAAACTTTTCAAATTTTCGGTTCTTCTATTGTTCATTGTGCTTTCATTGTTAATTTGTTCATGTTTTTGTTTACATATTTAGATTCCTCGTTGTCATGCGGTCATTTTGATATATTATTTGTTTGTTTTGGTGAAGTTTCATGATTTTCGTGTTCTTGGTGTTCTTCGAGCATTCAAGGGTCGTTCTTCGTGTTCTTCGTCGTTCTTGCATGTTTGGTCTCTAAATTTTATTTTTCTTGTTTTCGAAAATTTTCACTTTTTGATTAACATTGCTTGCATATGTATGTTTGCATGTGTTTATGTGCTTTTATGTGTTTTTGCTAAGTCAAAATTTTCACACGATATGCGCCTATATACATCATTATGCGCCCAATTTCTTTTATGCGCCTGAATGCTTTCTGCGCCTCTACTTATATATGCGCCTAAATCATTCTACGCCTAAAACCTTATGCGCCTAACTTTGTACTTAGTCAAATTTCGTTGTTTTAATTTTTCCTTAGTATTTACATAGAACCATAATATGAGCCTTGTAACCCTATGCGCCTTTAAAATTTCATGCGCCTAATCTAATCATGCGCCTTGAATCTCTATGATTTTGTGCGCCTAATTCTATTATGCGCCTCTCAATTCTTTACGCGCCTATGTTACTTTGATCATCTTATGTTTCTATGCGCCTCTGTCACTTCTAAAATCAATCAATGTTTATTTTTTTTTCAGGACCTTGCAAATTTCAAACTCGAAGAAACTCTTGATCTGTTAGAGTTATCTGGTGAATATATTGGAAGAGAGATCATAGAAACCTTATGCGTTGCTGGTCTGCTCCCTTTATTCACTATGGATCAGACTTTTTATTCTCCGCTCCTCGTGGATGAGTTCTTTTCCACCGCTGTTCTAGTGGAAATTGATGTTAATGGACGCACTCACTACAGGATTGAGGCTCGCGTTCAAAATATAGACGTCCATATCTCCTCATCTGTGATTCGACACTTACTCAGTTTTCCGTCTACGGGTGACGATCGCATTATTGGGCGTCCGATGACTTATTCTATTGACGATCAGAACAGGATGGCTGCTTCACTTCTGAATATTCCCACTCTTCAAAATAATATCAAAACCACTGAAATTCGAGATGGTGGAGAACTCTTGACTCATATAGCGCACTTAGTGGGAACTTCTATTGTATTCAAAACCGGGAACGTGAACCGATTCACGGTGGAACAATGGGAATACACCGCTGCCATCATGGCCAAGGAGAAGCTTCAATGACCTCACATCTTGTTCAAGACGTTGCGTGAGCAGATTGACAAGTATGTGAAGAACAAGAATGATGGAAAGACCAGGTTCCGCTCTCACTGCCTTCTTATCACAAAACTTTTTCTAACTTATCCCGAGTTAGTCAAATTTTTGAATGAGAATCCTGAGTATAAAATTAATGATGTTCCAACTTTTGGAAAAGCGAACTTGGACCTCAAAAAGTGCAGAAAGAAGCCTGCAAAGCGTGCCAAGGGAATTCAGATCAAAACCGTTGAAGGCTTAGTCGATGAAGACACCGAATTAGATGATGCGCCAGTTCTTAAAGGCGCACCATTAAAGAAAAGAGTAGTAACGGCAAGCGCAAGTCAACGCGCTGATCCCTTGCCAGGAGCAGATAAAAGCAAAGGAAAACGGGTGGTTGATGACCCTCCTCGTGCGCCTATCAAACGCACCAGATTTGAATCTGATAAAGAACGTAATCTAAGGCTAGCGCAGGAAGCCAGCAGACTTGAGGCTCAAAGGAAAAGAGATGAAGATTTTCAAGCCAAGCAAGCTGCTGAGTCAGAGAAGCTAAAGCGCAAGAAAGGCGCTGGTTCAAGCGCTGATGTTGAGAAAGGCCCTACTGTTTCTGCGCCTACTCAGCGCGCGCCTACTTAACGCGCCCCCGCTCCCCGTGCGCCTCCTGTCCTCAAAATTCACAAGACCAAAGTGTTAAGGGAACAACTCCATTCTGATCATTTTGGCGATGATATTTCAGACATAGATGAACCATTTCAGGGGGAGCAAGAGACCATTCCTCAGCGCACTCCTTCTCCAGTTGCGCCTCCACCTCCTTCTGGACCAGATCTAATCACAATGGAAACAGTTGATGTTGAAACTGAAGATGACTATGCGTCTCCCACTCTTTCACCTTCTCATGCGCCTCCATCTCCTATTACGCCTCTATAATCTGATGCGCCCCAGTCAACCCCTGCGCCTCCTCCATCTGCTCCAGATTTGAGCGAGGTACTTTCTATTCTTCAATCTTTGCAGCAGAGGCAAGCAAATTTAGAGCAAGGTCAAACGCAAATCAAGTCTCAATTTGAGCTTCTCACCTCAATGCTTACTGATCAATCTGAAGAGATTGCTGCCATTAAGGGGGAGATGAATTCACTCAAGGACAAACTTTCTGCTCCTACTCCTCCTCCGGCGCAGACTCAGGTACAACCTCATTCTGATCAGGCGCCAACCACATCTTCTGCGCCTACTTTCATACATCAGTCTGCTGCGTCTCAATCCAACATGAATGTGTTAGTATCAAAGTTGGATGTTTTGAAAGAATTGGTCGTTACTCACTTCACTGCTGCTCACTCAAGCTCAGACAGACGCGCCGATCACATTTCTTCTGACATCATCACGGCTCAAAATGCTATTGAAGCTCATCTTCAAATCTTAGAAGAAAATATTTCTCAGCAGCAGGAAATCACTCAGCGCTCCATTGATGAGTATCAAAACATCAATGTGAATCACTTGAGTTACATCAAAGATGGTGTCACTGCCACTCACTCCAACGTCACTGACACTCAGGGCTTAGCTAACCGTAGTCATCATCTTGCAAAGCAAATTCAGCGCTCCGTTTCAGAGATCGTTGAAGGATTGAAGGACGATGACGCGCCTCCCAACCCTTAGTTTCAATTTTGATTTTAAGTTTTTAGGATCTTTTTGTGATAGAATCTACTCTTTTGAGTTAGTGATTTTGTGCTTACTTGTTTTAGCACCTTTTATCTTTATTCTATTCAAAACTTGTAATCTGTAACTCCTACACCCCAAGTTTTAATGAGAACAATGCATCACTTATTATCAAACCTTGTTCACTCAAACTCCTTGTTTGTAGAACAATGAATAATGTTTAAATTCATATGCATCATATTGAATTGTTTCATACTTTCATGCATTGAGCTTTAAACTTGGTTTAAACACTTTTCAAAACTAAAATTCATACATCATTTTGAATGTGTTAATCTATTATTTCTATCTTTCCATATGTAATGCTTTATCCTTATTGGAATAGATTAGAAATCTATATCTTGGACTAGTGTGTGCATTAACTTGAGACATGATTTATCAAAGTTATTTACTTGAACATGTTTTTATCAAGTATAATGTTTGTCCTTGATCTAGTAGGTAATGGCATCAATCAAATAGGGGGAGATTGTTGGGTATCTCAGTTTTAATGTAATAGGATTTATTAGATTTGATTGATCCATCACCTAAGTTTTATTTCATGGACTTTAGACCCACATGTAAAAAGTATTTATACTTCATTTTTTTAGGTTGTCCATTGTTATAGAATAGGCTTAGAAATAGGGCAAGAAGATCAAGATTCAAGAAAAATCACTCAGTGAGTTTGAGCCGCGCATATGCGCCTCCTGCGCCACGCGCCATGCGCCTTTCTTCATTCACGCCATGCGCCTCTCAGAGCGCGCGCACAAGGATTTCTTCCTAGCTATGATACGCGCCTCTGCACCCCTTGGATTAGCGCACACATAATGTGCGACTCTTGGATCAATGCGCCTCTTGGCTCAACGCACCTCAAAGTGTTTATTCTACACTCAGTGATTTATTGAAGATTCAAAGACTTGAAGAGAATTCAAATTACGCCAATGATCCAAAGGTGGTTAAAAGATGCATATGCGCCTAATCTGTTGACACGTGTCCACAACGGTCACATTTATGTTGAGTGTTAAAATGGCCATAATATATGCATGCTCCAATCAACGAGTGACAGCACATCTTATCCACAAGGATCTCCAACGGCTAGTTTTTTAAGTTCACTATAAATACCCCATAACTTCAACATTTTGAAGTTGCTGAGTTTTGCTAAGAATTTTGAAGAATTTCTCTCTCAAAGCATTTGTTGAAGATTTAAAGATTGCCTTTGTTTTTCCAGAATTCCTCAAGAACATCTTCATACCTTCATCCTTAGCCCAGATCTTCAAGCTATAACACTTTAGGTTCATTGTGCTCTAAATCATAAAGATCTAAAGAGCCTTGATACTAAAATCACACACGCACCTCTTTAAGTTTGATCACTTAGATCCTTCTTTTAGAGATACACCGGTTATTGTTTTGGATTTGTTCTTTCATAGAATATTAGATCTTGAGTTAGTGTAGAAGCTCAAAAGTTGTAATTTGTAACACTCACTCATTATATAAGATCTCCATTAGAAATCCAAGACTAACCATCTTGCTAGAGGACGTAGATCTTTCATTGATCGAACCTCTCTAAATAGCTTGTGTTATTATCTTGTCATTTACTTTCAAGTTATTATCTTCACTCACTATTTGCTTGTTTACTCATTGTAGATTGATTGAAATGAATTGTGTTATGTTGTTAACTCATTTGCCTTAGTTTCTTATTTCACCCACTTTGAGCCAAAATACTTAGAGTGTGTGTGCGCCCCCTTTATCATACTTTGCACCTATTTACATTACTAAATTCCGCTGTGCATTTCACTCACTCACTTAGGCGCATATCATAACGCTTACTTGATAAAGTGCGCATTTGCAATTGAGTTTTTCAAGGGTAGGAAAAGAATTTTAAAACAGCTATTCACCCCCCCTCTAGCTATTTTTCATACCCTTGTTGCTCTTTGGGACCAACAAGTGGTATCAGAGCAAACACCTTTATAAAACATTTTCGTTTTTCAAGCTTAACAGCTTGGGTGCCGATTCTAAATGGCAAACTCAAAACCTATGGCAACTGCAAACTACACTCACGTTCCGGTCTTTGATGAAGATCATTTTGACGTGTGGAAATTCAGCATATTGACTCATCTCAACTCAATCGATGAAAGGCTCCATGACAGCGTCGTTTATGGACCTTATATTCCGATGAAGGCGAATCCAAATCCACGCACCAACGCTGCTCAACCTACAGTTCTAAAACCAAGGGAAGAATGGACCGAGGAAGAAATTCGAAGAGTTGCAAATGATGGCAAAGCAAGAAACATTCTTCTAAGCACTCTAAGCACGGCTATGAAACAACAAGTCATGCATTGTGCTACCGCCAATGAGCTATGGGATGCTATTGAAGAGCATATTGAAGGAGACACCGTCTGCAAGGAAAACAAGAAATATGAAGTACAAAAGAGATTCAACAATTTATCTCAACTCCCCGGTGAAACCTTGAGGCAAACTTATGAACGCTACTGTGAAATTATCAATCTATGTATTTCACTTGGCATGAAGTTTTCCAACCAAGATTTGAATGTAAATTTTCTACAAGCTTTTGGATCAAGATACCTACATAAATCTAGCGCTCTTAAAGACGCTGGAACTTTAGATGTATGGACATTAAGGAACCTTAATGAAAATCTCAAAGTTTACGAACTCAAACTTCAGCGAATTAGCGAAACTGAAGGAAAATCAAAATCCATAGCAATGGTGGCGCAAAGAGAAGAGGCGCATACTCCTGCGCCTGCGCCTGTGCAAATAGAGAAAAGTTCCGATCCCAAAATTTCCACTTCTGAGCTATTAGACATGGATGATGAAGACTTCGCTTTATTTGTGAAGAAATTTCAAAAGTTCAGAAAATTCTCAAGACCCGGCTCAACCAACAAATTTCAAGGATCTACCAGCAAAGCTCCTCAAAAGTTTACAAGGAGCAGTGATTCAAAAAGAAAAGAAGATCTTGTTTGTTTTAATTGCAGGAAACCCGGACATTTTGCATCAAGCTGCCCGATCCCCAAATTTGAATATATGCAGAAGAAGAGCAGCCATACTCCCAAATTCACTCCCAAGTTCACTCGTCACAAGGGAATGATTGCTGAAGAAGAAGCACCAGCAAATGAGCAGAACACTTGGATTGAAACAGACTCAGATGAGAGCGATGAAGATTCCGATGATGGACTCGTTTGTTTGATGGCAAATGATAATGAAATTGATACTTATGATTCTTATGATGACTTCTCCAAGGATGTTCCTGATATGAATTCCTTGAATAAACCTATCAAGAAATCTGCAGGTTTTCAAGAAGTAAAAAGGAAGAAAGGACCAACCATCAGCGAGCTCGTTGAACAAGGATTTCTCACTCCGGCTCAAAGCGATGGTGGATTGTTATTCTCACGATGTGATCTTGGTGCAAGGAACAAATTGAGAAAAGGAGCATACATTAGACCTCAAGTTGAACCAACTGCTCCAATCTCCAAAATCAAGGATGATGAAGTGATTGCTGAACAAGAAAAATTGTTCAAGAAGGCTGAAAAGGAGCATACATTATGTGCTTATCATGATTTGAATATTGGGATTATGATGTTTATGTGGTTTATACGTTTATATGGTTTACTGTTTTATAAACTTTAATCGCACTATTCAATCGCAATAAAATTATGTTGCATTTAAAATTGTTTGGATCATCAATTTTTGATTTGATCAAAGTTTTGATAATCCAAGAGATTCATGAATGAATTGTTCATTCAAGGATCTGATGTTCATGGTGATTGGATCATCAAGAAAATCAAATCCTAATTGAATCGGGGAAAAACAATTTTGAGACAAATTTTCGAAACTTGAAAAATTCTGGGATTTTTCAGAGGGTCCGACCGGACCCAGTACATGACCCGGACGGACCTCCGGGTTTTCGTGCGGCAATTGGCTAGGTCGTGGGGTGGATCCGAATCTGAAAAATTTTGAATTTTTTCCAGTAGGTCCGACCGGACCCAGTATATGACCCGGCCGGACCTCTGGGTCTGGTGCGGGAATTTACTGGGGTCGTGGGGTGGATTCGTAGTTTGAAATTCCTATTTGTTTTAGTATGTTGAATTCTGAGATTGGATCAAGGTTTGGAAGGCTGGCCTACGTTCTCGAGACTGTGTTACCCAAACTTGATCGCAATCAAAGATTCAAAGATAAAACGAAGTTAGAATTATGAAGAGTTCATAATTGCTAAAAACAAAGTTCTTGATTCAATGATTGGATATCCATGTGGAATTGTGGATGCAATTGGCCTACGTTCATCGAGACCATCTATTTCTTAGTTTCGGCCACATGGACTACTTTCTTGGTTTCTTGAATTAGTGCGGGATTGTGGTTGCCTATGGCTTAGTTCGACCGCACTTCTTGTTGTCTTGATTTGGATATGATAACCAAGGTTCAAAAGAGTCTCATCCTCATAATTATAGAAAAACTAATGACACATAATATCATGCTTAAATTAATAGAGATTAATTTAATGACTAAACTTGATGTGTAACATGTTTATTTTATGTGATCATAAATGTGTTATATGCTATATGTTTGAACCTTCTTAAAATTTTAAGTTCTATGCCATCCACGATTAAAACACTTGTCAAGTACTTTGATCGTTTTGATGTGGTTTATTCGCCAAAGCGTGACACATCATTCTATCTTTGAGAAGCAAGATGAGACAAAGGTTGTCTATACGTTTAAAGTGGTTGAACTTGATTAGGCTATCAAAACAGTTTTGGGCCTAAGGCATAAGATGAGATTAAAACATGCTTCAGACATACGATGTCTAAGAAGTCTCATAAAAGGATCTAAGAATCATATATGATATGATTGATAAGGAGTTATCTACCTAAATAGCTTGATTTTGAGGTTCATGCCAAAGCAGACTCACCAATCAAGTGAAATATGGATCTTAGCCCATTTAAATTATATTTTGCATGATTGCCAATGAAGGTTATATAATTTAGTGGGAGTATTTGTGAAATACTGTTAATAATATCTTTAATAAAGTTGGCACTTATGTATGGGTACATGTTTGCATATGTGTATAGATAATGGCATTAAACAATAATCAAACCCCATCATTGCGATCTATCCTTGAATTAAAAGAGAATGCTTCAAAACTCCTTGATTGGATCATGAGCTTAAGAATTGTTCTTAAGAAAAAATTGGAGTTATGCATTCTGGATAATCCTAAGTCAAGAGAAACCATTGTCAATGTCCTCTGGACAAGCAAAGACATATATAAGAAACATGTTGATGATTCTTTGGATGTCTGTTGTATTAAGCTTGCCGCTATGTGTTTAATACTTGAGAAGTATCAAGAACATATAGATGCTTATGTGATAAGCAAACTCTTAAAGGAAAGGTTCCTTATGCAATTTTGAGACGGAGATAGGATTTAAATATTTAGATAAGACAAGAGTTGTCAAGTCTAAAGCAGAGGATGTAACTAATATTAAAACTCAAAAAGGTACAATTTCTCACCATGGTAATCAGATTGGCCATTGGGATGAAAATTGTGAAAGAAGTCCAGAAGATCAAAAGGAAGTAAAGGATAGTGAGACTATTACTTCAGATGTTTTTGTTATAGAAATTAATCTCTCTGCTTCTAATTCTTGGGTATTTGATACCGTATATGGATCCCACATTTGTACGAGTGTGCAAGGACTAAAGAATAAGAGACAACTCAACAAAGGTGAAATTGACCTACGTGTGGGAAATGGAGCAAGAGTTGTTTCATTAGCCGTAGGGACTTATGGAGTCGTTTTACCTACTGGACTAATACTTGTTTTGAACAATTTCTATTATGTCCCAAGTTTGAGTAAGAATATTATTTCGGTTTCTTCGCTAGATAATGAAGTATATTCTTTTCTTGTTAAGAACAGGAAATGTGCAATCTATTATGATGATATGCTCTATTGTATTGCAGATTCATATAATGGACTTTATGTCCTAAATCTAGAAGAACAAAATAACAAGTATATCTATAACATAAATAAAAGATCCCAAACCTAATGGTGAAAACAATACATATTTGTGTCATTGCCGTCTTGGTCATATAAATGAGAAGCGTATCTCAAAACTCCATGGGGACGGACTTTTAGATTCGCATGATTTTGAATCATATCAAATTTGTGAGTCCTATCTACTTGGAAAGATGACAAAGACACCTTTTACTAAGAGTAGTGAAAGGGCTAGTGACTTATTGGGACTCATACATACTGATGTGTGTGGACCAATGAGCAGCAGTGCTAGGGGAGCATATCAATACTTCATAACTTTTACTGATGATTTTAGTAGATATGGCTATGTCTACTTAATGAAACATAAAAGTGAATCTTTTGAGATATTTAGAATATTTCAAAATGAAGTACAAAATCAACTTGGCAAAACTATTAAAGCACTTCGATCTGATTGTGGTGGAGAATATTTAAGCCAAGAATTTGACAATAATCTGAAAGATTGTGGAATTGTTTCACAATTAACTCCACCTGGAACACCACAATGGAATGGTGTGTCTGAGCGGAGAAATAGGACTTTATTGGATATGGTCCGATCCATGATGAATCAAACTGATCTTCCACTGTCCTTTTGGGGTCATGCATTAGAAACTGCTGCGTTCACACTAAATTGAGTTCCTACTAAAGCAGTTCAATAGATTCCATATGAGATATGGAGTGGAAAGAAACCTTGTCTTTCATTCATGAGGATTTGGGGTTGTGAGGTTTTTGTCAAGAGGCCTATTTCTGACAAACTTGCACACAAATCAGATAAATGTAATTTCGTGGGATATCATAAGGAAACTAAAGGATATTACTTTTACAACCGTACAGACAACAAAGTATTTGTTGCTAGAACTGGTACCTTTCTAGAGAAACAGTTTCTCTCCAAAGGAATCAGTGGGAGTAAAATTAATCTCGAAGAGGTTCGAGAACCCGAAATTAACATTGAACCGATGGAGGAATCTGAACAAGTTTCGCAAGAAGTTGTGGAACCTATTCAGAATACTCAAGTTCCTCACAGAATTGGTAGGGTATGATCCGAACTTGAGAGATATGGATTTCTCATGACGGATAGCAATGAAGTGTAAGTCATAGTTGATGACGAACCTACTTCCTACCAAGAAGCAATGTCCGCTCCTGATTCAGATAAATGGCTTGGAGCCATGGAATCTGAAATTAAGTCCATGTATGATAATCAAGTTTGGAACTTGATTGATGCGCCTGAAGGTGTAAAAACCATAGGATGCAAGTGGGTTTTCAAAAAGATAACTAACATGGATGGAAAGGTGCATACTTATAAAGCTAGACTTGTAGCGAAAGGCTATAGGCAGATTCATGGAATCGACTATGATGAAACCTTTTCGCCCGTAGCAATGATCAAGTCTATAGGAATTTTACTTTCCATAGCTGCATATTTTGACTATGAGATATGGCAAATGGATGTCAAAACAGCATTCCTTAACGGGAACTTACTTGAGGATGTTTATATGACACAACCTGAAGGTTTTGTAATTCTAGAAAATTCTAACAAAGTATGCAAGTTGCAAAGATCCATCTATGGATTAAAGCAAGCCTCTAGGAGTTAGAATCTTCGATTTGATGAATCATTCAAAGAGTTTGGCTTCATCAAGAACGAAAATGAGCCTTATGTATACAAAAAGATTAGTAGGAGCATAGTATTATTTCTAGTACTATATGTTGATGACATATTGCTCATTGAAAATGACATTCCTGCACTGTAGTCTGTAAAGACTTGGTTAGGAAAGTGTTTCTCAATGAAAGATATGGGAGAAGCCGCGTATATCCTTGGCATTAGAATCTATCGTGATAGATCTAAGAAATTGATTGGTTTAAGTCAAGATACATATATTGACAAAGTTCTTAAGAGATTCCGCATGGAAAACTCAAAGAGAGGAAATTTGCCAGTAGGCCATGGCATAACTCTAAGCAAGAATCAGTATCCTAAGACAACTGATGAGAGTGAGAGAATGATTAGGATTCCATATGATTCCGCAATTGGATCAATCATGTATGCCATGATATGTACTAGACCTGATGTCTCGTATGCTTTGAGCATGACGAGTAGATACCAATCAGATCCTGGTGAGAGTCATTGGATTGCTGTCAAGACGATTCTTAAGTACTTAAGAAGGGTTAAAGATTCGTTCTTGGTGTATGGAGGAATGGAAGATGATCTAGTTGTAAGTGGTTACACATATGCAAGCTTCCAAACCGACAAGGATGATTCAAGATCGCAATCTGGATTTATATTTGTGCTAAATGGAGGTGCTGTTAGCTGGAAGAGTTTTAAGCAAAGTACCGTCGCAGATTCTACAACGGAAGCTGAGTATATTGTTGCATCTGATGCTGCAAAGGAGGCTGTTTAGATCAAGAAGTTCATTGGTGAACTAGAAGTGGTTCCTAGCATTGCTAACCCAATAGACCTTTATTGTGACAATAATGGTGCTATTGTAAGGATCCCGCCCCAAGACAACATGTGTCAAAGGCGAAATACCAAACAAGTTAACTTTTCTAACGAAAAAGAAACGGAGTCGCCACATTTGTTAATTTTAAACCCAACAAATGAAAATGGTTAGAGAAGGTGAGTTTGGAGGTCAGGTTACACTTTGGGAAGAACATATTTGCGGTTCACCCAAAGTGCCTCAGAAGGAACCGAGTCTCCCTTGTTAGTTTGAAAATGTGCATGTGTGTGTGTGTATTTAACGGAAAAGTTTCTGTTATTGGTTTTATTTGGAAAAACTTAACTGAAAGAGTCTGTTTATCAAGAAAATAGGAATTAGGGGGCAAAATAGACATTTTGCCCCCTGTTCCCAACATAGCCGTACGGATGTATAGGCCGTTTCCTGGGATTTTACAGTTCAGTCAAGAACAATCCAGTTTCAGAGCAGAAACAGAACATTCTGTTGAAACTGGACAGAACTGTTTTGATTCCAGTTTGTTTAAAATACTTTATAAATTTAAATGCAACATTCCTATGCTAAATGATCATCACTTAGTCCCCAAAACAAGTATTTGGGTGTGATCATAAGCAATCATGGGAGAAAATTGGAAAAGTTGATGAACATGCCCTTTGGGCCAAAATTGACCATTTGGTGATTAAAGATTGAAACTTTATCCCCAAGATGGCATTTTTATGACTTATTAACCTTCAAAGAGTCAAAATAACATATAAAGATTGAATCTTTATAACCCCAAAGGGGACTTTAGAGCTAGATCATTGTTGGATGATAAAGATAGAAGCTTTATCATCCAAATGATCATTATTACCAACTAAACAAGAATGTAAATGACAATCAATAAGCCATGATCATATAGGTTTGAACCTCTTCCACACAAAGCATGGAGGGAACCTTGGATCATCTCATGGCTTGGACAAGAGAAATATAGAGTAATATATGTATATTTGCTTGAATTGACAAGTCTTGCATAAATGTAAAGTGCTTGAATGGACAAGTCTTGCAAGTAATGTAAAAGTGCTTGAATGGAAAAGTCTTGCAAATAATATAAATATTAACATAACTTAAACAAAGATTAAAATAGAGTTATAGATGAAGAGAAGGTAGGGGGAGAAGGTGGCTTTACCTATTTTGGTTTAGCCAATCTTCCTTTCTCTCTTTTCACTCTTTGTTTCACTCCTCTCACACTTCTGTAGTGATTTTGACAGAGTAATCTCTCTTATGTGGTTTCTCCCCCCCTCTAGAATGATCAGCAAGGGGTTCAATTTATAGGGGCTGATAGTGCCCAAAGTAGCCGTACGGCTCATGTTGGCGACCTTCTGGATTTTTCAATCTTTTAATTCCAGAACAGTCCCTGTGAATATATTTTGTCTTAGTGAGGTCTTGGCCTATCAGTTTATCCCTGAATGGTGCCTAGAATTCCTCTAAGTTGGTCAAATTCAGATTGGGGTACTTACAGAGCCCCTCGGCAACGTCGCTTTTGAAGAAAGCGGGGTTGTCGATAAACGCATCCCAATCTGATGGGAGGACGGCAAAGGCCGATTTGATTCCAATGGCTGGACCTAGAGGTATAGGATTCCTATGTATCCCTTTTGTGGGGAATCAAGCATATCGTAGTTCGAAAGAGGGGTGAGAGATTTTAAGGCTACTCAACCCTATGGGCGACAGTCGAGGTCGGGTGGAGAACTTAGCGTCTCAAGCCTAAGGGCGACCGTAAAAGGTCGGGTGGAGAACTTAGCGTCTCGAGCCTAAGGGCGACCGTAAAAGGTCGGGTGGAGAACTTAGCGTCTCGAGCCTAAGGGCGACCGTAAAAGGTCGGGTGGAGAACTTAGCGTCTCGAGCCTAAGGGCGACCGTAAAAGGTCGGGTGGAGAACTTAGCGTCTCGAGCCTAAGGGCGACCGTAAAAGGTCGGGTGGAGAACTTAGCGTCTCGAGCCTAAGGGCGACCGTAAAAGGTCGGGTGGAGAACTTAGCGTCTCAAGCCTAAGGGCGACCGTAAAAGGTCGGGTGGAGAACTTAGCGTTTCAACCCTAAGGGCGACCGTAAAAGGTCGGGTGGAGAACTTAGCATCTCAAGCCTATGGGCGACCGTAAAAGGTCGGGTGGAGAACTTAGCGTCTCAAGCCTAAGGGCGACCGTAAAAAGGTCGGGTGGAGAACTTAGCGTCTCAAGCCTAAGGGTTTGGTCAACACTAACTACGAGATGGTTGACTAACAAGGATGGTCTTACATCATTTTGGACTACTGGTTCTTTTCACACAAGTTTTAACTTCTTAACTGGACTTATGAAGGACTTCCAGGGCATGGTCAACTTGACTCTATGGGAGAGGGTTGACTAAATGGATGGACTTACGAAGGACTGCCGGGCCAAGGTCAACTTGGCTCTATGGGAGAGGGTTGACTAAATGGTTGGACTTACGAAGGACTGCCGGGGCAAGGTCAACTTGGCTCTATGGGAGAGGGTTGACTAAATGGTTGGACTTACGAAGGACTGCCGGGTCAAGGTCAACTTGGCTCTATGGGAGAGGGTTGACTAAATGGTTGGACTTACGAAGGACTGCTGGGGCAAGGTCAACTTGGCTCTATGGGAGAGGGTTGACTAAATGGTTGGACTTACGAAGGACTACCGGGTCAAGGTCAACTTGGCTCTATGGGAGAGGGTTGACTAAATGGTTGGACTTACGAAGGATTGCCGGGTCAAGGTCAACTTGGCTCTATGGGAGAGGGTTGACTAAATGGTTGGACTTACGAAGGACTGCCGGGGCAAGGTCAGCTTGGCTCTATGGGAGAGGGTTGACTAAATGGTTGGACTTACGAAGGACTGTCGGGGCAAGGTCAGCTTGGCTCTACGGGAGAGGGTTGACTAAATGGTTGGACTTACGAAGGACTGTCGGGGCAAGGTCAACTTGGATCTATGGGAGAGGGTTGACTAAATGGTTCGACATACGAAGGACTGTCGGGTCAAGGTCAACTTGGCTTTATGGGAGAGGGTTGACTAAATGGTTGGACTTACGAAGGACTGCCGGGATAACAATGGATTTAACTTTCACTCGGTCAATCCTAAAGGTTTGGTCAACACTAACTATGAGATGTTTGACTAACAAGGATGGTCTTACGTCATTTTGGACTGCCGGTGAAAAACGCTTCATCCTAAGATGGCCATTTCAAGGGTTGGACACTCTTTTGGTCGCTCAAGGGTTCCGATCAACTCTAACTACGAGATAGTTGACTAACAAGGATGGTCTTACGTCCACTCGGACGGCCAAGGATGAATCTCACGAAGCCTAATGGACTTATATCGTTCCGGACGACCAAAGGGCAAGTTTAACGAAGCCTAATGGTCTTACGTCACACTGGACGGCCAAAGGAAAACTCATAACCTAATGGTCTTACATCACACCGGACGGCCAAAGGGCAAGGGTCTCAACCTATAATGACTATTCTGAGTCAAGGTTTGACTTGGGTTCAACTCCATTCTACGGGACAGTTGACACATTTTCTTGACACCGGAGAAGAGCCTAGGGGTAACCGTTAAGAAACATTGTGGACGAAAGAGTCCAAAACTTTGGGAAAATCATTTTGAGAGGAGATCAAAAGCATTTTGCTTGAAACATGGTCTTTGATAAATAATGCCAAAAGTTCGGAAATGCTTATTCCTAAAGGCAAATCTTTTAACAAAGCATTTTAGTCATGTTTTTTATTTTAACTTAACTGTGAGGTTTGTCATGCATAAAGTCCTTTGGATTTTGTCCATTCGTTGAGAAGTTACTAATTGTAGGGGATCTGCTCGTCACTGTTGTGGGGATAGCCCCAATGTCATCCTGACCATTGATGTGGAGTCAGCCCCATGTCCTCGTTGTTGTCTATGTGGAGGTAGCCCCAATGTCCTTGTTGTCGTGGAGGTAGCCTCAATGTCCTCGTTGTTGTGGAGGTAGCCCCATTGTCATCCTTCGACCTTTGACGTGGACCCATTGTCGTCTTTCGGTTTTTTAGGTGAGGTTAGGAACCCATCCCTTTTTCATGACGCACCCTTTCTTTTGCCTAGGCCACCCTTGTGGCTAGCGGGCATCTTTTTTGCGTCTTTTATGGCACACCCTATTTTTTTTTTTGCCTAGGCCGCCCTTGCGGGTTTTCAATCTAGCGGGCTACTTTTTTGTGCCTTTCCTTTTTCATGAGTGATCCAGCCAACTCGATGGGACGGGGACTTAACATATCTTTTAGAAGACACATGCGAGGGCCTTTATTTAGGCGGGAGAGAGACCCTTTGTGTCATGAAATAGGAAGAAGCCCTCGCTTGACAGAATACAAGTGTTTAGCTCTTTCCTAAGATGTAGGGAAGAAGACTTGTCGAGACATTTGAAACCTGTCTTGGTTAAAATTATCAAAATGATTGCTTGAATGGACCATGTTTATCATTAGGTCAAGATTAGGACAAGCAATTAGCCTTAACATGTATAAATGTTGTGATCAATTAAGATTATGATTCGATCAATGGCAAGATCGAAAAAACAAGGTATGATTTCAGGGGATTGGTCCTTGGCGTGACCGGGCAATGTGTATGAGGAAATCGGTCATTGACGGGACCATGGGATAAAGGCTTGGCTACTTTGGGAAAGCCATGGTTTGACGGTTATTTTTCACGTTGTGACCGGACCCGAAGGTTGCCAACGTTCTCCTCATTTTGAGGAGCTCAAGTCGCCGTAGTTTTGTCGCGACCCCGAACCCCGCGGGCCCGAGATCGCGAGCTGGACGTCGACTTAAAACCAAAACTATGAAATACCGAAGTTAAAAATTGCATTTGATACCAAAAGGTATTTATCCAAAGTTTTACAAATCCAAGTTTGATAATAACAAAATACAACTATCATAAACTTCCACAAGTTTATGCCCAACAGAAGATAAATGTACAATTCTTAATGACGTCATTGTTTGGTACAACTATCCCAAAAAGGTTACACATTTATATAATGTAAACCAACCTATAACAACTTTCCCCAAAAGAATGTATCCACACTCAACGTCCTCTTTCTCGTGATCAGCGAGACTAATCCTTAGCACCTGGGGGGTTAAGGAAAAACAAAGATAAAAGAAAGGGGGTGAGATAAATCTCAATAAGTTACTAATGCAACTACATGACATGCTATGAGGCAATAATCAATAATAAATCACATAACACATAGCAATTATCATATATCAGATAGCAGCGGAAATAAACACATAACAAAGGATATAGCCAAGGTTTTCCCAAACTGATAAACCAAATAAAGGTTCGCTGCGCAGCTTCAATAATCAACAAATCATCATCTTCATAATAGCATGAAAGCTGAAGAGAAATCCCCGGTACCGGAACAATAACCATAAGAGTGTCACAAAGGACAAGAGCCATGCCACAAAGTCATGCTCGGTAGCTAGATACATTCACAAAGGAAGCTAACTTATCTCTTCCAAGGCCAATCTGGAAAAGGGTATAGTAAGGGCAAAACAATGGTCAACATTATAATGGACTTGGCTTTGCCATTATAATATTTCCCATCGCCCGATGCAACAAATATGCCAGCTGGGCTTCCAAATAAATGCTAAGTAATAAATACTAGCTTAATTAAACAACTTAGGGTTCCAAAGTAGGGAACCATACCAAGAAGTCACCAAGAAGGTGGAATGAACCAACAACACACAATTAAAGTGTTCCAACAATCATAACAATGATAACACAATTCCCATATCACATTTGACCACAAAGGGTCCAGTTAAATCGAGCACTAAACCAAATTTACTCACTCATCTCGAAGAGCTTAAGGAGAGCTTTGAAACGATAATTTACACGCCTAAAACGGAGTCCGTATGAAAAAAATATGGCCCTCGAAAGATTGGACCAAAAGGGAAATAAATTTCATAACAGGGGAGGGGGGTGCGCGCGCCTCCTAAGGGAGGATGCGCGCGCCTCCTAGATCAGTTGGGAAGTCAAGTTGGAGGAGGAGAGGGTGCGCGCGCCTCCTAAGGGAGGATGCGCGCGCCTCCAATGGACAGAAGGCTTTTGTTCAAGAAGGGCCATAAGGGTGCGCGCGCCTCCTATGGGAGGGTGCGCGCGCCTCCTTGCCCGGAAAGGCAAATTCCGGCCAAAATTCTGGGTTTCCACCATTTTCAATCCAAAACTTAAACCAACCCAAATCTTTCACCATTTCACAAATACTTGGAACCAAGGCTTACAATATACACAACTATGAACCAAAACAACTTATAGACTTGCAAAGGGGCTAAATAACAACATCTAGATACCCAACACAAGCTTCAAATACCAAATTTCACAAAAATGAATAAAAAATGCAAATCACTCCCAAATCAACCCAAGATGCAATAAATAGCATTCATAACATCAAATAAACATGGAGTAGCATTTCTAGTATAAAATAGGGGAAAAGCAACTTACTTGAATTTTCTCAAAGTTGATGGATTTCAAATATTTTTGGCTTCCAACGATCCTATCGACGATCTAAACATGTTTCAAGTTTTAAGAAATGAGAGATTATGAGAGGAAGAGGAAGATAATGAAGAGAGAAGGAAGAAGATGAGAAAGCTTACCCAATGTAGAGAGAGAGAGATTGAGCTGGGAGATGATGGTGAGGATTGAGGGAGAAGTGAGGGAGGAGAGGGGGGTAGGGAGGGAGTAGTTAAAATAATTTGAAAACTTACACCTAGGCCCCCTCCTCACTAAGCTCAACTAAGATACTCCCACTATTTATTAAGACCCAACACTTCTACACTAGCACAAATGACCCAAATAAAATGGTAGGCATAATTATTATAACACATAAAATGCACACAAAATTATTTAAATAAATAATAATCTAAATAAATAAATTAGCAATTAAATAAATAATAATCATTTATTACTAATAAAATAGAGCCTAGTTTTCGGGTCGTGACATTCACTCCCCCTTAAAGAAAATTCGACCCGAATTTTAACGAGACTTACCCGAATTAAAGAGCCACGGATAATTCCTCTCGATCTCATCTCGGAGCTCCCACGTCGACTCCTCGACATTGTGATTCCTCCAAAGAACTCTAACCAACGCAATGCTTTTGTTCCTCAACTCTTGGACCTTGGAATCTAAAATCCGAACCGGTCGTTCCTCGTAAGTCATATCGGGCTCAATATCCTCCGGTACCCTCGGTAACACGTGAGATGGATCATGAACATACTTCCGAAGCATAGAAACGTGGAAAACGTTGTGCAACCGGTCTAAAGATGGCGGTAACGCAAGTCGATACGCTAGAAGCCCAACCTTTCCCAAAATCTCAAACGGGCCAATAAACCTCAGAGCCAATTTTCCTTTCTTCCCAAACCTACGAATACCCACTTTCGGAGATACTTTCAAGAACACCAAATCACCGGTCTGAAAACTAAGATCACGTCTTCGGTTGTCTGCGTAGCTCTTATGTCGACTCTGGGCTGTTTTCAATCGATCCCGGATAACTCTAACCTTTTCAACTGAATCCTGAAGCAAATCAATACCCACGATCTTCGCTTCACCAACCTCATCCCAACAAATAGGCGATCTACATTTTCTTCCATACAAGGCCTCATACGGTGCCATCTCGATACTAGCCTGATAACTGTTGTTGTAAGAGAACTCCACTAACGGTAAATGTCTATCCCAAGAATCGGAAAAGTCTATCGAACAAGCTCGCAACATATCCTCCAAAATCTGAATAGTCCTCTCGGATTGACCATCGGTCTGAGGATGAAAAGCCGTACTGAATCGCAAATCTGTACCCAAAGCTTCCTGAAACGCCTTCCAAAATCTAGATGTAAACCTCGGGTCTCGATCTGACACAATACTAACCGGAACCCCATGCAATCTCACAATCTCATCGATATAAAGGGTCGCAAGCTTCTCCATCGAATACCTGATGTCAATAGGTAAGAAATGGGCACTCTTGGTCAATCTATCCACTATTACCCAAACACTGTCATACTTCCTACGGATACGAGGTAGTCCCGTAACTAAATCCATAGTTACGTGCTCCCATTTCCACTCGGGAATCTCTAATGGCTGAAGTAGTCCCGCGGGTCTCTGATGCTCGGCTTTGACCTGCTGACACGTTATACATTTCGACACATACTCAGCTATTTCCCTCTTCATATTATTCCACCAAAAATGTTGCTTCAGATTCTGATACATCTTCGTACTACCCGGATGAATAGTATATCTCGATTTGTGACCCTCATCTAAAACTTGCCTCTTTATTCCACCATCATCGGGTACACTCAAACGATCACAGAAAGTCAAAACCCCACTCGAACTCAAAGAAAAATCCTCGAAGTTCTTTTCCTTCAATTTACCCATTATCTTCACCAACTCGGGATCTTCTTTCTGCACTTCCTTTATCCTCTGAATTAGGGTCGGAGATACCCTAATATTCGTAAAAATAGCCCCATGTCCCGATTCACGAGGAGACCAATCTCGAACATCCTCAAGCATTTTCTATTCACGAACCATCATCGAGGCCACATAAAACTTTCTACTAATCGTATCGGCTACCACATTCGCCTTCCCCGGATGATAAGAAATCGTACAATCATAATCCTTCAACAATTCCATCCATCGGCGTTGCCTATTATTCAACTCTTTCTGGGAGAAAAGGTATTTCAAACTCTTGTGATCGGTAAAAATTTCAAACTTCGCCCCATAAAGGTAGTGCTTCCATTTGTGCAACGCAAAGACTATCGCCGCCAACTCCATATCATGAGTCGGGTAATTCTGTTCACTAGGGGTCAACTTCCTCGAAGCATAAGCAATTACTTTCCCATTCTGCATCAACACACAACCCAAACCCTCTTTCGAAGCATCACTGTAAATCACTAGGCCATCGCTCCCATTAGGCAAACTAAAGATTGGTGCGGTAGTCAACCTCTTCTTCAATTCCTCGAAACTCTTGTCACATTTCTCGGTCCACACAAACGGGACGTTCTTCTGGGTCAACTGAGTCATCGGAGTAGCAATCCTCGAAAACCCCTCAATAAATCTTCTGTAATACCCGGCTAAACCAAGAAAGCTTCTAATCTCTATCACTGATTCGGGTCTCTTCCAATCCACTATAGCCTCTAGCTTTGAAGGATCCACAGAAATCCCATCTTTAGAAATAACATGACCCAAAAATGACACTTTCTCGAGCCAAAATTCGCATTTGCTAAACTTCGCAAACAATTTCTCCCTCGCAAGAACGGATAAAACTGTCCTCAAGTGTTGCTTGTGCTCCTCTCTAGATTTAGAGTAGACGAGTATATCATCAATAAAGACCACCACGAACGAGTCAAGATAAGGATGGAAAAACCGGTTCATCAAATCCATAAATACTGCAGGCGCGTTAGTCAACCCAAACGGCATAACCAAGAACTCATAATGACCATAACGAGTGCGAAAGGCAGTCTTCGGAATATCCTCCGATCGAACCTTCAACTGATGGTACCCACTCCTCAAATCAAGTTTAGAGAAAACCACGGACCCTTGAAGCTGATCAAATAAATTGTCAATATGAGGTAGAGGATACTTGTTCTTCACCGTAACCTAATTCAACTTTCTATAATCGATGCACAATCTCAAGGAACCGTCTTTCTTCCGCACAAATAAAACCGGTGCTCCCCACGGGGAAATACTAGGGCGTATAAACCCTCGATCAAGCAACTCTTGCAATTTAACCTTTAATTCCTTCAACTCTGCGGGAGCCAACCTATAAGGTGCTTTCGAAATTAGAGTCGTACCCGGCAAAAGGTCTATACAAAACTCAATCTCACGATCGGGAGGCATTTCATACTCGGTAGAGAAAACATCGGGAAATTCCCGAACTACCCGAACACTACCCAAACTAGGGGATTCCTTCCTAGTATCAAGAACACTAGCCAAATACCCCTCACAACCACTATGCAATAATTTTCTCGCTTTCATATAAGAAATTAAGCGAGCCTTTCTACTCAGAGGACTAGCCTCAAACACAAATTTAGGCACATCGGGAATAGAAAAAGTAACAGTTTTCTTACGGTAATCAACGGAAGCATGAAACTTGCTTAACCAATCCATACCCAAAATGACATCAAAGTCTTGGATAGGAAGAACTACCAAATTCGCACAAAGGACACGACCACAAATGACCACCTCACAAGCACGAAAGACTCGATCAGAAATCAAGCATTCTCCTATAGGGGTCGACACCTCTAGCACGTACGGTAAAGACTCGAATGCAACATTTAACATGGAAGCAAATTGCACAGAAATGTATGAATGAGATGATCCTGGATCTACTAACGCTCGTGCGCTCACATTAGACACAGAAACAATACCTCCAATAACCGAAGGATCATCGGTCGCCTGTTGTTGATTCATGGCATATATCTTTCCTTGAACTTTGGGCTTCCCAGCGGCATCCCTTTTCTGACCCTGATTAGTACCAACCCCTGACCCGGATAACTGACCTCGGTGCCTCGTGCAATCTCTCGCAAAGTGCCCCATTTCACCACAATTGGTACACTTGCCTTGCTTTTTCCAACACCTATCCTCCGTATGGCCTACCCTCTGACAAAAGGTATAAGGCTTCCTATTCTGAATCCCCGGAGTAGTACCCAAATTCCTCGGTCTGGTTTGCCCCTTAAACTGAGATGATGCTCTCGGGTTACCTCGGTTGTCGGAACGGTGTTGAGGTTGAGATTTAGCATGGCTTCCCAGTTTACCCATACCCACAACCTTGGTTTTCCTTTTGTGCTCCCCAATATCTTGCTCTATCAAGTAGGCTCGATCTACCGCATCCTAAAAAGTCACAATCTTTTGGGCTATCAGTTGAGTACGGATGGATGTCTTCAACCCGCGGATGAATCTCATGGCCTTTTGCTCCTCAGTCCTCACCAAATAGTCACAATACCGGGCTAATTCTGTGAACTTAGCCAAGTATTGTGCTATAGACAACAAACCTTGCTCCAGGTTGAGTAGCTCGATCTCCTTTCGGTTTTGATCAACAACCGGAATGAAATGTTCCTTGAATTTGCGCACAAACAACTCCCACGCGTACACCGTGTGAGTATCGTCCCAACTAGCTTTAACACCCTTCCACCAATGCTCGGCGGCTCCCACAAGTTTGTAAGCCGCGAACCGGACCTTGTCCTCATCCGTGCAACCAAATACCTCATAAATCTTCTCCATCGACTCAATCCACAACTCAGCTTTCCGAACATCGGGTTCCCCATTGAATTCAACCGGTTTCAACTTCAGAAATTGTTCCAATCCGTAGCGGGGTGGTGCTTGTTCTACCCTCGGACCTTGATCATGTATGGCCTTCATGGCCGCCTCGAACATGCCTTGAAACATGGCACGGGCTTCATCCCTTGTATCATTCTGATTTGCATTACCGGTACTACCTTCACCACTCCTTCTACGAACCATTGTAAACAAGTACCTACATAAAATATCAACCGTTAACCACTCCGCACACTACTACCCTCCTAGGTCATACTAGTCCACCTAGACTTATACTTAGAGCCAAACCATAGCTCTGATACCAACTGTCGCGACCCCGAACCCCGCGGGCCCGAGATCGCGAGCTGGACGTCGACTTAAAACCAAAACTATGAAATACCGAAGTTAAAAATTCCATTTGATACCAAAAGGTACTGATCCAAAGTTTTACAAATCCAAGTTTGATAATAACCAAATACAACTATCATAAACTTCCACAAGTTTATGCCCAACAGAAGATAAATGTACAATTCTTAATGACGTCATTGTTTGGTACAACTATCCCAAAAAGGTTACACATTTATATAATGTAAACCAACCTATAACAACTTTCCCCAAAAGAATGTATCCACACTCAACGTCCTCTTTCTCGTGATCAGCGAGACTAATCCTTAGCACCTGGGGGGGGTTAAGGAAAAACAAAGATAAAAGAAAGGGGGTGAGATAAATCTCAATAAGTTACTAATGCAACTACATGACATGCTATGAGGCAATAATCAATAATAAATCACATAACACATAGCAATTATCATATATCAGATAGCAGTGGAAATAAACACATAACAAAGGATATAGCCAAGGTTTTCCCAAACTGATAAACCAAATAAAGGTTCGCTGCGCAGCTTCAATAATCAACAAATCATCATCTTCATAATAGCATGAAAGCTGAAGAGAAATCCCCGGTACCGGAACAATAACCATAAGAGTGTCACAAAGGACAAGAGCCATGCCACAAAGTCATGCTCGGTAGCTAGATACATTCACAAAGGAAGCTAACTTATCTCTTCCAAGGCCAATCTGGAAAAGGGTATAGTAAGGGCAAAACAATGGTCAACATTATAATGGACTTGGCTTTGCCATTATAATCTTTCCTATCGCCAGATGCAACAAATATGCCAGCTGGGCTTCCAAATAAATGCTAAGTAATAAATACTAGCTTAATTAAACAACTTAGGGTTCCAAAGTAGGGAACTATACCAAGAAGTCACCAAGAAGGTGGAATGAACCAACAACACACAATTAAAGTGTTCCAACAATCATAACAATGATAACACAATTCCCATATCACATTTGACCACAAAGGGTCCAGTTAAATCGAGCACTAAACCAAATTTACTCACTCATCTCAAAGAGCTTAAGGAGAGCTTTGAAACGATAATTTACACGCCTAAAACGGAGTCCGTATGAACAAAATATGGCCCTCGAAAGATTGGACCAAAAAGGGAAATAAATTTCATAACAGGGGAGGGGGGGAGGGGGTGCGCGCCTCCTAAGGGAGGATGCGCGCGCCTCCTAGATCAGTTGGGAAGTCAAGTTTGGAGGAGGAGAGGGTGCGCGCGCCTCCTAAGGGAGGATGCGCGCGCCTCCAATGGACAGAAGGCTTTTGTTCAAGAAGGGCCATAAGGGTGCGCGCGCCTCCTATGGGAGGGTGCGCGCGCCTCCTTGCCCGGAAAGGCAAATTCCGGCCAAAATTCTGGGTTTCCACCATTTTCAATCCAAAACTTAAACCAACCCAAATCTTTCACCATTTCACAAATACTTGGAACCAAGGCTTACAATATACACAACTATGAACCAAAACAACTTATAGACTTGCAAAGGGGCTAAATAACAACATCTAGATACCCAACACAAGCTTCAAATACCAAATTTCACAAAAATGAATAAAAAATGCAAATCACTCCCAAATCAACCCAAGATGCAATAAATAGCATTCATAACATCAAATAAACATGGAGTAGCATTTCTAGTATAAAATAGGGGAAAAGCAACTTACTTGAATTTTCTCAAAGTTGATGGATTTCAAATATTTTTTGCTTCCAACGATCCTATCGACGATCTAAACATGTTTCAAGTTTTAAGAAATGAGAGATTATGAGAGGAAGAGGAAGATAATGAAGAGAGAAGGAAGAAGATGAGAAAGCTTACCCAATGTAGAGAGAGAGAGAGATTGAGATGGGAGATGATGGTGAGGATTGAGGGAGAAGTGAGGGAGGAGAGGGGGGTAGGGAGGGAGTAGTTAAAATAATTTGAAAACTTACACCTAGGCCCCCTCCTCACTAAGCTCAACTAAGATACTCCCACTAATTTATTAAGACCCAACACCTCTACACTAGCACAAATGACCCAAATAAAATGCTAGGCATAATTATTATAACACATAAAATGCACACAAAATTATTTAAATAAATAAATTAGCAATTAAATAAATAATAATCATTTATTACTAATAAAATAGAGCTTAGTTTTCGGGTCGTGACAAGTTTGGCCATGTGCCGTCTTTTGCTGAAGTTGGCTTTCTTTTGATGTCGTCTCGGAGGACGTTGCTCGCTTCCGCTTTGCGGTGAACTCCTTGGGATAGACCTCTTGGGGTGAACTTTCTTTGGTGTGAACGGGCCTTTCTTTCCGCCATTTCCTTTCCTTCTTTTCATACATTCATTTCCTTTCCCTCTTCTCCTCTTTTTTTTTTTTTTTGAGGGAGAGGGGAAACATTAGCCCCAGCTTGCTGTTTTAGGCTTTGGCTCCTTTGTAGCCCTTTGGTGGAACGTCCTCATTTCCGGCTTTGTCTTTGAAGATCCGGGGAGTCCTTTGTCGTGCACACGCGATCACGGTTGAATTTGAGCAACAACATCCTTGCCTTTTCATTGCCTTGGGATGCCTTTGATGTGCATCAGGAATTTGTCTCGGGAAGGTGTATCGGGTTGTGTATCGGAAATGCGTATCGGGAATGTTTATGAGGGAAGACTTGCCATTAATGGTTTCTTCATGTCAATTGATCACAACATTCATTCACATCAAGATTAATTGTTTGCATTTAGCGTTTTTCATTTGTGTTTAGGTCCATTCGTCCTTAATGAGTTGTCATTGACTAGTATGCTTAGAAGTCAATTCATCATTTTGGGGACGTAGCAATCAATTGATAATAACAAGCAAGGCAATTTCAAGGGTAAATGTATATTGCAAATAATGTCTCAAGTCTAGGGAGAAGAGAATGAAAATGACTCTTTTATATAGATAATTTTGTACAAATATGTCCGAGTACGGACCTTTGCAAAAATAAAAAGACACAGTCCAAGACGGACTTTTGGTGAAAGTCTAGATCCTACGAGGCTGGTGTTGGTAGTGGTGCCCTAGGCACGTTTTTATAAACGTTGTAATTGTTATCATTTATTTCATATCAATAAAGAGATGTTTTGATTATTATTGTCGTTCATGTTTACTTATAATAATCTCCGTCCCTAGTACTTGCTAAGCACTAGTATAAAGGCTAAATGATCATGGGATGATCATGTTAGATTTATGGGCACTTGTTTGGAACAAGGTACTGGACATGACCCGCTGTATGAGATTTATGTCATGGTCTATGTCGTACATATATCTCATATTAGTTATGTCATTCGAATCCTTAGACATGAAGTTATTATAGTCTTCCACTTGATGAACATTATGTTTGACATATTCAAACGCTGCCTTTAACCGGGAAGTTATAAAGGGTATGATTGGCATAATCGGATTCACGTAGGGAAGAGTAATAAACTAAATGGATTTGTCCCTCTTCGGAGAGATCTCAAGCTTAGGCCTCTCGTAGGAATGATGTTGATGAAAATGTTCGGCCGAACTCAAATGAATTGATTAGATCAATGTCATTTGGATTATCAACATATTCGGAATCGAGAAAGTATTGAACAAAACAAGTTGACTTGTTGACCATGACTTGTGTTCAATGAGATTGTTGACAAAGGGATTGTGACATGTTCTAAAGGAATGCGAAATTGTATCTAGTTATACTATTTGGGTAGGTATGACGGTTTGCTAGAACCTAATCATATCTTATGGATTCATGTTTGAGCCCATTGCCAACTTAGTATAATCCTAGAGGGTCACACACAATAGAACGAATCTTAAATAAGAACTATATTGGAATTTTGGAAACTTTGGGAATCTGGACAACTGGGCGACCGCACAGGATGGCTTGGGCGGCCGCACAGTTTGGGTCAGTTAGTACCAGAAACCTTCAAGATAGATGTGCGACCGCACAAGGTTTTTGGGCGGCCGCACACCATGTCGGGACTGGTTTCCTTATTTGATTTGGAAAGGAATTTTGGACGGGTTTAGACACAAGTTTCCTATTTGGAATAGGTCTAACTTGTATATAAACAGCCAAATTCGGCCAGAATCATATCATAGCTTTTGTGCAAGTCTCCAAAGAGTTTGAGAGAGTTTTATTTTGTTCTAAGACATCCTAGATTGAGGAACAAAATAATACACAAACAAAATTCCATATAGTTCTTATTGATTGTGAAAACGTGTTTCATAATTTTTGGTCTAGCAACCGAGATCAAGTGTTCTTGATATTCGTTCGTGGTGTGGATACCGCTAGAGGGTGAAGCTTATCATCTTCTAAGTTCGTGTTCTTACTTTTTGTGATCAAAGCTTCAAGTTCTCCATCAAGATCAAAGACCAAATTCAAAGTCATCAATGGTTAGTTTTTCTAGTATTCATATTGTTGTATTTGATTTAATCATATGAATAGATCTATGGGCTTTGGGTTTCATAAAATTTTAAATGCTATATTCCGCTGCGCATGTTACTACGAAACCCAACAGTGGTATCAGAGCCCCGTTCATGTTGATTAATTCAATACCTAGATTATGTTGTGCGTATATAAATTGTGTTGGGTTAATGCCTTTGAATTTGGGACGCCGAGTTAAAGGATTAAACAACAGCGTAATTCCGGGACAGAGCGCAGAAGGAAGGTTTCCAAGTCAGTTTTGGACTAGGTTTCCAAGTTCCTAAGAGATTTTGAGATAAACTTTACTAGTATAAATAGAGGCCAGTAGTTTAGATTAAAATCACACCTCAGATTGTCATATACAAACTATTAGAGTGCTCAGAGCAAGGTCTGTAATTCTACAGTTGCACAGTTAGGAATTATTGTGATCAATAATTCGTGCAGCAGTAATAGTGTGATCTTGTAATCGTTTCTCCAGATTGATAATAATATTCTCTCCCCTCCCCGTGGACGTAGCCAAGTTGGTGAACCACGTATATATGTGTTCTTGTGATCGCTCGCTTTTCTTATCAAGTCTTGTTATTGCTCTAACAAGTGGTATCAGAGCTTGGTTGAAAAGGAGAATTAGAATCGACGGAAGAGATCCAAGATAGAAGAAAAACAAGGTAGCAGTTTCTGGTCCGTTTTTATCCAGCGTAGCGGTTAAGAAAATGGCGTAGCGCATTCGTTCACCGTTGGATCGTGCTGATTTTTTGTGAGTAGCTTCGGGAATCATAGATCTTCGATCTGAACGGTGGAGATTGGATTTTGATGTCCGTAGCATCCGAAATTGTATCCGGACAGAAGCTACTGGTGTTTTGTCTTCGATTGTATGCGTTTGGTGTTTCTTGTTGAGATTTCTCTTAGTGGCACCAGAGCTTTGGTTCGTGGTTAGAGATTCAGGGATTCCACTGCAGAGAACAAGAAGATGGGTCAAGGAGCAGATTCGATCGACAAGTTCAATGGGAAGAATAGTTTTTCTCTCTGGCAGATCAAGATGAAGGCTTTGTTTGTAGACAAAGATTTATGGGAACCGTTGGAGATTGCAATCAGGGATCGTAAGGATCCCAAGGGTAAGGCAATCACCACAGAAGGTACCGCAGAACAGTCAGAGAAGGACAAGATAGCAGCAGCGAAGGAGGTGGCGGCATTGAAGAAGTTAGATCAGAAGGCTCACGCCAAGATCATCAGACAGTCGGATGATGAGATCCTAACCAATGTTGCAGGAACAGACTCCGGAAGCGATCTTTGGTTGAAGTTGGAAGATATGTACATGACACGTTCATTGACCAACAAGTTATACCTGAAGAAGAAGCTATATGATTGTCGTATGACTGAAGGTACGCCCATAAATGATCATCTTGACATATTTACTTCTGCATTACTTGAACTGCGTAATATAGGAGTAGTTGTTGATGACGAGGATGCAGCCTTGCAGCTTTTAGTATCTTTACCTATGTCTTATGAACATTATGTCGATTCGTGCATAAACCGTAAAGATGGGATCTCTCTAGAGGAAGTGAAAACTTCTCTCAAGATGAGGGAATTGCGCCGAAAGGCGAGTGGGAATGAGGCAGGTACCCAGTCATCAGGTTTGGTTGCTAGTAGTAGCAACAGCAGGGGTTCTAGTGGGAGGAAGAACAATCAAGGTAATTCTTCACACAAGAAGGGTCCGAAACCTGGGGATATCTGTAATTTCTGCAAAGAGAAGGGGCATTGGAAGTTCGACTGTCCCAGAAGGAAGCAAGGCAAGGCACCAGTCACAGCAGAGGCCATGACGGCCAGAGATTGCAGTTCAGATGAGGATTATGCTTTAGTAACATCAGAATCAGCATGCGCATCTAATGCGTGGATTCTTGATTCAGGAGCGTCTTACCATATCAGTCCTAGGAGATAATGGTTTACCGGTTATAGGCAGATAGTTGGCAGTGATATAAGCATGGCCAACAGTACAATCTGCAGGGTTGTCGGTATTGGTTCGATTAAGGTCAGGACTCATGATGGTAGTGTTGTCACTTTGAACGAGGTTCGACACATTCCGCTTATGACGAAGAATCTGATTTCTCTTAGTCAGTTAAACAGCAAAGGGTTCAGTTTCAAAGGTAAAGGTGGAGCAGTTAGTGTCTGTAACGGTTCAGAAGTGATGCTGAAAGGCCTTAAGTGAGGCTCCTTGTATTTCCTCCAAGGAAAGACGCTTGCAGAGTCGACTATGGCTGCATCAGAAGAGGTGAATGAGGGAGATATGTC
This sequence comes from Campanula takesimana, assembly GCA_026119855.1. Lineage (NCBI taxonomy): Eukaryota > Viridiplantae > Streptophyta > Magnoliopsida > Asterales > Campanulaceae > Campanula > Campanula takesimana. Next base: position 723,556 of record JAOWBW010000329.1, read on the forward strand.
TAAGCTGTGGCACATCAGGCTCGGTCACATGAGCACTCGAGAGATGCATGAGTTGACTAACAGAGATCTTCTTTATGGCCTTAAGATTAAGGATCTTAAAGGCGTTCTGGATTACATCCACTCAGAGTATTGGGGACCTTCACGTCAGGGATTTCTAAGGGGGCACAGATATGTCTTATCTATGGTTGATGATTATTCGAGGAAGACTTGGGTGGTTATCATGGAGCACAAGAATGGGGCTCTAAGGAATTTCAAGGACTGGAAGACGGTAGTGGAAAACCAGACAGAGAAGAAGATCAAGAAGCTCCGGACAGATAATGGTTTGGAGTTCTGCAGTACTGAGTTCGATTCGTTTTACAGAGAGGTGGAGGTTTCTAGACATCTTACCAGCAGAGGCACGCCACAGCAGAATGGTGTAGCAGAACGAATGAATCAGACATGGCTTGTGGGAGCGTTGTGCATGCTCTCCAATGCAGAGTTGTCTAAACGTTTCTGGGCAGAAGCGCTTAGTACAATATGTTACTTGATTAATCATGGACTTCATACCGGTATTGGCCTCAAAGTTCCCTATGAGGTATGGACTGGTAAATCCATGATTATTTCAAGTGTTGGCAGTGTTGATAAACAGGTGGAGCAACAAGATACTGAAGAGTTAGTTGTACCACAGTCAGATGTTGAAAAACAGGTGGAGCAACAAGATACTGAAGAGTTAGTTGTCCCACAGTCAGATGTTTATCAGGATCCACCAACAGAGACAAAGACTGAAGCACCAGAAAGTTCAAGTTCAGTTCCTAAAGAACATGGGTTAGCACAAGGAGGGTCTAGAAGAGCTAATTTCAGGAATGGATTTGAAGACTTGGTGTCTTATACACTGGCTGTTGCTAAGGAAGTGGAGCCCGTTCTTACGGAACCTTCTACTTTCAATAAAGCAGATACATGTTCAGAGTCATCTCAGAGGTATGCGGCTATGGGTGATGAGATGGAGTCTCTTCACAGGAATCAGACTTGGAAGTTGACCATAAGGTCAGAAGGCAGAAAGATTGTGACTTGCAAGTGGATCTTCAAGAAAGAGGAAGGGATGTCACCGGCAGAAGGGTTCAAGTATAAAGCTCAAGTTGTTGCAAGGGGTTTCACACAGAAAGAAGAGGTGGACTACAATGGGATCTTCTCAACAGTGGTCAGACACACTTCAATCAGAGTGTTGCTAGCAATAGAGGGAGAGATATACATGACAGAGTCGGAAGGATTCCAAGTTCCTGGTAAGGAAGATCAAGTTTGTAGATTGAAGCAATCGCCTAGGCAGTGGTACAAGAGATTTGATAGCTATGTGTTAGCAGCAGTCAAGAAGTCAAGGATTCAGAAGCTGAAAGGCTTGGTCACAGAGATGAAGGGTTTGGGTAACGCGAAGAGAATTCTGGGTATGGAGATCTATAGAGACAGAGCCAAACGGAAACTGTTCTTATCCCAGAAAAGATACATCAAGAAAGTTTCAGAGAGGTTTAGTAGGTCAACAGCTAAGGCTATAGACACTCCGGGTGCAGTGAATGCACAGACAGTCGCGTTTGGGCCCAAATCGGTTGAGGAGAAAGAGCATATGGCTCCAGTATCCTATGCTAGTGCAGTTGGTAGTTTGATGTATACTACAGTGCGCACTAGCAACGTCATACTCGTCTGTGGAGATGGGACAGAATGTGCAGTCAAGGGTTTCTCAGATTTGGGTGATGTTGACTCGAGAAGATTGAAGACCGGATATGTGTTCACGCTTGGTGGGTCAGTTGTCAGTTGGAAGGCTAGATTGCAGACGACAGTGATGTTGTCTACAACAGAGTCAGAATACGTGGCATTGACAGAGTCCGCTAAGGAAGGAATATGGTTGAAGGGATTGATCAGCAATCTTGGGGTTCATCATGAGAGGACCAAGCACATTGATGTCAGATATCATTTCCTAAGGGATGAGAAACGGGTAAAGGAGAAGGTAGGGACGGCGAACAACCCTGCAGACATGTTCACAAAACTCGTGACGGGAAGCAAGTTCCAACATTGTTTGGACTTGCAGATTGTTCGCATCTATTAGATAGCAGAAGAGGCGAGGGGGGAGAAAATGTTTGTTGTCATGGAGATTCAAAGTCAAGGTGGAGATTTTTGGGTTAATGCCTTTGAATTTGGGACGCCGAGTTAAAGGATTAAACAACAGCGTAATTCCGGGACAGAGCGCAGAAGGAAGGTTTCCAAGTCAGTTTTGGACTAGGTTTCCAAGTTCCTAAGAGATTTTGAGATAAACTTTACTAGTATAAATAGAGGCCAGTAGTTTAGATTAAAATCACACCTCAGATTGTCATATACAAATTATTAGAGTGCTCAGAGCAAGGTCTGTAATTCTACAGTTGCACAGTTAGGAATTATTGTGATCAATAATTCGTGCAGCAGTAATAGTGTGATCTTGTAATCGTTTCTCCAGATTGATAATAATATTCTCTCCCCTCCCCGTGGACGTAGCCAAGTTGGTGAACCACGTATATCTGTGTTCTTGTGATCGCTCGCTTTTCTTATCAAGTCTTGTTATTGCTCTAACAAATTGTTTATGTGCCCTAGCATGATATGAATATTGGATTATATGATGTTTATGTGTTATGTGATTTTATGTGGTTTATTGTTTTGCAACTTTAATCGCACGATTCAATCGCAATTAATATTATGATGGATTCTGAATTGTTTGATTATTAATTCTGATTGGATCATGGTTTTAATAATCAGGGAAAACAATTTTGAGACAAATTTTCGAGCTGTAAAAATTCTGTCTGATGCTACTGTGCGACCGCACAGAAAAATATTGGGCGACCGCACATGTTTGTGCGACCGCACAGATTTTCGTGGGCGACCGCACAGTTGGTCAGAATCAGAATCAGATTCTGGAATTTTGATAGGGTCCAACCGAATCAGTGACAATGCCGGTCAGACCTGTTGATCTGGAGCGGGTTTTGGGCAGTTGATTTTGGTATGGATCTTTGGGTTCGATTTTCCTATTTTTTTTGATCTTGTGATTCTAAGATTGGTTCAAGGTTTGGATGGATAACCTACGTTCATCGAGATTGTGTTTCCCAAACTTGATCGCAATCAAAGTTTCAAAGATAAAACGAAGTTAGAATTATGAAGAGTTCATAATTGCTAAAATTGAGAAACAAAGTTCTTGATTCAATGATTGGAGATCCATGTGGAATTGTGGATGCAATTGGCCTACGTTTATCGAGACCATCTATTGCTTAGTTTCGGCCACATGGACTACTTTCCTGGTTTCTTGAATTAGTGCGGAATTGTGGATGCCTTATGGCTTAGTTTCGGCCGCACTTCTTGTTGTCTTGATTTGGAAGATGATAACCAAAGTTCCAAAGGTCTCATCCTCATAATTATAGAGAAACTAATGACACATAAATATTATGCTTAAATTAATGGAGATTAATTTAGTGGCTAAACTTGATGCGTAATATGTTTATATTATGTGCTCATAAATGTGTTGTATGCTATATGTGATGAACCTTCAAAGAAAGTTTTAAGTCCTTTATTGCCATGCCATGATTAAAACACTTGTTAATACATGGGTGAATTTAATGTAGACTCGCCCTAGCGAGATGCGTTGACTTTATTTATGTATGAGCAAGATAGATAATGTGGGCACACCCTAGCGAGGCACATTAACTATACGTTTAAAATTGTTGGACTTAATTGGGCGTCAAAACAGTTTTGAGCCTGGGCAAAGATGAGATTTAACATGCTTTTTGAAATAGGATTTCTTAAAGAATCTCATAAAAGGAACTAAGAGTCATATGAGATATGATTGACAAGGGTTGTCTACCTAATTAATTTGATTTTGTGTAATCCGCCTTAGCGGACTTAAAATTAAATTAAAGCGGGATCTTAACCCATTTAAATTATATTATACATTGGATGTATAAGAAGGTTATATAATTTAGTGGGAGTATTTTCGTTTGAAAAATACATTGTTTATTTCTTTAATGAAAATTGGTACTTATTAAATTTTGGAAATTTTGCATATTTGTAGATAATGACTACTAACACTCAATCAATTTCGTTGCGATCGATCCTTGAGAAGGATAAGCTCCAAGAGAATGGTACTAACTTTATGGATTGGATCTGTAGCCTAAGAATTGTTCTAAGGCAAGAAGATAAGTTGTACATTCTCGATGGGCCACTTCCTGCTGAACCAGAACCTACTGCCCCTAGGGCAGAAAGAGACAGTTACAAGAAATATCGTAATGATTCTAGAGATGTAAGCTTTCTCATGTTTGCTACTATGTGCTCAAAACTCCAACAAAGTTTGGAACATTTGGAAGCCTATGAGATAGGCGTGGAGTTAAGAGCCATGTTTCAAGAGCAAGCTAGGAAAGAGAGGTACAAGACCATTGTTGCATTCACTACTTGCAAAATGAATGAAGGGCAACAAGTGAGTCCTCACATGCTAAAAATGAAAGGTTATGTAGAGCACCTTAAGAAACTTGGCTATCCAATCCCATTGGAGCTAGCCACGGATCTCATTCTTAATTCATTGCCTAAAAGTTATAATCAGTTTGTGATGAATTATAACATGCATGGAATGGATAAGAATCTATCCGAGTTGCATGGGATGCTTAAAACTGCGGAGATGAAGATTGCGGAGAAAGGTTCTCCTGTGCTCTTGGTTCATGATGGGAAGAAGGCTAGTGCCAAAGGAAAGGGTAAGAAAGTTGTCAAACCCAAGATAAGCAAGGCAAAGGTTGTCAAGGCTTCTGAGGCAAAACCCGATTCACAAAAGTATGCAATCTGTTTCCATTGTCAAGAAATTGGTCATTGGAAACGTAATTGCAAGGCTTTCTTGGAAGAGCAAAAGAAGAAGAAGAGCAGCAAGGCTGTGTCGACTTCAGGTATCTATATGATAGATATTCTCCTTTCTACCACTGATTCTTGGGTATTGGATACCGGATATGGTTCTCACATTTGTTTAAATGTACAGGGTCTAAAGAATAGGAGACTACTTAAAGAGGGTGAAGTAGACCTACGCGTGGGGAATGGAGCAAGAGTTGCTGCATTAGCCATAGGGACTTATAAAGTCACTTTACCTTCCGGTTTAATACTTGTTTTGAACAATTGCTATTATGTACCGGATTTAAGTAGAAATATTATTTCAATTTCTTGTTTGGATAATGAAGGTTTTAAGTTTCTTATTGAGAATAAGAAATTTTCTATTTATTTAAATGATGTGCTTTATGGTATTGCTAATTCATTTAATGGCCTTTATGTCTTGGATGTCAAGAATGAAAATAATGAAAATGTCTATCATATAAATAAGAAATCTAAACCTAATGATGTAAATCATACTTATTTGTGGCATTGCCGTCTTGGTCATATCAATGAGAAGCGTATCTCAAAATTCCATGGGGACGGTCTCTTGGGTTCATGTGACCTTGGGTCATATGATACTTGTGAGTCGTGTCTTCTTGGGAAAATGACTAAGACACCTTTTACCAAGTTAGGTGAAAGTGTTGGGTTTCGGAGTAACATGCGCAGCGGAATAAAGCATTTAAAATTTTAAGAAACCCAAAGCCATGGATCCGTTTATATGATTAAATCAAATACAACATAATGAATAAAGGAAAAACTAACCCTTGATGACTATCAAAGTTTTCTTTGGTCTTGACGGAGAAACTTGAAGTTTTATCACGGACAAAATCACGAACTTTGTAGATGATAAAATTCACCCTCTAGCGGTGTCCACACTTCAAACGAATATCAAGAGGCTCCTTGATCTTGGTTGCTAGACCAATAATTATGAAACACACTTTCACAATTTAATAAAGAACTATATGGAATTTATTTGTGAATTATTTTGTTCCTCAATCAAGGATGTCTTAGAACAAAATAAAATCTCTCTCAAACTCTTTGAGACTCACAAAATTACTAGTAAGGATGGTCTGGCCGAATTGGGGTTTTTATACACAATTAAGACCTATTCGAAATAGGTAACTTGTGCCAAAAACCTTTCCTAATCGAATTAGGAATTTTTCTGTCGCCAGACCAAGCGCCCGCCTGGTCCAACCCAGGCGCCCGCTCATTTGACCAGAAGGTCCAGATCTTTTAGAATTCATTCAGGCGCCCGCCTGGTCCAACCCAAGCGCCCGCTCGGTTGACCAGGAAGCCCAGAATTCTTCCAGAAATTCCTTTGAGGTCCTTCGACCCTAAATTCCAATATAGTCCTCTTATTTAAGATTCGTTCTATTGTGTGTGACCCTCTAGGATTATACTAAGTTGGCAATGGGCTCAAACATGAAACCATAAGATATGATTAGGTTCTAGCAAACCGTCATACCTACCCAAATAGTATAACTAGATACAAGTTCGCATTCCTTTAGAATATGTCATAATCCTTTTGTCCACGATGTCATTGAACACAAGTCATGGTCAAACAGTCAACCTGTCTCGTTCAATACTTTCTCGATTCCGAATATGTTGATAATTCAAATGCTATTGATCCAATCAATCCATTTGAGTCCGGCCGAACATTTCATCAACATCATTCCTTCGAGGGGCCCAAGCTTGACATCTCTTCGTGGAGAGACAAATCCATTTATCTTATTATTCTTCCCAACGGGAATCCGATTATGCCAATCATACCCTTTATAACTACCGTGTTAAGGTAGCGTTTGAATATGTCAAACACAACGTCATCAAGTGGAAGACTATAATAACTTCATGTCTAAGGATTCAAATGACATAACTAATATGAGATATATGTACGACATAGACCATGACATAAATCTCATACAGCGGGTCATGTCCAGTACCTTGTTCCAAACAAGTACCCATAAATCTAACATGATCATCCCATGATCATTTAGCCTTTATACTAGTGCTTAACAAGTGGTGAATACTCGTGTTTGAATTTGGGAATATTCATAGTAACATTAAAATTATGAGAGTCGCCACGCCGTTTTAATTATAGCCAAAACATTGAGAAAAGCATGTTAATGGGTTCGGGGGTCAAATTACAACAAGAGAAGAATATTGAACGTTATCACTCCTATTGCCCGAATTGATCGGTCTTTCTATCATGATGCGGTGTATGTAGTGTGTTAGTGATTGAGACCGGATCCGAAGATTGCCTACGTTCCTCTCAATGTGAGAAGCTCAGGTCAGCGTAGTTCGAGAAGAATTTAGAATAGGCAGAAGAATCGGGATCATGCATAATGAGGGGGAATTACCTAAAGTTTAGGGTTTAGAAGTAGTTCCTAGATCATCCTCGGGTTGATGAACCCTAGATCATCATCGGCTATGAAATAACATGTAATTATGAAGATCGCCACCCTAAATATGGCATAAATAAGGTTTTAATCTAGAATATGATGAATATGCGAAGAACATATATGAACATATGAATGAACATGCAAAGCTCATGAAGAAACTATGAAGAAACATGTACGAACATGAATATAAAAGATCTACATTAAGAATAATGCAAGAACATGAAGAAAAAGTTAGAAAACTTGCCTATGTTGGCAAGAAATAAACCTTGGATCTTCTTGAGTGTTTGAATGTTAATTAGAGAGCAAAATAGTGTTTAAGAACTCCAAAATTCGTACTTAGAGCTCTAAAAAATCCCCCCCTAAACCAATGGAATGGAATTGGTTTATATAGTAAACTGAGGGGAGGATCTGACGGTCCAGATCATCCAGCGCAAGGTTGGCCGCCTGGCCATGGTTGAAGTCGGTGACAAGAGTGGCCGCGTGGCCAAGGTCGACACGCAGCAATGTTGGCCGCATGGCCAAGGTTGCAGGCTGGCTTGATTCTTAAGCTAGGGTTTCTGCATGGTTTTAAGGAAACCATTTGTTACCTATTTTGATAGATTTTGCCATAACTGAGATATTTTGGGAATCCGGGACAAGTATTTGCAAGGTTTCTAATTCCTATAAAGTCCTTGTATTTTTGGGAAAGTCCTAATAAACTCATTTTCAGGTCGGGTACTAACACAAGTACTAGGGACGGGATTATTATAAGTAAACATGAACAACAATAATAATCAAAACATCTCTTTATTGATATGAAATAAATGATAACAATTACAACGTTTATTAAACGTGCCTAGGGCACCACTACCAACAATCTCCCACTTGCCCTAGGCCCAATCTCCCATGTATCTAATACCCATGGACCTAACATGACCATCATGTTTAGCTTGTGGAAGTCCCTTTATTAGTGGGTCCGCAACATTGTCATCAGTAGGTACTCTGCATATATTTACGTCTCCCCTATCAACGATCTCTCGAATGATATGAAAACGCCTAAGTATGTGTTTGGATTTCTGATGTGCTCTTGGTTCCTTTGCTTGAGCAATAGCACCATTATTATCACAATAAAGGTCTATTGGATTAGCAATACTAGGAACCACTTCAAGTTCAGTTATGAACTTCTTAATCCAAACAGCTTCCTTTGCAGCATCCGATGCAGCAATATACTCAGCTTCTGTTGTAGAATCAGCGGTTGTACTTTGCTTGGAACTCTTCCAGCTTACAGCTCCACCATTTAACATAAACACAAAACCCGTTTGCGATCGGCTATCATCTTTGTCGGTTTGGAAGCTTGCATCCGTGTAAGCATTTACAACGAGATCATCTTCCATTCCTCCATAGACCAAAAACGAGTCTTTAGTTCTTCTCAAGTACTTAAGAATCGCTTTCACAGCTATCCAGTGATTTTCGCCAGGGTCGGATTGGTATCTACTTGTCATGCTCAAAGCATAAGATACATCCGGCCTAGTACAAATCATGGCATACATGATGGACCCAATTGCCGAAGCATATGGAACATCATTCATTTTCTCACGCTCATCGTTTGTCTTAGGATATTGAGTCTTGCTTAGAGACACTCCATGTAACACTGGTAAGGTGCCTCTCTTAGAATTTTCAATGCGGAATCTTCTAATGACCTTGTCAATGTATGTACTTTGGCTTAAACCAAGTAGCCTCCTTGATCTATCTCTATAGATCTTAATGCCAAGAATATATGCGGCTTCACCCATATCTTTCATTGCGAAGCACTTTCCTAACCAAGTCTTCACAGACTGAAGTGTAGGAATGTCGTTTCCAATGATTAATATGTCATCCACGTATAAAATAAGGAATAGCACTATGCTCCCACTAATCTTCTTGTATACACAAGGCTCATCTTCGTTCTTGATGAACCCAAACTCTTTGACCAATTCATAAAAACAGAGATTCCAACTCCTTGAAGCTTGCTTTAATCCGTAGATGGATCTTTGCAATTTGCATACCTTAGAATCTTGTTCAAAACCTTCTGGTTGTGTCATATACACATCCTCTTGGAGTTTTCCATTCAGGAAAGCGGTTTTGACGTCCATCTGCCATATTTCATAGTCATGATATGCGGCAATGGCAAGCAAAATTCTTATAGACTTGATCATTGCTACGGGTGAAAAGGTCTCATCATAGTCAATACCATGAACTTGCCTATAACCCTTCGCTACAAGTCTAGCTTTGTAAATATGCACCTTCCCATCCATGTCAGTCTTCTTCTTGAAGACCCATTTGCATCCTATGGTTTTTACACCTTCGGGAGCATCAATCAAATTCCAAACTTGATTGTCTTGCATGGATTGCAATTCGGATTCCATGGCTCCAAGCCACTTGTCCGAATCAGGAGAAGACATCGCCTCTTGGTAGGTTGACGGTTCATCATTCTTAATGATTTCTACCTCATTACTATCCGTTACGAGATATCCATATCTCTCGGGCTCGGATCGTAACCTACTAGATCTGCGAGTTGCTTGTGTATTTTGAACAGGTTCCACAACTCCTTGTGGTTCTTGTTCTTGTTCAACTATTGGTTCAATGTTATTTTCTGGGTCTCGAATTTCTTCAAGATTTATTTTACTCCCACTTATTTCTTTGGAGAGAAACTCTTTCTCTAGAAAGACACCAGTTCGGTCAACAAACACTTGTTGTCCTCTTGGTTGTAAAAGTAATATCCTCTAGTTTCCTTAGGATATCCCACGAAAATACATTTATCAGATTTGTGTGCAAGTTTGTCTGAGACAAGTCTTTTGACAAAAGCTTCACAACCCCAAATCTTCATGAAAAATAAACAAGTTTTCTTTCCGCTCCACATCTCATATGGAGTCTTTTGAACCGATTTAGTTGGAACACGATTTAGTGTGAAAGCAGCGGTTTCTAGAGCGTAACCCCAAAAGGATATTGGAAGATCAACTTGACTCATCATTGATCGAACCATGTCTAACAAAGTCCGATTTCTCCTCTCGGACACACCATTCCATTGTGGCGTTCCAGGTGGAGTTAATTGTGAAACTATTCCACAATTCTTTAGATGATCATCAAATTCTTGACTCAAGTATTCTCCACCACGATCTGATCGAAGTGCCTTGATACTTTTGCCAAGTTGTTTTTCTACTTCATTTTGAAATATTCTAAATATCTCAAATGCTTCACTCTTATTTTTCATTAGGTAAACATACCCAAATCTACTATAATCATCAGTGAAGGTTATGAAGTATTGAAATCCTCCCCTAGCATTGCTACTTAATGGTCCACATACATCGGAATGTATCAACCCCAATAAGTCGCTTTCCCTTTCACCCAACTTGGTAAAAGGTGTCTTAGTCATTTTTCCAAGAAGACACGACTCGCAAGTATCATATGACTCGAGGTCACATGAACCTAAAAGTCCGTCCCCATGGAGTTTTGAGATACGCTTCTCATTAATATGACCGAGACGACAATGCCACAAATAAGTATGATTTACATCATTAGGTTTAGATTTCTTATTTACATGATAGACATTGTCATTATTTTCATTCTTGACATCCAAGATATAAAGGCCATTAAATGAATTAGCAATACCATAAAGCACATCATTTAAATAAATAGAAAATTTCTTATTCTCAATAAGAAACTTAAAACCTTCATTATCCAGACAAGAAATTGAAATAATATTTCTGATTAAATCCGGAACATAATAACAATTGTTCAAAACAAGAATTAATCCGGAAGGTAAAGTGACTTCATAAGTTCTTACGGCTAATGCAGCAACTCTTGCTCCATTCCCCACGCGTAGATCTACTTCACCTTCTTTAAGCAGTCTCTTATTCTTTAGTCCCTGCACATTTAGACAAATGTGAGAACCACATCCGGTATCCAATACCCAAGAATCAGTGGTAGAAAGGAGAATATCTATCATATAGATACCTGAAGTCGACGCAGTCTTGCTGCCCTTCTTCTTCTTTTGCTCTTCCAAGAAAGCGTTGCAATTACGTTTCCAATGACCAATCTCTTGACAATGGAAACAAATTGCATCCTTTTGTGAATCGAGTTTTGCCTCAGAAGCCTTGGCAACACTTGCCTTGCTTATTTTGGGTTTGACAACTTTCTTACCCTTTCCTTTGGCACTAGCCTTCTTCCCATCATGAACTAAGAGCACGGGAGAACCTTTCTCCGCAATCTTCATCTCCGCAGTTTTAAGCATCACATGCAACTCGGAGAGATTCTTATCCATTCCATGCATGTTATAATTCATCACAAACTGATTATAACTTTTAGGCAATGAATTAAGAATGAGATCCGTGGCTAGCTCCAATGGGATTGGATAGCCAAGTTTCTCAAGGTGCTCTACATAACCTTTCATTTTCAGCATGTGAGGACTCACTTGTTGCCCTTCATTCATTTTGCAAGTAGTGAATGCAACAATGGTCTTGTATCTCTCTTGCCTAGCTTGTTCTTGAAACATGGCTCTTAACTCCACGCCTATCTCATAGGCTTCCAAATATTCCAAACTTTGTTGGAGTTTTGAGCACATAGTAGCACGCATGAGACAGCTTACATCTCTAGAATCATTACGATGTTTCTTGTAACTGTCTCTTTCTACCCTAGGGGCAGTAGGTTCTGGTTCAGCAGGAAGAGGCCCATCGAGAATGTACAACTTGTCTTCTTGCCTAAGAACAATTCTTAGGCTACGGATCCAATCCATAAAGTTCGTACCATTATCTTGGAGCTTATCCTTCTCAAGGATCGATCGCAACGAAATTGATTGAGTGTTAGTAGTCATTATCTACAAATATGCAAAATTTCCAAAATTTAATAAGTACCCGTTTTCATTAAAGAAATAAACAATGTATTTTTCAAACAAAATACTCCCACTAAATTATATAACCTTCATATACATCCAATGTATAATATAATTTAATTGGGCTAAGATCCAACTTTAATTTAACTTTTGAGTCCACGGAGGCGGACCGCTCAAAACTAAATTAATTAGGTACTAAATTAATCTCCATTAATTTAAGCATGATATTTATGTGTCATTAGTTTCTCTATAATTATGAGGATGAGACTATTTCAACTTCGGTTATTATCTCCAAATCAAGACAACAAGAAGTGCGGTCGAACTAAGCCATTAGGCAACCACAATCCCGCACTAATTCAAGAAACCAAGAAAGTAGTCCATGTGGCCGAAACTAAGCAATAGATGGTCTCGATGAACGTAGGCCAATTGCATTCAAAATTCCACATGGATCTCCAAACTTTGAATCAAGAACTTTGTTTCTCAATTTTAGCAATTATGAACTCTTCATAATTCCAACTTCGTTTTATCTTTGAAACTTTGATTACGATCAATTTTGGGAAACACAATCTCGATGAACGCAGATTAGCCATCCAAAACTTGAACCAATCTAGGAATCACAAGACTAAAACAAATAGGAAAATCAAACCCCAAAATCCACACAAACCAACTACCCAAAACCCATTCCAGATCATCAAGTCTGGACTGGTTCTGTTACTGGTTTTGTTGAATTTATCGAAAATTCCATATTCAGATTTTAATCAAAATCAGAACATATTTTGACCACCGAGCGCCCGCCTGGTCTTCAGCGAGCGGGCGCCTGAATGGTACAGAATTTTTAAAGTTCGAAAATTTTGTCTCAAAATTATTTTTCCCTGATTATTAAAACTTTGATCCAATCAAAATTAATAATCAATAATTCTGAATCCATCATAATATTTATTGCGATTGAATCGTGCGATTAAAGTTGTAAAACTGTTGTTCAAATAGATACCTAGGTCCTAGAATTACTTAATCCCAATCATGTCTACACTTAGGGTCCCCCAATTTTATTAGAACCTTTTTAAGGTGCCCTTAGGATCCTTTGTGATCAGCACAGGTGTATTTCAACTCTTCAACAAGACAAACCAGCAAGAGGAAGCAAATCAGCAGATCAGTTAACAAAGTTGCCGATCAACTCCATGCCGATCAACTTGATACACAAGTTGCCGATCAACAACATACCGATATAATAGACAGTCTGCACTGTCAGTCAGGTGACATCATTTCATTAAAGTCAACCTTGCTGATTGTCTCTATACTGTTTTATTATAAAGTAGTTTACCTACTCTGTAATGATTTCTACGCCGTCTGACACATAGCTACTTTTAGCTATACTCTGTCTCTACTTGCTTTTGCAGGTAACCGGTTGAGACAAAGGGGTCTTTACCCATCAGACTTTTAAGGCACGCGTATCTTCGCCATTAATGCCAAGGATACTGCATTAAATGCTCCTCACCTACCCAGCTGGAAATTCAAATGTTATCCTTCTTCAACAAGCTAAGACATTAACTCCTCCTATATATAGAGGACTCAGTGCATTGAAGAAGGTTGGTGATTTTAGTGCATTGAAGAGAATTGGTTGTTTGCAGCATTCATTGAAGCTCAAACATTCCTTGTCCAGATAATCATTAGATCATTTAATAGGACATACACTTGTGCACAAACTCTACAACACTGTTAGTATTCCCGAACTAGATTATTTTAAGGAATACGTTGTCTGAGTTTTCACACACCCACCTGAGTGAGATAAGTTCTTTTGAACTTGCCGCTCAAATACACTTGGTCAGATATTTGCTTTACGATTCATTAAACTATCTCTAGAATTTAGTCTTTGTATCCGGCAAAGCCGCTCTTGTAATAGACTAGGGATATTTAATAGTGCTCTTAACCCAAATCCAAGTTCTGACCAAACTTGGTAGAGGACGTAGCAGTATTTACACTGTGAACCTCTCCAAATCTCTGTGTCCTCTGTTACTTACTGTCCTTGCCGGTTGGAACTCTATCACCGGCAAATCATTACTGTTCTTGCTGACTCATCATCATTTCCATTGACCAATCTCTTGAAACTGCATTGAACTTTTAGAAACTACTTTGTGTTTAAACCAAGCTCTCAAAACCTTTTTATAAACTGATTTTGTGTGAGTTAAAACAAGTCATATCTTCTCCGCTGCGCTTACTGATAATAGTTTGCAATCTGATAAGTGACTTTGCATTTATAAACGTGTTTCTTTGAAAAAGTTTTAATTAGGCTATTCACCCCCCCCCCCCTCTAGCCTATTTTCCTACCAATTGGGCCTAACAATTGGTATCAGAGCTTGGAATTTTGAAAGAAATTTCCAAGCTTTGCAGCTTGTTTGCCGATACCATGGCAGGAAAAATCATGCAGTCATTCAACATCACCACCATTCCGTTGTTGAATGTCAACGAGTTTGGTGTCTGGAAATCTCGTATGATAAAGTATATGAACTCAATCGATGACCGGTTGATGAAGGTCATAGAAGGTGGTCCAATCATTCCGTTAAAAGTTTCAACCACCTACAGACCTATTCCCTCCACTCCGCTGACACAACATGCTGATCGAGAAACTGAACAGGAAACCCATGTTCAGATTGATGAAACTTTGATTGAGAAACCCAGAGAGGAATGGACCGACGACGACAAACTTTCTGCTGCCCTAGATGGAAAAGCATGCCACATTATCTCATGTGGATTGGATGACAAGCAATACAAACTTATTGACTTGTGCTCCACGGCTCAAGAATGCTGGAACAAGCTCCTTGCATACTTTGAAGGTGACGAGCAGGTGAAGGACAACAGACTCTACGACTGCATTGCTGAGTTTGAATCCTTCAAGAAACAAGATGGTGAATCACTAAGGAGTGCCTACGACAGATTTTGCGAGGTAAGTAATTTATGTGCTTCATTAGGTAAAGTTTATACTATGAAAGATCTTAATATTCGTTTTCTAAGTTCTTTGGGAAATGAGTATCATACTAAGGTCACCGCTGTTAGAGAAGTGAGAGACTTAAACAAGACTTCTATTCAGAATCTTGTGTCTAGTCTATTTCTGTATGAGAGAGAACTGCAAAAACTTAACGTTCTCGACAAAAATTTCAAAAACTTGTCTCTATCAGCTCAGTCACAGATATCCTTTCCTTCAAACAAATTCCCTCCTATAGATCCACCTCAAACATCCTGCAGTTCCAATACCCATGAAATAACCTCAGAAAAACCTATGGAAGAAGACGAATTTGCCGCCTTCGCTAGGAACTACAAAAGGTTTAAAGACTTCAAAAGGATGCAGAAAGGAAACTACCAGCAACCAAAATCCTTCACACCACCATTTCAGAAACCAGCAAGCTACAATAAACCCTCTACTAGTGCTACCGATGGAAAGAACAACAAAGGTGATCTGGTCTGCTTCAACTGCAGAAAACCTGGTCACTTTGCTTCTAAATGTCCTCAACCAAAATATGAATACATGAGGAAGTCATTCAACCAGAGACATCCTAAGTCTAGAAGCTTTGTTGCCGATGAAAGCACAGAAAAGGCCTTGCCGGTTTGGTGTGAAACTGATTCCGATGAAGATGCCGATGAAGATGAAGATGCCGATGTAAGTTTTGTCGCCCTAGATTTGGAAGATGCCGATGTATCATCCTTGCCGACTCCAGTCTACCGAGATCCATCTCCACCAAGAACTCCAGTCAAAGAAGAATCTGCTGGAAGACCTCAACCACACTTCAAAGAAATAAGTGTCAAAGCTGAAAACCCATATGGATACAAAGTACACCAAGTGGGAACCTCACTCTATGGCCAGTGTAACTCTTCTCAATTCACCACCAACAAATCAAAATCCTTACCGATGACCAGAAAACTATTATTCAATGAACAATCTAGCATTGCCAAAAAAATATCAAAACCCATCTCTTCCCTACCTGACTTCTCTCCTGGACCCATTGCCTCTGCTCCTAAAATTTTGGCTGATCCTTGTCCTGAAATATCCAAAGCTGAAATGATAGAGACAATGGATGAACTTTTTATCGATCATGAGAAGCTGAGTAGCGTTCATAAAGTGATGGCTGCTGATTTCAAAAGAATTTCTAACGAGAATAGCTCGCTTATGTCTGAACTTTCAGTTCTCAAAAGACACGAGCTTGAGTCTACTTCTTTAAAGAAAGAAAACCTGGATCTCAAATGCCAAGTAGCAGTATTGATAGCTCAGATCGAAGATCTTGTGAAAAGAAACAATCATCTCTCAAGGATTGTTGATTCTTACACAAAATCTAGAGTTGCTGTTGAAACTATCCTACAGACCCAAATGTCATATAAGGACCAATCTGGGTTAGGATTTGATTCCAGCAGCAGTAGCTCTACTGAAACTTGTGCTACCGAGAAAAAGGATGAGAAAGTTGAATGTAGTCCTGTTAACTCAGTGCATAAGGATGCTAAGCCAATATACAGTGCTGTGGCAATGAAGTATCCTAAGAACCAGAACAAAAGGAATGATAAGCACAAACAAAGATATGTTAAGGTTGCTGATACTGAGTCTGCCGATAATGGTATTCTTGGTGAATACATCAGCAGAGCAAGTGCTGCCGATCTGACCTCCTCTGCTGCCGATGGACAAGTGCCTAAAAAGGTAACTGCCAAAGGTAAACAGAATGGAAAGAAAGGCAACACTGGCACCTTTAAACATACTAAGTTTGTGCCTGCTCAATTCCCTAGTTCTGCCGATGCACCGACTAAACAGAATGATATTCTACCGACTCCACAGCCTATCAGTCAAGTGAGATGTTCTAATTGTTTTGATTATGGTCACAAGGCTCATGAATGCCTCTTGAAGCATCTATCTGGACCCACTGAGGTTACATCCTCTAGTGGTGGCCAGATGTGGTTGCCAAAGAGGAACTAACCCTCGGACCCATGAATAAGGGGGACCATAAGCATACCGTTTTATTTCAGGAATGCTTCATGGCCTCAACTGGTGCAAGCAAGGATTTGTGGATTCTAGATAGTGGCTGCTCAAGACATATGACAGGATTTGCAGATCTTCTTGCCGATACTATCGAAGCATCAGGTCCCCCAGTAGTGTTTGGTGATAATGCCAGAGGAAAAATCGTCGGTATAGGTACCATCAAGAGAGGTGCAGTTACTGTACAGAAGGTCTCTCTAGTGGATGGTCTGAAACACAACCTTCTATCAATATCACAATTCTGTGATAAAGGAATGCAATGCGTATTTACTACTTCCAGTTGCTATGTGAAAGACATTGCTTCCAATGAGACTCTTCTCACTGCCAAACGTAAAGGTAACATTTATGCAGTAGACTTAAGTGCTATTACTGGTGTTGCTAATGTTTGTTTTGTAGCTAAGAACATCAGTGAGAACTCATGGCTATGGCACAAGAGACTCAGTCACTTGAACTTCAAATATCTATCCAAGCTTGCCGGTTCAAATCTTGTTAACGGTCTGCCTCAAGTGTCTGCTGATCAAGCAAAGAAATGCAAGGCCTGCCAGCTTGGAAAACAACATAAGTCATCTTTCCGAAGCAAGCCCTGCATGTCAACTTCTAAGTGCCTCCAATTGCTACATATGGATCTATTTGGCCCCACATCTACAGCAAGTATCGGGGGAAGTAGATACACCTTGGTTGTAGTAGATGATTTCTCTAGATATACTTGGGTGGAAACCTTCAGTCACAAAGATGACACCTATGCTGTTGCCACCAAGTTATTCAGACTACTACAAACTCAGAAAGAAAGCGATATCATCAGTATGAGATCAGACAACGGCACTGAATTCAAGAACAATGGTATTGCTCAGTACTGTGATGATCATGGTATAGACCACAACTTCTCAGCTGCCGGTACACCACAACAAAATGGTTTTTGAGAGGAAGAACAGAACTCTCATTGAAGCTGGTAAGACCATGATTGCCGAAGCCAGGCTGCCGAAGTACTTTTGGGCTGAAGCGATCAATACAGCCTGCTTCACCCAGAACAGATCTCTAATCAACAAATTCCTTAACAAGACTCCTTATGAACTCTGGAGAGGCAGAATTCCCAACATTGGATTCTTCAAGATATTCGGCTGCAAATGTTACGTGCTATACAATGGAAAAGAGCACAGAGGTAAATTTGATAAGAAAGCTGATGAAGGAATCTTTGTTGGATACGCTAAACACAGTAAGGCCTTTCGAGTTTTCAATAAGAAACTTTTGAAAATTGTTGAATCTGTTCATGTAACCTTTGATGAATTTGATTTGTTAGAGTCTGACAAGGCTCCAAATAGTACTAATGTGTCTAGTGCTCATGAGACAGGTGAATCCAGTAATACTAATCCTGCAGATCAAGTACCAGCTGCTGATCCAGTCATTTCAGCAGAAGAATCAGCAGATGCTCCGTATTTTCCTTCATCAGCAGAACCAGAACCTGCTGATGAATTTCATAATCCGTTTGCCGATGCAAACTCTGCTGATCATCCTGAAGACAGATCTAGCCCTCAACCAATTTCTGTTATAAGACCTATTCCTCCAAGCTTTCATCCACCTCTCACTCAAAGTTCTTCTCCTACACCTTCTGCTGATCTTGATCCTCCTCTAGAATCCTTACAACAAGAATCAGTAAGACAAGATGTGCCGAGAGAAGTCAGAACTGTTCGTGATCATCCATTAGAAAATGTGATTGGTGATGTCTTTGGTCCCAGATTAACTAGGAACCTTAGTAGAGCATTTGCTGAAAGCCTTTTCTCATCTGCTATGGTCTCCGATATAGAACCAAAGAAGACTGAAGAAGCTCTTGCCGATCCTGGTTGGGTTGAAGCCATGCAAGAGGAACTGAATCAGTTTGAAAGATGCAAAGTATGGGAACTTGTGCCAAGACCAACTTCTCAGCAAGTTATTGGTACTAAGTGGGTTTACAGGAACAAATTGGATGAAGCTGGGAAAATCATTAGAAACAAAGCAAGGTTAGTTGCTAAAGGCTACCGTCAAGAGGAAGGAATCGACTACGATGAGACATTTGCTCCTGTTGCAAGATTGGAAGCTATAAGACTTTTCTTAGCCTATGCTGCCTTCAAGGAATTCAAGCTATATCAAATGGACGTGAAAAGTGCCTTCCTGAATGGAGAACTCCAAGAACTAGTCTATGTTGAACAACCACCAGGTTTTGAGAACTCCAAGAAGCCTGATCATGTCTACCGATTGAAGAAAGCACTCTATGGCTTAAAGCAAGCTCCAAGAGCATGGTATGAAACCCTTTCTAAGTTCTTACTTAGCGATGGCTTAGGCTTCACTCGAGGTAAAATCGATACTACTTTATTTGTTGCCAAGCATAAGGGTCATTCATTGTTTGTTCAAATTTATGTCGATGATATTATTTTTGGTTCCACTAACGAATCCCTTTGCAAGAGATTTGAGAAACTGATGCAGAGCAAGTTCGAGATGAGCATGATGGGTGAACTAACATATTTCCTTGGACTGCAAGTCAAACAAACCCATGAAGGAATATTCATCAGTCAAGCCAAGTATGCCAAAGAACTTATCAAGAAGTTTGGCTTTGACAATGCTCACTCTCAAAGCACACCGATGGGCACTAACATTCATTTAGATAAGGATGAGTCTGGTAAGAAAGTAGACATGACTGTCTACCGAGGTATGATAGGCTCACTCCTCTATCTTACTGCCAGTAGACCAGATATTATGTTTGCTGTTTGTGTTTGTGCCAGGTTTCAAGCTGACCCTAGGGAATCCCATTTGCAGGCTGTAAAACGTATTATTAAATATTTATGTGGCACTGCTAACCTTGGATTATGGTATGCAAGAGATTCATCTTTCAATCTTATAGGTTATTCAGATGCAGACTTTGCAGCTTGTAGGGTGACCAGAAAGAGTACAAGTGGAACTTGCCAATTTCTTGGTGATAGATTGGTGTCTTGGTCCTGTAAGAAGCAAGCATCAATTTCCACTTCCACTACTGAAGCTGAGTACATAGCTGCCGGCAGTTGCTGTTCACAGATTCTATGGATGAAGCAGCAGCTGGTTGACTATGAAGTACCATCTCAAATATGTCCCATCTATTGTGACAACCAATCAGCAATTTCAGTATCAAACAATCCGGTCATGCATTCCAAAACCAAGCACATAGACATCAAATACCACTTCCTGAAGGAACATGTTGAAAAAGGGAATGTTGTGCTGCTCAAAGTCCATACCGATTTCCAAAGAGCAGACATACTAACAAAGCCCTTGGATCAGAAAAGATTTGAATTCCTCAGAGGTGAATTAGGTATGATTGATTTTTATGGTTAAAATTGCGCTAACTTTGCTACTTTGTGATAGTCTGCCGATCAAATCAGCAGAGCATCAAATTATCTTGCCGACTACGAACATGCCGACAAAATCTTACCGATCGAAAATTTTGTCAAAATCATCTTGCCGATTCTATCTATATATCTTGCCGATTCAATATCTTGCCGATTCAATCATTTTGCCGATTCAAGCTATCTTGCCGATTCAATTATCTTGCCGATTAATGAAATCAAATCAGCACGTCTCTGCAAAAGTTAAGATTCCTGACACATGACGTAAGCAATCAAATCAAAGGTACATCGGTCACACTTTCTCCCTGACACGTGTGTGTACCTTTCTTATCCAAAATCGTGTCAAGATGTATTCCATTTAATGCGATACATCAGCAGGTAAACAGGTCATCATCACTTCTATTTTATTTTTGACTAATTTACCCTTTCTCCCTCTTACTTTTAACTGTTCACCTTACCGATTTGTGTGCGCATTAATTTTTTGCGTGCGCACGGTCTCCGAGACAAAAGGTACAGTTATTTCTCTCCCTTGCCCTTTCATATTCTCTCTCTCCCCCATAACATATATAACGCCTTTCAAAATTCCATTAAGCTCTTTCTCCGCCATTTTTCTCTCTGCTCTCTATTCTCTCTATCTCTCCTCTTTCCAGATTACCAATTCATCGTTTTATTTGTTCATCTATTCATAATCTGACAATGTCCGGTGAAAAAGATATCTACGGAGGCTATGTTGACTCCGACTACTTCAACGACGAAGCCGACGGGGTTTTCTTGAAGAATCTTCTTATTGGGTCCTTGCTTGATTCGTTCATCACCCCATCAGGAGTTAGTTCAGTATTTGTGGATCTTGTCAAAGAATTCTTCACCAACTCTTCAGTTGTCCGCGCTCGTGCTGATTCCTCCGTTATCGTCTCCATCAATTCTACTGTTTTGGGCGTGCAGATCTCTATTTCTCCCTCTTCTATCTCTGAAGTTTTTCCCAATCTTGGGAATGAAGGGTTGAGTGCTCTAGTTGATGAGCAGGAACTGGATAAGGCTTGGATTATCATGAGAGGTGCTGGCACAAGGCTTAGTGGCACTAATCATCTGAAGATTCATTATCCCCGAAGATACTATGCTTTGGCTGAGATAGTTGATAGATGTCTCATTTGCCGATCTGGATCCCACAGCAATATTACTGATGTGCAATTTGAAGCTATGGCCGCCATTGTTCTGCAGATTGAGTTCAACTGGTGTGCCTACATATTCAGGATTATCGCTACGGCTGCTGATAAGTGGGCTTCTGACAGATTGAAGAACAAGGCCAATCCTGGAAAAGGATGCCATTATCTGTTGATAAGTATGATTCTGAGGAGAAATGCCAATGTAGTGGCTGCCGATCGCTTTCCATCCAGCTTGCCTTTCAATAGGTTGAAGTTCTTTGATGCTAAGGATTGGAAAAGGATTTCAAAGAATGCTTCCAGTGCCGATGCCCCTTCTGTTGCTCCTGCACCTGTTGTTTCTAAAAGGAAGAAAAAGGCAAAGACCATTCCTTCAGTTGCTTCTCAATCAGCAGTAGTCTCTACTCCTGCTACTTCAACAGATAGGATTCTTGCCGATTCTACTCCTGGTGCTCCAAAGAAAAGGAAACTGATAAAGGTTGCCGATCAAGTGGTGACAAAGAAGGTGAAGCTTGCCGATGAAGTTCCTTCTTCCACTATTCCTCCTGCTGATCCCAGAGCTAAGCTAATTAGGTTTGCCCCTGCTCATCTTGCCGGTGCTTCCCTATCTACCGATCCTGCTGTCAAGGTTGAAATTCCTGATGAAGAATTCACTGATGACTTTGCCGATGGCAAAAGTATTGAGGATGTCATTGAGAAGCTCAAGTCTCAGACTCCTAGGAAATGCGCTCCAATCAGAAACCCAACCTTCCACACCTTCTACAAGAATCCTTGGTCCTTCACCAACAAGGTCTTGAACAAGAAATGGGTCTTTCCGATTGACCATCTGCCTCCCTTTATTCGTCGTCTTCTTCAGTTTCATGAAGAGATGAAAGACACTGTCACTCCCGGAAATCCTGCTGATTATGTTGATCAAAGGAGTTTGGACAGACGGACTGATATGTGGAAAGAGAAGTTTGTACCTCTATCAAAGTTCAAGCAGTTGAAAGAGGCTGAACTAAAGCTCAATTTTGGTCGGTATTTTGAATTCCTACCACTTTCCTGGAACCAGATCTATCTCTTTCAAGACAGAATTAGACAAGATATGATGGTTCAGGATGTATGGATTATCTACGCCAGGACTTTTAATCAGCTCTCTCAATTCACAGAGTTTGATCCTTATCAGATAGGCAGAATGGAGAATAATGAAGATCTTCTGACCTACAATGATGACGAGGCTCCTGCTGACAGTCCTCTCAATGCTCACTTCTTCAGATCAGTCAAGAAAGTCACTATGGACTTGATTGACAAATCCAATGAATTTCTGCTGAAGCAAGATGCCGATCGCCTAGCTGCCGAAAATCTTGCCGATCCATCTGCTCAAGCTCCTTCTCCCAGCAGCAGCAAGACTTTATCTGATGCCGATGTTCATTCTGCCGATGATGTAGATGCTGCTGATAATTCTTTTATTGCCGATGGTGACTCTGCTGCCGGTGATTCTGATGCTGATAATGATGATGGTGCTGATTTGTTTGGTGATTTGGTTTGTGCTCACAAAGCTGCTGCTGACTCTCCTTCCACTTCAGTTACAACAGATAGTGACAAGATGCCAATCAGAACTATCATGGCTAAAGCTTCCACTGCTGAAGTCTATGCAGAATCTGTACTTGAGGGTGATAGTAGTGTTGAAGGAAGGCATTCCGGTGATTCTATAGTGGAATTTCATGTTGAGCAAACTTCAGACACTCAACCTCTGATGGGTCTATCTGCCGACCTTGCTGCTCCAGTTGAGACAACTATGGACACTCAACAGTTGGATGTATCTGTTTCAGGCGGAGAACTTGCTGAAAAAGTGACTAATGAGACAACTGCTGACACTCATCTTACTGAGAAAACTACAGACACTCAGTTAATATCAGTCACCCCTGAAATACAGATTGTTCCTCCTACTGGAATCAAGGAGGTTGTGGAGTTGGGAGGAGGTGCTGATGATAGTACTCCTAATATTGATCCTGACATTGCTGCTAGTCTACAGTTTGAAGAGATTCTTCATCAGCCTTTGTTCAGCTTGCCGTCCGTTATCATCCCTCTCTTACCGGCTCCTGCTGCTGCTCATGCCGATGTAGATCATGCTGATGAAGCTGATCCTGTTGCTGCTCATGCCGATGTAGATCATGCTGATGAAGCTGATCCTGTTGCTGCTCGTGCCGATATAAATCATGCCGATGAGATAGATCCTGCTGATTACATGGTGGTTGGAGAACAAGCCTTTGTTGATCCTGATGCTGTTGATACTTCTCCACCACCCAGCTATGATTATTTTCTCAATGGGAAGGATATGATGTGCTCCAACTGGTACACTTCCAATGCATCTATCCCCTCCAACAAATTTGGACAGCCTCTCTTCACTGTTCATCCAAGGTTATCCTTCAAGTATACCTTAGGCAAATGTCCACTCCCCTTCGGCAAAGACCACCCTCATGTCACCAAGCATAAATTCTCTCCAGGAGGTTCTACCAGTGATAGTCCAATCTATCTTCCCTGGATTCTCAATGATGATGACATTGTTCGTACAAAGGGAAAGACTCCTCGGATTTCTAGACTTAAGAAGAAAGTGGTCTATGATCCAATTCGATCTAGACCAGGACAGATAAAGATTAGAGGTGAATCTACCCTTCCCGGCCCTTCTCCAACTGAAGTGTGCATTACTACAAATGGATGGATGAGAAGCTGCTTGATGATCAATGATCTGCTGACTGACATCATTGAAGTTAGGCATACCAATCCTCGTGGCCTTCTTTATTTAATCAAGTCTGCCGCTTTGGCTATGACTCTGCCATTATTCCATCCTCGTCAGCGTGCCGATCATCTAGTCTATACCTCAAGGCTGATGAATGCCGGGTTAATGACTATGATTCTTGAAGGTCGTGCTTACTTGAACTTAATCTTGGCTACCTTCCTTTCACTTGAAGACAGTGGCATGTTTCTGCTGCCGACTGATCGTGCCGTTATAGTTCATCCTGCTTTTCCTTTGCCGATCTGTCGTGCTGATGATTCTGATGATCTCATTGTCTCAACTTTTGTCCCTGCCGATTTCTTCTCATCTGCTGATGATGCTGCCCTTCAATGGTTCTTACTTATTCCGGCTGCTCCTGTTCCTCCCTCTCCATCTCAGCCGATCTTGATCTCCTCTGATGATGAGATGATGACTGATGATGTGCTTATTGAAGATGCTGATCTGAATAATGAAGATTTTATCCCTTCAATAGTGCTCCCGACGTCTGCCAGTATTTTCCAGCCTACCATCGTCAACAGTCTGTATGAGTATTTGAAGTTTAGTGAAGGCGATTTCACAAATCAGCAAGTGCCTGCCACTCGTGCTGATGTTGGTGATATGGCTCTTTCTGTTGGTGACCTGGTTAAGGATGTTCATAAAGACCTGGTTAAGCGTCTACGTAAGTCCAATCAGGAGGAGGAGAATACTCTGGTTAAAGAATTGAAAGCTCTCCTTGCTGACAGAGACGAGCGTATTATGGCTCTTTCTGAATCCTTGGGGACAACTCATAACATTCAACAGAATCTTGTTGATAATCAGAGGCTGCAGATAAGAGATATGGGAAGACTTGAAACAGAATTGTCTAAGACCAAAGCTGCCCTTGCCGAAGCTAATCTGAAGATAGCTGCTCTTGAAGCCAACAACAAGATGCTGTCTGAAAGATTGGAAAGTGCGCAGAGAAGACAGAGCAAAGCAAAGAGGAAAGCTGAAAGAAAAGAAGAAAGAGCAAGGAAGAAGGCTAGGAAGACTGAATCTACAAAGGACTCAACTCCAGCAGCAGATCCCAAGATTTCTGATCCTCCAGCTGCTGATCCTTGAGTCACATAGCCTATGATGTAGATATCTTATTGAAGACCTTCACAGACAAATTTCTTTTCTTATAAAATTTTTATTGTGCTAATATGTTTTTCTTATATTTGTGTTGTTATCTGCATTATTCTGTGCTATTTCCTTTTGCAGATCATCACTCTTGCCGATTCCTTGAACCGGCTTCACCATTTATTTTGGTGAATCCACCTTTTGCATTAGACATCTAGTGTGACTTACCTTAGGATTTGGTTATACCTAGATATCCTTAGAAATCTTTTCCCTAAGATAAGTGATGTCTTTAGCTTTAAGGGTGATTGGACTTAAGTAATTAGGAGGAGATTGTTGTTCAAATAGATACCTAGGTCCTAGAATTACTTAATCCCAATCATGTCTACACTTAGGGTCCCCCAATTTTATTAGAACCTTTTTAAGGTGCCCTTAGGATCCTTTGTGATCAGCACAGGTGTATTTCAACTCTTCAACAAGACAAACCAGCAAGAGGAAGCAAATCAGCAGATCAGTTAACAAAGTTGCCGATCAACTCCATGCCGATCAACTTGATACACAAGTTGCCGATCAACAACATACCGATATAATAGACAGTCTGCACTGTCAGTCAGGTGACATCATTTCATTAAAGTCAACCTTGCTGATTGTCTCTATACTGTTTTATTATAAAGTAGTTTACCTACTCTGTAATGATTTCTACGCCGTCTGACACATAGCTACTTTTAGCTATACTCTGTCTCTACTTGCTTTTGCAGGTAACCGGTTGAGACAAAGGGGTCTTTACCCATCAGACTTTTAAGGCACGCGTATCTTCGCCATTAATGCCAAGGATACTGCATTAAATGCTCCTCACCTACCCAGCTGGAAATTCAAATGTTATCCTTCTTCAACAAGCTAAGACATTAACTCCTCCTATATATAGAGGACTCAGTGCATTGAAGAAGGTTGGTGATTTTAGTGCATTGAAGAGAATTGGTTGTTTGCAGCATTCATTGAAGCTCAAACATTCCTTGTCCAGATAATCATTAGATCATTTAATAGGACATACACTTGTGCACAAACTCTACAACACTGTTAGTATTCCCGAACTAGATTATTTTAAGGAATACGTTGTCTGAGTTTTCACACACCCACCTGAGTGAGATAAGTTCTTTTGAACTTGCCGCTCAAATACACTTGGTCAGATATTTGCTTTACGATTCATTAAACTATCTCTAGAATTTAGTCTTTGTATCCGGCAAAGCCGCTCTTGTAATAGACTAGGGATATTTAATAGTGCTCTTAACCCAAATCCAAGTTCTGACCAAACTTGGTAGAGGACGTAGCAGTATTTACACTGTGAACCTCTCCAAATCTCTGTGTCCTCTGTTACTTACTGTCCTTGCCGGTTGGAACTCTATCACCGGCAAATCATTACTGTTCTTGCTGACTCATCATCATTTCCATTGACCAATCTCTTGAAACTGCATTGAACTTTTAGAAACTACTTTGTGTTTAAACCAAGCTCTCAAAACCTTTTTATAAACTGATTTTGTGTGAGTTAAAACAAGTCATATCTTCTCCGCTGCGCTTACTGATAATAGTTTGCAATCTGATAAGTGACTTTGCATTTATAAACGTGTTTCTTTGAAAAAGTTTTAATTAGGCTATTCACCCCCCCCCCCTCTAGCCTATTTTCCTACCAATTGGGCCTAACAAAAACAATAAACCACATAAAATCACATACAACATAATGAATAAAGGAAAAACTAACCCTTGATGACTATCAAAGTTTTCTTTGGTCTTGGCGGAGAAACTTGAAGTTTTATCACGGACAAAATCACGAACTTTGTAGATGATAAAATTCACCCTCTAGCGGTGTCCACACTTCGAACGAATATCAAGAGGCTCCTTGATCTTGGTTGCTAGACCAATAATTATGAAACACACTTTCACAATTTAATAAAGAACTATATGGAATTTATTTGTGAATTATTTTGTTCCTCAATCAAGGATGTCTTAGAACAAAATAAAATCTCTCTCAAACTCTTTGAGACTCACAAAATTACTAGTAAGGATGGTCTGGCCGAATTGGGGTTTTTATACACAATTAAGACCTATTCCAAATAGGTAACTTATGCCAAAAACCTTTCCTGATCGAATTAGGAATTTTTCTGTCGCCAGACCAAGCGCCCGCCTGGTCAAACCCAGGCGCCCGCTCATTTGACCAGAAGGTCCAGATCTTTTAGAATTCATTCAGGCGCCCGCCTGGTCCAACCCAAGTGCCCGCTCGGTTGACCAGGAAGCCCAGAATTCTTCCAAAAATTCCTTTGAGGTCCTTCGACCCTAAATTCCAATATAGTCCTCTTATTTAAGATTCGTTCTATTGTGTGTGACCCTCTAGGATTATACTAAGTTGGCAATGGGCTCAAACATGAAACCATAAGATATGATTAGGTTCTAGAAAACCGTCATACCTACCCAAATAGTATAACTAGATACAAGTTCGCATTCCTTTAGAATATGTCATAATCCTTTTGTCCACGATGTCATTGAACACAAGTCATGGTCAAACAGTCAACTGTCTCGTTCAATACTTTCTCGATTCCGAATATGTTGATAATTCAAATGCTATTGATCCAATCAATCCATTTGAGTCCGGCCAAACATTTCATCAACATCATTCCTTCGAGGGGCCCAAGCTTGACATCTCTCCGTGGAGGGACAAATCCATTTAGCTTATTATTCTTCCCAACGGGAATCCGATTATGCCAATCATACCCTTTATAACTACCGTGTTAAGGTAGCGTTTGAATATGTCAAACACAACGTTCATCAAGTGGAAGACTATAATAACTTCATGTCTAAGGATTCAAATGACATAACTAATATGAGATATATGTACGACATAGACCATGACATAAATCTCATACAGCGGGTCATGTCCAGTACCTTGTTCCAAACAAGTACCCATAAATCTAACATGATCATCCCATGATCATTTAGCCTTTATACTAGTGCTTAACAAGTACTAGGGACGGGATTATTATAAGTAAACATGAACAACAATAATAATCAAAACATCTCTTTATTGATATGAAATAAATGATAACAATTACAACGTTTATTAAACGTGTCTAGGGCACCACTACCAACAGAAAGGGCAAGCGACTTATTGGGGTTGATACATTCCGATGTATGCGAACTATTAAGTAGCAATGCTAGGGGAGGATTTCAATACTTCATAACCTTCACGGATGATTATAGTAGATTTGGGTATGTTTACCTAATGAAACATAAAAGTGAAGCATTTGAGATATTTAGAATATTTAAAAATGAAGTAGAAAAACAACTTGGCAAAAGTATTAAGGCACTTCGATCAGATCGAGGTAGAGAATACTTGAGTCATGAATTTGATGATCATCTAAAGGATTGTGCAATAGTTTCACAATTGACTCCACCCGGAACACCACAATGGAATGGTGTGTCCGAGAGGAGAAATCGGACTTTGTTAAATATGGTTCGATCAATGATGAGTCAAGTTGATCTTCCAATATCCTTTTGGGGTTACGCCCTAGAAACCGCTGCTTTCACACTAAATCAAGTTCCAACTAAATCGGTTCCAAAGACTCCATATGAGATGTAGAGCGGAAAGAAACCTAGTTTGTCTTTCATGAGGATTTGGGGTTGCGAAGCTTTTGTCAAAAGACTTGTCTCCGACAAACTAGCACACAAATCTGATAAATGTATTTTCGTGGGATATCCTAAGGAAACTAAAGGATACTATTTTTACAACCGAGAGGACAACAAAGTGTTTGTTGCCCGAACTGGTGTCTTTCTAGAGAACGAGTTTCTCTCCAAAGAAATCAGTGGGAGTAAAATAAATCTTGAAGAAATTCGAGACCCAGAAAATGACATTGAACCAATAGTGGAACAAGAACAAGAACCACAAGGAGTTGTGGAACCTGTTCAAAATACACAAGCAACTCGCAGATCTAGTAGGTTACGATCCGAACCCGAGAGATATGGATTTCTCATAACGGATAGTAATGAGGTGAAAATCATTGAGAATGATGAACCGTCAACCTACCAAGAGGCGATGTCTTCTCCTGATTCAGATAAGTGCCTTGGAGCCATGGAATCTGAATTGCAATCCATGCAAGACAATCAAGTTTGGAATTTGATTGATGCGCCCGAAGGTGTAAAAACCATAGGATGCAAATGGGTCTTCAAGAAGAAGACCGACATGGATGGGAAGGTGCATACTTACAAAGCTAGGCTTGTAGCGAAAGGGTATAGGCAAGTTCATGGTATTGACTATGATGAGACCTTTTCACCCGTAGCAATGATCAAGTCTATAAGAATTTTGCTTGCCATTGCCGCATATCATGACTATGAAATATGGCAAATGGACGTCAAAACCTCTTTCCTAAATGGAAAACTACAAGAGGATGTGTATATGACACAACCAGAAGGTTTTGAACAAGATTCTAAGGTATGCAAATTGCAGAGATCTATCTATGGATTGAAGCAAGCTTCAAGGAGTTGGAATCTCCGATTTGATGAATCGTTCAAAGAGTTTGGTTTCATCAAGAACGAAGATGAACCTTGTGTATACAAGAAGATTAGTGGGAGCATAGTGTTATTCCTGATTTTATATGTGGATGACATATTACTCATTGGAAACAATATTCCTACACTTCAGTCCGTGAAGACTTGGTTAGGAAAATGCTTCGCAATGAAAGATATGGGTGAAGCCGCATACATACTTGGCATTAAGATCTACAGATATAGATCAAGGAGGCTACTTGGTTTAAGCCAAAGTACATACATTGACAAGGTAATTAGAAGATTCCGTATGGAAAATTCTAAAAGAGGTGCCTTGCCCATGTTACATGGAGTTTCTCTAAGCAAGACTCAATGTCCTAAGACAAAAGATGAGCGTGAGAAAATGAATGATGTTCCATATGCTTCGGCAATTGGGTCCATCATGTATGCCATGATTTGTACTAGGCCGGATGTATCTTATGCTTTAAGCATGACAGGTAGATACCAATCCAACCCCGGTGAAAATCACTGGATGGCTGTAAAAGCGATTCTTAATTACTTGAGAAGAACTAAAGATTCGTTTTTGGTCTATGGAGGAATGGAAGATGATCTCGTGGTAAATGCTTACACGGATGCAAGCTTCCAAACCGACAAAGACGATAGTCGATCGCAATCGGGTTTTGTTATGATGTTAAATGGTGGAGTTGTAAGCAGGAAGAGTTCCAAGAAGAGTACAACCGCTGATTCTACAACGGAAGCTGAGTATATTGCTGCATCAGATGTTGCAAAAGAAGCTGTTTGGATTAAGAAGTTCATTACTGAACTTGAAGTGGTTCCTAGTATTGCTAATCCAATAGACCTTTATTGCGATAATAATGGTGCTATTGCTCAAGCAAAGGAACCAAGAGCACATCAGAAATCCAAACACATACTTAGGCGTTTTCATATCATTCGAGAAATCGTTGATAGGGGAGACGTAAATATATGCAGAGTACCTACTGATGACAATGTCGCGGACCCGCTAACGAAGGGACTTCCACAAGCTAAACATGAAGGTCATGTTAGGTCCATGGGTATTAGATACATGGGATATTGGGCCTAGGGCAAGTGGGAGATTGTTGGTAGTGGTTCCCTAGGCACGTTTTTATAAACGTTGTAATTGTTATCATTTATTTCATATCAATAAAGAGATGTTTTGATTATTATTGTCGTTCATGTTTACTTATAATAATCTCCGTCCCTAGTACTTGCTAAGCACTAGTATAAAGGCTAAATGATCATGGGATGATCATGTTAGATTTATGGGTACTTGTTTGGAACAAGGTACTGGACATGACCCGCTGTATGAGATTTATGTCATGGTCTATGTCGTACATATATCTCATATTAGTTATGTCATTCGAATCCTTAGACATGAAGTTATTATAGTCTTCCACTTGATGAACATTATGTTTCACATATTCAAACGCTACCTTTAACCGGGAAGTTATAAACGGTATGATTGGCATAATCGGATTCACGTAGGGAAGAGTAATAAGCTAAATGGATTTGTCCCTCTTCGGAGAGATCTCAAGCTTAGGCCTCTCGTAGGAATGATGTTGATGAAAATGTTCGGCCAAACTCAAATGAATTGATTAGATCAATGTCATTTGGATTATCAACATATTCGGAATCGAGAACGTATTGAACAAAACAAGTTGACTTGTTGACCATGACTTGTGTTCAATGAGATTGTGGACAAAGGGATTGTGACATGTTCTAAAGGAATGCGAACTTGTATCTAGTTATACTATTTGGGTAGGTATGACGGTTTGCTAGAACCTAATCATATCTTATGGATTCATGTTTGAGCCTATTGCCAACTTAGTTTAATCCTAGAGGGTCACACACAATAGAACGAATCTTAAATAAGAACTATATTGGAATTTTGGAAACTTTGGGAATCTGGACAACTGGGCGACCGCACAGGATGGCTTGGGCGGCCGCACAGTTTGGGTCAGTTAGTACCAGAAACCTTCCAGATAGATGTGCGACCACACAAAGTTTTTGGGCGGTCTCACACCATGTCAGGACTGGTTTCCTTATTTGATTTGGAAAGGAATTTTGGACGGGTTTAGACACAAGTTTCCTATTTGGAATAGGTCTAACTTGTATATAAACAGCCAAATTTGGCCAGAATCATATCATAGCTTTTGTACAAGTCTCCAAAGAGTTTGAGAGAGTTTTATTTTGTTCTAAGACATCCTAGATTGAGGAACAAAATAATACACAAACAAAATTCCATATAGTTCATATTGATTGTGAAAACGTGTTTCATAATTTTTGGTCTAGCAACCGAGATCAAGTGTTCTTGATATTCGTTCGTGGTGTGGATACCGCTAGAGGGTGAAGCTTATCATCTTCTAAGTTCGTGTTCTTACTTTTTGTGATCAAAGCTTCAAGTTCTCCACCAAGATCAAAGACCAAATTCAAAGTCATCAAGGGTTAGTTTTTCTAGTATTCATATTGTTGTATTTGATTTAATCATATGAATGGATCTATGGGCTTTGGGTTTCATAAAATTTTAAATGATATATTCCGCTGCGCATGTTACTACGAAACCCAACAGCTGGAAGACTCATCATTTTTTTATTTTTTATTTTTTTTTAGGGATGGGCTCCTATAAAGTGTGATGGTCCGTTTTCTTCCTCAATTGTTGGAGGGTTTGTCGGCGGCACATTCCATGTCTTCCACGGGGAACTCGGGTTCCTTGTCATTGGGAAAGACGTCGCGAGGTCTCCACTTGGCTTGGCATTGCAATCGCCGGGCTCGCCTTTAGTAATCTCCTTTTGGTGGCTCCCTTTCAAGGGGCGTAACCTCTCACATGGCATTCGGCGAGGGTACGGATCTCCATTTGATGTAGCCGCCTTTGGGCCTCTGAGGCATGGGTCTCTTCTCGTGGCCGGTGTCCCAATTCTGCTCACGTGGATGAAAGTCTCAAACGCCATTTCAGATGTGGGCTCCTTGGTTGATGTTTCCGATGGACAAGACCGCAAAGGACTTTAGCATTTTAAACCTTGAGGTGAAATTATAACCATGATTTGAGAGGAACGCCTCATTAGCGGATTAGCCTTTTGGAAAAGATTTGACCTCTTATTTTAAGAAAACTTGATCTCCGAATTTCTTTTTTTTTTTAAATGAGGATTGACACACACATTTTTTTTCTTGGGTAAAAGACACACACATTTTCTTTTTAGGATTGACCGGGCCGAAGTTGCCTATGTTCCCCTTACCAGGGAGGAGGGGGTCCCACGCGATGAGAGGCTCAGGTCACCGTAGTTCAGACCGGTTTAGAATTCTAAGAGGAAAAGAAGAGCATGACTGACTTCTTGGGGGATAACGGGGATCCACCCAAAGAATTGACTGACTTTCTAGGGGACCACGCCTAGGGTTCCAACGGAAGTCTTAATGGGGACCTAGGGGACAACGCCTAGGGTTCCTCAAATTTTCAATGGGAAACTTAGCGGGAATCTCGACGGGAATCACAACGGGGAACTAGGGACTATGCCTAAGGTTCCAACGGGAATCTCAACGAGGATCACAACGGGGAACTAGGGACTATGCCTAAGGTTCCAACGGGAATCTCAACGAGGATCACAACGCGGACCACAACGGGATCACAACGGGGAACTAGGGACTATGCCTAAGGTTCCAACGGGAATCTCAACGAGGATCACAATGGGGACCACAACGGGATCACAACAGGGAACTAGGGACTATGCCTAAGGTTCCAACGGGAATCTCAACGAGGATCACAACGGGGAACTAGGGACTATGCCTAAGTTCCAACGGGAATCTCAACGAGGATCACAATGGGATCACAACGGGATAACAACGGGGATCACAATAAGGATCACAACGGGATCACACCGAGGATCACAACGGGGATCACAACGGGATCACACCGGTGAACTAGGGACTATGCCTAAGGTTCCAACGGGAATCTCAACGAGGATCACAACGGGGACCACAACGGGATCACAACAGGGAACTAGGGACTATGCCTAAGGTCCCAATGGGAATCTCAACGAGGATCACAACGGGGAACTAGGGACTATGCCTAAGGTTCCAACGGGAATCTCAATGAGGATCACAATGGGATCACAACGGGGATCACAACGGGGATCACAACGGGATCACACTGGGGACCACAACGGGATCACGATGGCAGTCTCGGAGGATAACGGGGATCCGCCCGAAGACTTAACAAAATCACTTAATGGAAGTCTTGGAGGATAACGGGAATCCATCCAAAGACTTAACAAAATTAGTTAATGGAAGTCTTGGAGGATAACGGGGACCCGTCCAAAGACTTAACGAAATCACTTAACGGAAGTCTTGGAGGATAACGGGGATCCGTCCAAAGACTTATCAAGATGACGTTAGTTAACGCAAGAATGCGATGCGTCAAAGACAAGAAGCACAAATGGAGCAAAGTCATGCAATGTGCAATTATTTATTCATCCAAGTTTACTTAAAAAGCATTTTTATTCCTAACTGGTTGGAAAAGATTTCTCTTCTTTTTCGCAACTATTCTACATCCTGGATCAGTGGAGGCCATCACTACGCCTATAGACCCCTCGTTTTTCACCTGTCTTGCACATTCCCAAGGATGGACTGTCCCGGGCGAGGGTCCTATAGGGAAAGCGGCTTCCACTGACCAAAAGAGACGAACCTAGGGTCTAGTGTATCGCAAGATTCTCAATGCGTGAGCCATTCCAATCATGATTAAGCCCCGTTTAAGATAGAGATTCATCTTAGGGACTTAAGGGACTTCCGGCATAGCCTCATCTTTGATGAGGGCTCTCGAATCTTACCCTTGGGCTCAAGGATGATTAGTATGGACCATTCATTAGGGCTTAACGACACGGTGTTACCCCATCTTTAGCACATGACCTTTGTTAATTGTGGTCGTCATTAACACACGAGTTAGAGGTGGGTTAGGCCACGCTTGCATTACATCAAGGATTCGTAACCCGGGCATTAACTTGGCCACAATTGACTTTGGACACATGCTAAAAGATAATGGCAGCGTGAACTAGACCAAAAACCAACCAAAGTCACGGTATTTGTGTGTCACGAACATGTGTGGTTGACTCGGCTCGGAAGGGGAGGTGGAATGGACCCGTACGCGCTCGAAGGGAATAAGAGCATCAATCGAGCTGCATCTGGCATCCATCTCGGGTTTAAAGGGTATTTGGAACGTGCAAGGCCAAGTGCGCGTTGTGTGAAGTCAATTCTATATTCCCTTTTTGAGTCAAAATAGAGATTTTTATTTTGTTTTTCAACATGATGAGCATGACATAAGCAAGATATGAACAAGTATGAACAAGCGAGTAAGCATCTTATACACACAATGAATCAAAAGAACATGATTGAACAAAGACCAAAACTTGTATACGTACCAAGTTGTGCACAACCAAAAAAAATTCGAATCAAACATTTTGTCAAAAGAACAATCTTTACATTGAAACCATTTGTACAAAGAAAGTTGTGCACAACGCGAAGAGTCAAGAAATTTTTACAAAAAGGGGTTATGCACAATGAGATTTTGGAAACCATTTTTATTGACAAGAGATCATGCATAACCAAGTTTTAAAAATGAAGTTTTGGCCAAAAGAATAAAGGTAATGTGCACAAGTAAGGCTGTAAATTTGGAACCTGGACAAGCAGAAGCAGAAGGCAATTCAGAATGTTGCTGCCCTGCACAAAATTTTCAATTTGCAACATTCTGGCCTTTTACCAAAGTAGCCGTACGGCTAGATCAAGAGGGTTGAGATTTTATCTCAGTTTCTTCAACTTCTGATCATCATGCTCCAATTCATTGCATTTCCAGAACGTATGCATTCAAAACAGTTCAAACAGAAACAACAAAAACACACAATCATGCACAAAGTTAACTAACGGAGACGGGAGTTTGACCCACACAAAAGTGCTTTCAAAGCTTCTAAAAAGAAGTTCATAAGCACTCTAATCCTCAGCGGAGTCGCCACTGTAAGGATCCCGCCCCAAGACAACATGTGTCAAAGGCGAAATACCAAACACGGTTAACTTTCCTAATGAAAAAGAAACGGAGTCGCCACATTTATTAATTTTAAACCCAATAAATGAAAATGGTTAGAGAAGGTGAGTTCGGAGGTCAGGTTACACTTTGGGAAGAACATATTTGCGGTTCACCCAAAGTGCCTCGAAAGGAACCGAGTCTCCCTTGTTAGTTTGAGAATGTGCATGTGTGTGTGTGTATTTAACGGAAAAGTTTCTGTTATTGGTTTTATTTGGAAAAACTTAACTGAAAGAGTCTGTTTATCAAGAAAATAGGAATTAAAGGGCAAAACAGATATTTTTTCCCCTGTTCCCAACATAGCCGTACGGATGTACAGGCCGTTTCCTGGGATTTTACAGTTCAGTCAAGAACAGTCCAGTTTCAGAGCAGAAACAGAACATTCTGTTGAAACTGGACAGAACTGTTTTGATTCCAGTTTGTTTAAAATACTTTATAAATTTAAATGCAACATTCCTATGCTAAATTATCATCACTTAGTCCCCAAAACAAGTATTTGGGTGTGATCATAAGCAATCATGGGAGAAAATTGGAAAAGTTGATGAACATGCCTTTTGGGCCAAAATTGACCATTTGGTGATTAAAGATTGAAACTTTATCCCTAAGATGGCATTTTTATGACTTATTAACCTTCAAAGAGTCAAAATAACATATAAAGATTGAATCTTTATAACCCCAAAGGGGACTTTAGAGCTAGATCATTGTTGGATGATAAAGATGGAAGCTTTATCATCCAAATGATCATTATTACCAACTAAACAACAATGTAATGACAATCAACAAGCCATGATCATCTAGGTTTGAACCTCTTCCACACAAAGCATGGAGGGCACCTTGGATCATCTCATGGATTGGACAAGCGAAATATAGAGTAATATATGTATATTTTCTTGAATGGACAAGTCTTGCATAAATGTAAAGTGCTTGAATGGACAAGTCTTGCAAGTAATGTAAAAGTTATTGAATGGACAAGTCTTGCAAATAATATAAAGATTAACATAACTTAAACAAAGATTAAAATAGAGTTATAGATGAAGAGAAGGGAGTGGGAGAAGGTGGCTTTACCTATTTTGGTTTAGCCAATCTTCCTTTCTCTCTTTTCACTCTTTGTTTCACTCCTCTCACACTTCTGTAGTGATTTTGACAGAGTAATCTCTCTTATGTGGTTTCTCCCCCCCCCCCTCTAGAATGATTAGCAAGGGGTTCAATTTATAGGGGCTGATAGTGCCCAAAGTAGCCGTACAGC
Source organism: Campanula takesimana (assembly GCA_026119855.1). Taxonomy (NCBI): domain Eukaryota; kingdom Viridiplantae; phylum Streptophyta; class Magnoliopsida; order Asterales; family Campanulaceae; genus Campanula; species Campanula takesimana. The sequence goes on from JAOWBW010000329.1 coordinate 760,938, forward strand.
TCATGTTGGCGACCTTCTGGATTTTTCAATCTTTTAATTCCAGAACAGTCCCTGTGAATATATTTGTCTTAGTGAGGTCTTGGTCTATCAGTTTATCCCTGAATGGTGCCTAGAATTCCTCTAAGTTGGTCAAATTCAGATTGGGGTACTTACAGCTATTGCTCAAGCAAAGGAACCAAGATCACATTAGAAATCCAAACACATACTTAGGCGTTTTCATATCATTCGAGAGATCGTTGATAGAGGAGACGTAAATATATGCAGAGTACCGAATGATGATAACATTGCCGACCCATTGACAAAGGGTCTTCAACAAGCAAAGCATGATGGTCATGTTAGGTCTATGGGTATTCGATACATTAATTAGGCCTAGTGCAAGTGGGAGATTGTTGGTGTTGTATGCTCTAGGCACGTTATGAGAACGATTAATGTTATCTATTGATTATGTTTTAATAAAGATATTGAATGTTGATTATTATATCCTTTGCATGTTTATTATAATAATCCCCATCCCTGATAATTATGTATTAATTGTTAGTATAAGTTTAATAGATAATCATATGATGATTATGGTGTATGAGATACAATTAAACTTATGGGTATTTGTTGGAGACCAAATACTGGACTGACCCGTATGAGATTTATGTCATGGTCACAATGTCATAATTAAGTCTCATATAGTTATATTACTTGAATCTTTAGACCTGAGATTATTACAGTCTTCCACTTGATGAACATTATGTTTGACATATTCAAATGTTACCCCTAACCGGGTAGTTATAAAGAATATGATTGGCATAATCGGATTCATGTAGGGAAGAGTAATAAGTCAAGATGAGATTTGTTCCTCGTCAAGAGAGATGTCAAGCTTTGGCCACTCGATGAATGGTATTGATGAAATGCATGGCCGTGCTTAAATATGATTTGTTGTATCAATACATTCGGGATCGATAAATTATTGAACATTGTAAGTTGACCATTGACCATGGCTTACATTCAATGACATCGTGAACAAAGAGATTGTAATATGTTCTATAAAGGATCCGAACTTATATAGTTATACTAATTGGGTAGGTATGACGGTTTGCTAGAACCTAATCATATCTTATGGGGTGATAACCATTGCCAACTTAGTATAATCCTAAAGGGTCACACACATAAGAACGAATCTTAAAAGGACCTAAATGGAATTAAGGGTCGAAGGGCCTTTGAGGAATATTAGGAGTTAGAGGGACAAAACTGGAAAACAGGAGGGTCCGACCAGACCAGGTAAAGGACCCGGTTGGACCTCCAAGTAATCCGGGCGGACCAAGGCAAGGACCCGGTCGGACCAGTCGGTTTCGGCTGGGAATTTCCTAAGTCCGTATCGGGTTTGGACACTTGTTACCTATTTGGAATAGGTCTAATGAGTATAAAAATGAGCTCTAACAACCCTAATCAGACTAATGCAATTGTGAAAGTCTCCAAAGAGTTTGTGAGAGTTTATTCTTGTTCTAAGATCTCTAAAGTGAAGAACAAGAATACATATATATTATTCCATATAGTTCTTTGTGGTCTAGCAACCAAGATCAAGTGATTCTTGATATTCGTTCGTGGTGTGGATACCATTAGAGGGTGACGCTTATCATCTCCAAGTTCGTGATCTTGTTCGTGATCGTGTTCGCGATCAAGTTTCGAAAATCTCCACTGAATTCAAGGTTGCTAAGGAGACGCTTCAAGGGTTAGTATTCTAGTATTCATTGTAGATGTATTTGCTATAATCATATGAATGGATCTATAGGCTTTGGGTTTCATTAACTTTTAAATGCTATATTCCGCTGCGCATGTTACTTCGAAACCCAACACCATAGCGATATGTGTGCTTGGGTTTGTTTGAGTTAGGTAAGGATAGGGTCCTCCATTTCGAGATCGGCTTGTTCAGGTTCCTTACCAAAGGTTTTCTTGGCACCCTTAGGGTCGGATTGGTATACTTGTCTGGATCTTGTAAGTAGACAAACTTCTGCTCTCAGTTTGTCTAGGGATAGTGGCGCCTCGTTGTGAGGGGGCGGAATTTCCATCTCCTCTGCCTCTTTGAAGATTTTGGCCCAGGATAGAGGTTGGTTGGGTTTGAGACTTTCTTTGTCTAGAGAATCCATTTCACTAGCCAACTCATCTAAAGACAGTAGGTATCAAGAAGTTCTTTTATTATTAATCATTGGAGTACAACTCATTCCATCACAGTCCGCCACAATAGGCTCGGTCGGATCAGTGATCATACTAATTTGTACCATGAGTACATCACTAGCTATGTTATCCCTAGGGTCTTCTATGATGCCCATGTGGATAATCTCTTGTATGGATTTCTTAAGGGCGAAACATTCTTCGGTACTATGACCGGTACGCTTGTGGTAGTGGCAGAATTTTGATAGGTCGCTGCGGATACGAGGGAGGTGCCCTTCTAGCGATTCTAGGATCCTTTTCTTCACAAGAACTTGGAGGACGTTGGCCATTGTCACCTTTGATTTTGCGCAGGAATCGGTGAGATCTAGGATGCTAATTTCACTTATTTGAACCATGTTAACTCCACCATTGTTGGGAAGAGGATTATTCACCACGTTGGGACCTTTTGGCTTTTCAATCTTCTTGTCATTGATCAACCCTTGAACCATACGCTTTAATTGGAGGCAACCATCCGTCGTGTGTCCCATATACTTGTGATATTTGCAAACCATGGAGGCATCCAAGTTGGCCCTCGAATTGGCAGGTTGGTAGTTTCTAATGGCTTGATGAGGCCTCTCTTGACTAGCACATCAAACACCTTTCCCATAGGCATACCAAAGTCATCGAAAAGTTCCTTTTCATGTTGCAGCGGAGCCCCATTTCCTCTTGTGACGGCTTGGACATCAAATGGAGCGTCATTTTGGACCATATTGACTTGTTCGACGGCTTCTTTCCCACCCTTAGGAGCCGGATTCATGGGAGCTTTGTAGAGAAAGGAGTTGTTGTTGCTTTTGGTGGCACAATTCCGGTGATACCAGCTTCATACCTTACCCCAGCGTCAACCATCTCTCGTAGATCAGGGAAGTAACCATTAGCGATGGCCACTTTTAATTCAGGGAGCAAGCATTTGTAGAAAATTTGCTTTTGTTCCTTTGCCTTTGGGGGATATTGGACCTCGCACAATCTGTGGTTCCAACTCTTGTAAAAGTCATAGATAGGCTCTTCAGGCCTTTGCATGGTATTCTTAAGGTCAGTTCTGTTCAGATGCCAATCCAAATTAGCTTGGTACTTCTCACAGAACATGGCACTAATTTGATCCCAAGTTTGCCTCTCGCTTGGGTCTAGTCCCAAGATCCAGCGTAAGGCTATTCCATCTAAAGTGCTATGGAAAACGCGAGCCATTTTCTCATTGGTGCAATCTCAAGCTCTCACAACTAGCATATAACTATCCAGGTGAGTCTTAGGGCAAGAATCACCATGAAACATTGCAACTTTAGGCATATTGAAATCCTTTGGGAGAGCCCCAACTTGGCTAGGATTGATTGTCTTAGTGGTAGGAGCGGTTTGTTTGTCCACGGTTTCCATCAACTTACGCATTTTCTCTTGCATGGCCATGACCACGGGGTGGTTGGAGATGTCAAGGATGGATTCTGGCAATGTGGTAGGAGGAGTTGTTGAGGTGGTAGGAGCGGCCATCCCAACACTAAAAGGCAGTGAAGGTGGGGGTAGCTTGCTAGCAGAGAGGTAACCACCAAGCAATTTGGGGGAAGGTTCATAGGCACTTTTGTTATTTCTCATGGTAGTGGTTCCTCTTGGGCCAAAGAGGGAAGGGGGTGGGACACTTTTGTAGTTTGGCAAGTGAAAGGTAGGAGCATTGGTGCTAGCGGGATGATTGGTGTCAACTTCCTCATCCTCAAGATAGACAAGGTCATCACCATCCACTATTACCTCAGCTCCTTTCTTTTGAATGTGGCTCCTCAACTGCTGGTTGTGATTCTCCAAAGTCTTGTTGCTTTCCTCAAAATTCTTGATCTTTGCCTCAAGACCAGCCAAGAAGTTTTGAAGGCTTGGGGGAAGGCGATTGAGATTAGTCTCGGCGTTGAGCTCAGAGGTTCTAACGGTAGGAGCGACGAAGGCTGCATAGACTGAAGTAGAAATGGGAGTTATCATTAAGACTGAGAGCGGGGATGGATCGGGAGCTTCACGTTGTAGTCGACCACCCAAACGGACCCAAACTTGATTTGCTAAAAGGTTGAGGGGAGGCGAATTTTAGGAGGGGAAAGGCTCATGCTAAGTATGTTTTAATTTACAGAAAATTGTACATTTATTTACATCCTAATTAGTTGGAAGGGGTACCCCTTTTTCGCAACTAACTAGAAACTACGATTAGTGGAGGCCATCACTACGTCTATAGACCCCTCGTTTTTCACCTGTTTTGCACACCCCCTAAATGGAAAATTCGGGCGAGGGTCCTATAGGGCAAGCGGCTTCCACCAATCAACGGATCCTACGACTAACCCGTTCTTAAAGGCAATTAACGTGATGTCTATGTTACATCCTACACAAGTTAATGATGAGCGGAGATCTTGACAACAAACACTCATCTTTCTATGGTACGTCCCTTGTAGGGAAATCAATTTTTTGTGCACTTTATCTCAAAGATCTTGACTCATCATTGACTTGGGGATGACTCGACATAGACAACACGTTATTTGTCTAGTAAGAAAAATCTATCCAAACCAACCGGTCACAAGTTTAGAGTGTTCTAACCTCTATGTGTGGGTTGACACGGGTAGGGTCAAAGGTTCCCACCGCTCGCTAAGCCTACACGGTGAGTGGAGGAAATGAGTGTCTCAAAAAAGGGCGACAATAGCACCACCAATTTCTGCACATCGAATGCTCCGAGGGTAATAAGGTTTTGTGCACTGCTGACACGGACTAGTGGTAGTGTGTGGCAAGAAACTAATTCTTTTTAGGGAGAAAAAAAGAAGTTTTTTATGTTTGTATGATGCGATGTAATGCAATGCAAGCAAGAGAGAAAAGAAGATAAGAATATACATCATGATAATAACGAAAGTTAGACCCACTTAGTTTGAAATAGATTCAAAGCAGTCCCCACCAGAGTCGCCACTGTGAATACCCCTTTCCGATGCAGCGACGTGCGGGAAGTTTCATGTGATTATTATTTAATAAAATAAATATTCATAGCAACGTTTAAATATGAGAGTTGCCACTGTAAGGATCCCCGCCCCGTGACGAAGGTCAACACGTGTCCAAAGCCGGGATGGTTCCAAACACAATGGTACAATTTAATGGAGTCGCCACACTTTGTTAATTTTAAACCCAACATAATGAAAAAGGTTAGAGATAAAATGTTCGGAGGTCAGGTTATGGATTGGGAAGAGTTTTACGTCACCCAAGCCTCCTCGGTCAAAACCGAGTCTCCCTTGTTAATTAACAAAAGTGCATGTGTGTGTGTGTGTTTTAACGGAAAATCTCTGTTTTTAACTGTTTACCAATTTTAACTGAACAAGAAGGTTTTATTTGCACAAGAAACAACAGAACAAGGGGCAAAAGGGTCATTTTCCCTCCGACCCAAACCATCTGTACGGATGGGATGATCTTCCCTGGGATGTTTACAGTTTATCAAAAAACAGTCCAGTTCCAGGCAAAAACAGAGCATTCTGCCTGAACTGGACTAAACTGTTTTATTTCCAGCTTTCATTCCAACATATAAAACCTTGAATTACTTCATTCCTATGCTCAATGATCATCAAAAGGACCCCAAAACATGAATTTGGGTATGATCAAAGGCAATCATGGGAGAAAATTGGAAAAGGTGGTGAACATGGCTAAATGAGACAAAATGACCATTTGATGATTAAAGATGGAAACTTTATCATCAAGATGACATTTTTATACATTATTAACCTCTTAGGGACCAAATTATTGCATAAAGATTCAATCTTTATGACCAAAAATGGGATTTCAAAGCTAAATCAAAAGGGTAATATGATAAACACTAAGGTTTTATCATCTCACATGATTATCAATGCCAAATCGAGACAAAATCAACATAAAGATTTGGACTTTCACCACAAAAGTGGATCCTTAAGCCAAATACAACCTTGGGACAACATTATTTAACATAAAGATTTGATCTTTATGACCCCAAAGGGGATTTTGAAGCTAGATCAATGTTTGGATGATAAAGATTGAAACTTTATCATCCAAATGACCATCCTTGCTACCAATGAACAACATAATCAACCAAAACATGTGCCTTTTCCATTAAAATAGATCATTAATTTGTTATAAGCAAGAAATTCAACAAACCATGATCATCCTTAGGTTAGAACCACTTTCACACAAAGTGTGAAGGGCACCTTGAATCATCTATGGTTTGGACCATAATGTATAACAATATATATATATATATAGTGCTTGAAGGATAAGACTTGCAATAAGATTAAGATTAAAGTGCTTGAAGGACAAGACTTGCAATAAGATTAAGGTTAAAGTGCTTGAAGGACAAGACTTGCAATGAAATTAAGTTGCTTGAATGGACAAGACTTGCAAGAATTAAGAGATGAACAACAATAATATGAACAAACAAAAGAGATAAGATGAAGAGAAGGATGGGGGAGAAGGTGGCTTCACCTATGTTTAGTTAGGCCAATCTTCCTTTCTCTTTCACTCTCAAAACACTCTCTGGAGCAATTTTAGTAGAGTAACACTAACAATAATCGTTTCTCCCCCCTGGAATGATCAGCAAGGGGTTCAATTTATAGGGGCTGATAGTGCCCAAAGTAGCCGTACGGCTCATGTTGGCGACCTTCTGGATTTTTTAATCTTTTAATTCCAGAACAGTCCCTGTGAATATATTTTGTCTTAGTGAGGTCTTGGTCTATCAGTTTATCCCTGAATGGTGCCTAGAATTCCTCTAAGTTAGTCAAATTCAGATTGGGGTACTTACAGAGCCCCTCGGTAACGTCGCTTTTGAAAAAAGCGGGGTTGTCGATAAACGCATCCCAATCTGATGGGAGGACGGCAAAGGCCGATTTGATTCCAATGGCTGGATCTAGAGGTATAGGATTCCTACGTATCCCTTTTGTGGGGAATCAAGCCTATCGTAGTTCGAAAGAGGGGTGAGATATTTTAAGGCTACTCAAACCTATGGGCGACCGTCGAGGTCGGGTGGAGAACTTAGCGTCTCAAGCCTAAGGGCGACCGTAAAAGGTCGGGTGGAGAACTTAGCGTCTCAAACCTAAGGGCGACCGTAAAAGGTCGGGTGGAGAACTTAGCATCTCGAGCCTAAGGGCGACCGTAAAAGGTCGGGTGGAGAACTTAGCGTCTCGAGCCTAAGGGCGACCGTAAAAGGTCGGGTGGAGAACTTAGCGTCTCAAGCCTAAGGGCGACCGTAAAAGGTCAGGTGTAGAACTAAGCGTCTCAAGCCTAAGGGTGACCATAAAAGGTCAGGTGGAGAACTTAGCATCTCGAGCCTAAGGGTGACCGTAAATGGTCGGGTGGAGGACTTAGCGTCTCGAGCCTAAGGGCGACCGTAAAAGGTTGGGTGGAGAACTAAGCGTCTCAAGCCTAAGGGCGACCATAAAAGGTCAGGTGGAGAACTTAGCGTCTCGAGCCTAAGGGCGACCGTAAAAGGTCGGGTGGAGGACTTAGCGTCTTGAGCCTAAGGGCGACCGTAAAAGGTCGGGTGGAGGACTTAGTGTCTCAAGCCTAAGGGCGACCGTAAAAGGTCGGGTGGAGGACTTAGCGTCTCAAGCCTAAGGGTTTGGTCAACACTAACTACGAGATGGTTGACTAACAGGGATGGTCTTACATCATTTTGGACTGCTGGTTCTTTTCACACAAGTTTTAACTTCTAAACTGGGCTTACGAAGGATTGCCGGGGCATGGTCAACTTGACTCTATGGGAGAGGGTTGACTAAATGGCTGGACTTACGAAGGACTGCCGGTTCATGGTCAACTTGACTCTATGGGAGAGGGTTGACTAAATGGCTGGACTTACGAAGGACTGCCGTGACATGGTCAACTTGACTCTATGGGAGAGGGTTGACTAAATGGCTGGACTTACGAAGGACTGCCGGTTCATGGTCAACTTGACTCTATGGTTGAGGGTTGACTAAATGGCTGGACTCACGAAGGACTGCCGGTTCATGGTCAACTTGACTCTATGGGAGAGGGTTGACTAAATGGCTGGACTTACGAAGGACTGCCGGTTCATGGTCAACTTGACTCTATGGGAGAGGGTTGACTAAATGGCTGGACTTACGAAGGACTGCCGTGACATGGTCAACTTGACTCTATGGGAGAGGGTTGACTAAATGGCTGGACTTACGAAGGATTGTCGGTTCTTCCCACACAAGTTTTAACTTTTTAACTGGACTTACGAAGGACTGCCGGGGATAACAACGGATTTGACTTTCACTCGATCAATCCTAAAGGTTTGGTCAACACTAACTACGAGATGGTTGACTAACAAGGATGGTCTTATGTCATTTTGGACTGCCGGGGACAAAGGTCTCAACCTATAATGACTATTCTGAGTCAAGGTTTGACTTGGGTCAACTCCATCTTTGGGGAGTTTGACGGGAAAACTGGTCTTACGTCCGACTAAGGACTGCCGGGGATAAGGGTCTTAACCTATAATGACTATTCTGAGTCAAGGTTTGACTTGGGTCAACTCTACTCTACGGGACGGTTGACACATTTTCTTGACACCGAAGAAGAGCCTAGGGGTAACCGTTAAGACACATTGTGGACGAAAGAGTCCAAAACTTTGGGAAAATCATTTTGAGAGGAGATCAAAAGCATTTTGCATGAAACATGGTCTTTGATAAATGATGCCAAAAGGGCAAATTTAGGAAATACTTATTCCTAAAGGCAAATCTTTTAACAAAGCATTTTAGTCAAATTTTTTATTTTAACTTAACCGTGAGGTTTGTTATGCATAAAGTCCTTTGGAGCTTTGTCCATTTCTTAGGAGCGGTCGGGAGTAAAGAACCCTTTTGTCGTCGATGTTGGGGTAGCCGCATATCCTTGTTGTCATCGATGTTGGGGTAGCCCCATGTCCTTGTTGGCGTCGATGGTGGCATAGCCCCATGTCTTTGTCGGTGTCGATGGCGGAGTAGCCCCAATATCATCTTCTGACCTTTGGAATGAGGTTAGGAACCCATCCCTTTTTCATGACGCACCCTTTCTTTTGCCTAGGCCGCCCTTACGGGTTCTCAACCTAGCGGGCTACTTTTTTGCGTCTTTCATGGCACACCCTGTTTTTTTCCTAGGCCGCCCTTACAGGTTTTCAACCTAGTGGGCTACTTTTTTGGTGCCCCCTTTTTTTTATATGAGTGATCCAGCCGACTCGATAGAACGGGGACTTTAAAGTATTTTTCTTGGAGAAAACATGCAAGGACATTTATTTAGGCGGGAGAGAGTCCCTCAATCGTATCATGAAATAGGAGGAAGCCCCTGCTTGACAGAACATAAGTGTTTAGCTCTTTCCTAAGATGTAGAGAAGAAGACTTGTCGAGACATTTGAAATTTGTCTTGGTTAAACTTATCAAAATGATTGCTGGAATGGACCATGTTTATTATTAAGTCAAGATTATAACAAGCAATTAGCCTTAACATGTATAAATGTTGTGATCAATTAGGATTAAGATTCGATCAATGGCAAGATCAAAAGGTGTTTATGAGGAATTGGTCCTTTTCTGGTAAATTGGTCATTGATGGGACCAAGGGGGAGAGGCTTGGCTACTTTGGGAAAGCCATGGTTTGACCGTTCTTTCTCATGCTGTGACCGGACCCGAAGGTTGCCTACGTTCCCCTCAGTTTGAGGTGCTCAGGTCGCCGTAGTTCGGCCTTGGGCCGTCTTTTACTGAAGTTGGCTTTCTTCTCACGTTGTCTCAGAGGACGTTGTTGATCCTTTGATGTAGATCCATCTATTTTGTGGTGAACTCCTTTTGAGTTGAACTTCCTTTCTTGTGAACCCTTGGGGGCGAACTTCTTGGCGAACTCACTCTATTCATTTCATTTCCTTCTTTCCACATATTCATTTCCTTTCCCTCTTCTCCTCTTTTTTTTTTTTTTGGGAGGAGGTAAACATTAGCCCCAGCTCGCTTTCTCGGGCATTGGTTCCTTTGTAGCCCCTTGGTGGCGTGCCTGTTACTTTGGGCTGACTTTGAAGATTCCCGAAAGCCCTATGCTTGGTCACACTCGTGTGATTACTGTCAAATCTCGGTGGTCGAGCAACAACGTCCTCACCTTTTCACTGTTTCGGGATGCCTTCGATGTGCATCAAGAATTGGTTTTGGAAAGGTTCATCGGGTTGTGTATCGGGGAAGTGTGTGAGGGATGACTTGCCATTCATGGTTTCTTCATGCTAATTGATCACAACATTTATTCACATTAAGATTAATTGTTTGCATTTAGCATTTCTCATTCGTGTTAGGTCCATTTGCCCTTAATGAGTCGTCATTGACTAGTATGCTTAGAAGTCAATTCATCATTTTGGGGACGTAGCAATCAATTGATCATAACAAGCCAGGCAATTTCAAGAGTAAATGTATATTGCAAATAATGTCTCAAGTCTAGAGAGAAGAGAATGAAAATGACTCTTTTATATAGATAACTTTGTACAAACATGTCCGAGTACGGACCTTTGCAAAAATAAAAAGACACAGTCCAAGACGGACTTTTGGTGAAAGTCTAGATCCTACGAGGCTGGAAGACTCATCATTTTTTTTTCTTCTTTTTTTTTTTTTAGGGATGGGCTCCTACAAAGTGCGATGGTCTGTTCTCTTCCTCAATTGTTGGAGGGTTTGTCGGCGGCACATTCCATGTCTTCCACGGGGAACTCGGGTTCCTTGTCATCGGGAAAGACATCGCGAGGTCTCCACTTGGCTTGGCATTGCAATCGCCGGACTTGCCTTTGGCCATCTCCTTTTGGTGGCTCCCTTTCAAGGGGTGTAACCTTGCGCATGGCATTCGGAGAAGGTACGGATCTCCATTTGATGTAGCCGCCTTTGGGCCTCCGAGGCATGGGTCTCTTCTCGTGGACGGTGTCCCAATCCTGCTCACGTGGATGGAAGTCTCAGACGCCATTTCAGATGTGGGCTCCTTGGTCGATGTTTCCGATGGACAGAACCGCGAAGGACTTTTAGCATATTAAACCTCAAGGTGAAATCATAACCATGATTTGATAAAAATGCTTCATTATCAGATTAGCCTTTTAGGAAAAACTTGATCTTTTTATTTTAAGATTTTTTTTTTTTTAAGACATACTTTTGTTTTGAGTGAAAGACTCACACATATTTTTGCAAACTTTTGACAAGGCGATAATAATAATTTTATTAAGAAAACTGACAATGGACTCAGAATGGTCACCACATGGCATCAACCGGGGAGTCAAGACTTTTACTAAACCTAACAGACATCTTAACAGACTTTTCCTAAGGGGATGTTGATGAAAGGGGTTTTGAAATTTCGTCCTCTGTTATGGCAACCACGGCATTATCAATTTCACAACCTGGGGTATTTAGCCCTTCAGACATTTCCTGTGCCACTGATCCTTCCCCAACGTTTTCCATCACCTTTGGCTTTGCTGATGTTAGGAACCACCATCTTGGATACTGAATTTGTCAATCTTCCCGAAACTGTCTCTCCTACTTTGGGATTGGTGACTCTGTCGACCACGGGTTCCTTCTCCTTGGGGCGGATATCACTCAATTTTTTGATCCTTGGAGAGGTCGCAGGATTGAGTATGTTGACACTCGGGCTGTTGGATGCGTCGGAGGCATGAGGGGGTTCAAGCTTTCCCTCCTTAATCAAACCCAGAATGATACGCTTCACAACAGGGCACTCGTCGGTGTTATGCCCATGGTAATTGTGGAAAGCGCATCTTTTGCTCTCATCAAGATACTTCTCGGGGTTCTTGGGTTGAAAGTTGACAAGGGGCTTTGTGAGGCCTTGCTTAACCAATCTCTCAAATACATTGCTTATGGGCATTCTGAAATCCTCAAATCTTATGAAATGGGGCTTGGGTTGGCGTTTGGTCTTTCCTTTATCTCTGGCTGAGATGTGGTGGTGACGAGAATTACCGCCGCTCGAGGCAAGGGGTTCCTTATATTTCATTTTCCATCTCCTTCCCAATACGTTACCCGGCTGTGGTGAACCATGAGGACTCCGTGGAAGTGCATGGGCGTAGGCATACTCATAACCTCATTTGCTCATAGGAATGTACATCGGAGGTATGCAATGAACTTGTGGTCCAAAAGGTCCCAGACCGTAGAAATGATACGGGTCTCCGTGGAGTCCAATGCTTGATTGAGTATCCATATATGGTGACTGAGTTCTTGGGATTTGATTGGATATCTCGAACTGAGAGGGAGCATAATTAGGAAGATATCGTGGGAGTGATGGTTGAGGCATGATCGGTGTGATCGGTGAGACATGGGTGTTTTGAGTGTATTGTATTTCGGGATTTATGGGGGGCAACCCAAGGGTGATGTTGGATCTGGGGTGAGGCAAGGTGTAGTGAGCCTGAGTGGGAGGTAAGCTTTGGGATAGAGAATGAGGGGATTTGGTGTTTTCGCGAGGTTGAGGGGGTGGAATTTGGTTGCAATTCGGAGGTTGGGTGACTTCGACCTCTTCCTCGTGGTTAGAAATTTCAATGAAGGATCCATCTGTCTGAAACAAACCTCAACACCCTTCCGTCTCATCGACTCAACAAATCGGTCCCGTGCTTTCTCGTGGTGTAACCTGGTAATCTCTTCCTTAACCTTGGAGGCTTCTAAAGCTTGGAGCAACTCTTCTTTGGTTGGACTGGTCTGACCATCTGCGGTATCACTTCCCCAACTGCTTTCCTCTGAGGTGGTCGTTCCGAGGTACCGGAGTGGAGGTGTTATAGCGACTGAGGAACTGTCAGACTCAATGCTGGACAGGCGGTGACACAGTGCTCTTTTCCACTTCATTCTTGCTGCGGCAGAGAAAGAATGCAACTTAGGCTCGGGTAAACATTGGGCGAATGCTCATGCTACTGATCCATTCGAGATTCAAACGGGGGTCTACTTACAAGGTTGTAACAGACTTCTTGGGTGGCAACGGGGATCCATTCAAAGACTTGACTGGCATTCTGGGAGGATAAAGGGGGATCCTTCCAAGACTTGACTTCCTAGGGGACTATTCCTAGGGGTTTAGCGGGGACCTAGGGGACAACGCCTAAGGTCTTGACAGGAATCTTAACGGGGTCTCGGAGGACAACGGGGGTCCGTCCAAAGACTTAACGAAACCACACAACGGAGGTCTAGGAGGACAATGGGGGGTCCGTCCAAAGACTTAACGAAATCACATAGCGGAGGTCTTGGAGGACAACGGGGGTCCGTCCAAAGACTTAACGAAATCACATAGCGGAGGTCTTGGAGGACAACGGGGGTCCGTCCAAAGACTTAACGAAATCATATAGCAGAGGTCTTGGAGGACAACGGGGGTCCGTCCAAAGACTTAACGAAATCACATAGCGGAGGTCTTGGAGGACAACGGGGGTCCGTCCAAAGACTTAACGAAATCACATAACGGAGGTCTTGGAGGACAACGGGGGTCCGTCCAAAGACTTAACAAAGTGACATTTATTAACGCAAGAATGTGTCGAAGACAAGAAACAAAGAACGGAGCAAGCTCATGCCACGTGCAATTATTTATTCGTTCAACATTACTTAAAACACATTTTTATTCCTAAATGGTTGGAAAATATTTCTCTTCTTTTTCGCAACTATTCTATATCCTGGATCAGTGGAGGCCATCACTATGCCTATAGACCCCTCGTTTTTCACCTGCTTTGCACACTCCCAAGGATGGACTGTCCCGGGCGAGGGTCCTATAGGGCAAGCGGCTTCCACCGGCCGAAATTAACGAACCTAGTGTCTAGTGTGTCGCAAGGTTCCCAATGCGTGAGCCATTCCAATCATGATTAAGCCCCGGTTAAGGTCGAGATTCGTCTTAGGGGCTTAAGGGACTTCCGGCATAACCTCATATTTGATGAGGGCTCTCGAACCCTATCCTTGGGATTAAGGATGATTAGTATGGACCATTCATTAGGGCTTGACAACACGGTGTCACCCTATCCTTAATACATGACTTAGGTTAATTACGGTCAATATTAACGCGTAAGTCAAGGACCGGGTCAAAATTGACCATGGTCACACTTGCTTTCACAAGGAGTCATGACTCGGGCACTAACTTAGACACGCATTAAGGATGTGGCAACGTGAGCTAGACCAAAAACCAACCGAAGTCACGGTATCTGTGTGTCACGGACATGTGTGGTTGACTCGGCTCAGAAGGGGAGGTGGAATGGACCCGTACGCGCTCGAAGGGAATAAGAGCACCAATCGAGCTGCATCTGGCATCCATCCCGGGTTTAAAGGGTATTTGGAATGTGCAAGGTCAAGTGCGCGTTGTGTGAAGTCATTCTATATTCCCTTTTGAGTCAAAATAGAAATTTTCAATCCGTTTTTCAATATTATGAACAAGACATGAGCAAGATATGAACAAATATGGACAAGCATGGAATAAGCAATTTATACAAGCAATCAATCAAAGAATATGAATAAGTGAGGACCAAAACTTTGTACATGTAACAATTGTGCACAACCAAGAATTTTTGAAAGCCAAACATTTTTACACGAAGAGCAATTCATTTGAAAGCCATTTATACAAATCAAGTTGTGCACAACCAAAAGAGGGTTTTGAAAACAAAGAAATTTTTCAAGAAGGGTTATGCACAATGAGGCTTTGAAAACCTATTTTATTTTCCCAAAAGATTGTGCATAACCAAGCTTTAAGAACCAAGTTTTGGCCAAAGAAAAGGAGGTAATGTGCACAAATAAGATTGTAAATTTGGAACCTGGACAAGCAGAAGCAAAGGGGGTGTTCAGAGTGTTGCTTCCTGCACAAAATGGTTAAATTGCAACATTCTGACCCCTACCCACAGTAGCCGTACGGCTAAGACAAGAGGGTTAAGATTTTTTTCCAGTTTTTCCAACTTCTGATCACCAAGCCCCAGTTTATTGCATTTCCAGAACAGATCCACCCAAAAAAGTTCAAACAGAAACATGAAACACAGAAAAGCATGCACAAGGTCAACTAACGGGGGCGGGAGTTTGACCCACGCAAGAATGCCCCCTGATCTTCTAGAAAGAAGTCGGGAAACAAACTTTTCCCCAGCAGAGTCGCCACTGTAAGGATCCCCGCCCCGTGACGAAGGTCAACACGTGTCCAAAGCCGGGATGGTTCCAAACACAATGGTACAATTTAACGGAGTCGCCACACTTTGTTAATTTAAACCCAACAAAATGAAAAAGGTTAGAGATAAAAGGTTCGGAGGTCAGGTTACGGCTTGGGAAGAGTTTTACGTCACCCAAGCCGCCTCGGTCAAAACCGAGTCTCCCTTGTTAATTAACAAAAGTGCATGTGTGTGTGTGTGTTTTAACGGAAAATCTCTGTTTTTAACTGTTTACCAATTTTAACTGAACAAGAAGGTTTTATTTGCACAAGAAACAACAGAACAAGGGGCAAAAGGGTCATTTTCCCTCCGACCCAAACCATCCGTACGGATGGGATGATCTTCCCTGGGATTTTTACAGTTTATCAAGAAACAGTCCAGTTCCAGGCAAAAACAGAGCATTCTGCCTGAACTGGACTAAACTGTTTTATTTCCAGCTTTCATTCCAACATATAAAACCTTGAATTACTTCATTCCTATGCTCAATGATCATCAAAAGGACCCCAAAACATGAATTTGGGTATGATCAAAGGCAATCATGGGAGAAAATTGGAAAAGGTGGTGAACATGGCTAAATGAGACAAAATGACCATTTGATGATTAAAGATAGAAACTTTATCATCAAGATGACATTTTTATACATTATTAACCTCTTAGGGACCAAATTATTGCATAAAGATTCAATCTTTATGACCCAAAATGGGATTTCAAAGCTAAATCAAAAGGGTAAGATGATAAACACTAAGGTTTTATCATCCCACATGATTATCATTGCCAAATCGAGACAAAATCAACATAAAGATTTGGACTTTCATCACAAAAGTGGATCCTTAAGCCAAATACAACCTTGGGACAACATTATTTAACATAAAGATTTGATCTTTATGACCCCAAAGGGGATTTTGAAGCTAGATCAATGTTTGGATGATAAAGATTGAAACTTTATCATCCAAATGACCATGCTTGCTACCAATGAACAACATAATCAACCAAAACATGTGCCTTTTCCATAAAAATAGATCATTAATTTGTTATAAGCAAGAAATTCAACAAACCATGATCATCCTTAGGTTAGAACCACTTTCACACAAAGTGTGAAGGGCACCTTGAATCATCCATGGTTTGGACCATAATGTATAACAATATATATATATATATAGTGCTTGAAGGACAAGACTTGCAATAAGATTAAGGTTAAAGTGCTTGAAGGACAAGACTTGCAATGAAATTAAGTTGCTTGAATGGAAAGACTTGCAAGAATTAAGAGATGAACAACAATAATATGAACAAACAAAAGAGATAAGATGAAGAGAAGGATGGGGGAGAAGGTGGCTTCACCTATGTTTAGTTAGGTCAATCTTCCTTTCTCTTTCACTCTCAAAACACTCTCTGGAGAAATTTTAGTAGAGTAACACTAACAATAATCGTTTCTCCCCCCTGGAATGATCAGCAAAGGGTTCAATTTATAGGGGCTGATAGTGCCCAAAGTAGCCGTACGGCTCATGTTGGCGACCTTCTGGATTTTTCAATCTTTTAATTCCAGAACAGTCCCTGTGTCCATATTTTGTCTTAGTGAGGTCTTGGCCTTCAGTTTATCCCTGAATGGTGCCTAGAATTCCTCTAAGTTGGTTAAATTCAGATTGGGGTACTTACAGCCACGCCGTTTTAATTAGCCAAAACATTGAAAAAATCTATTATTTCATGTAAATGGGTTCGGGGGTCAAATTACGATAAGAGAAGAATATTAAGCGTTATCACTCCTATCGCCCGAATGATCGATCTTTCTATCATGATACGGTGTAGGTTGTGTGCGGTGTTTTGAGACCGGATTCGAAGATTGCCTATGTTCTTCTCAATGTGAGAAGCTCAGGTCAGCGTAGTTCGAGAAGAATTTAGAATAGGCAGAAGGAATGGGATCATGCATAATGATGGGGAGATTTACCTAAAGATTAGGGTTTAAAAAGTAGTTCCTAGATCATGTTCGGGTTGATGATCCCTGGATCATCATCGGCTATGAAATAATATATTAATCATGAAGATCGAAACCCTAAATCTAGCATAAATAAGGTTTTAATCTAAGAACATGAAGAACATGTGAAGAACATATTATGAACATATGAATATCACGAAGAACATATGAATAAACATGTTATGAACATGAATATTATGGATCTAAATTAAGAACATAGCAAGAATATCACTAAAAACAGTAAAAAGGTTAGAAAACTTACCTATGTTGGCAAGAACTAATCTTGGATCTTCTTAGGAACTTTGAGAATGTTCTTGGATGCTTGAAAGGCTTGACTTGAGAGTAAATTCGGCACTTGGGAGGCTTGAATGCTCTAAGAAACGATTTATGGAATTCTGAAATTGGGATCTGATACTGATTATCTGATGTCCCTGAATTATGAGGCTAAGGGCCCTTTATATAGGAAACTGGTGGAGAGATCTGACGGGTGAGATCATCCAAGGCGGAAGTGGCCGCCTGGCCAAGCTTGAAAGTGGCCGCGTGGCCATCCTTTCTGGCTAACGTGATTTTCAAGCTAGGGTTTGATTTGATTTATGAAAACCCTATTTTGGTTAATTTTAGGATATTCTAAAATATTGAGCTATATTTTAGGAATCTGGTACAAGTCTTTGCAAGGTTTCTAATTCCTATTAAGGCCTTGTATATTTAGGAAAGCCCTAATAAACTCATTTTCAGATCGGGTACTAACACAACAGCGCCAAAAACTTACCACTATACTACAACGACAATATTAATGAAACAAAAGGATTATAAGAATTTATCAAGGATGACAAGGGATTCACGGATTGGATTCACAAATACTTTCACTCTATCCTATGCTATCAATAATAAAATCAATCTCATTCTCGGGTTCGTTCACAATAGTAAGGATTCGGACAGTTTGGAGTGCGATTTGCCATCCTAATATCCTCTTTATATTATACTTTCAGTTATGTCCGCATAATATGCCAAGAAATCATGAAGAACTTAAGAACATAAGAACCTAGATCCATTTGATTTCAGTTACGTCCTCACTTGAATCTAATGATCAAAATAGTGGTCAACGTATCAATGCCCGAGTTACTGCAACAATTGATACTCAATAGTTAAAAGGCCAATTTATATCTTAACATATAATTGAAACCCTAAAACTAGCATGAAGAATATTTTGATAAACAAGAATGAGAAACATTGAAAGAATTATAAACTTGCGACAAATCTAACGAATAATTGAACTAAGAATTAAATTAAAGGATAAGTATTTGATATAAGTTACCTTCAATCCATAGATAGTGAAGTTAGTTCTCCATAGATAAAGAACCAATACCTAGAAAAATATAGATGAATTGATAAAAGGGTCGAATCCCATTACAATGAATTTAGGCTAGTATTTAGGCTAGTATTTACAGGAAAAAAAACTATCCTAAACCTAAAAAGAATTATAAAAGAAAAATGAATAGTAAAAAGAAAATAAAACTTAAATAATTAGCAAACCAAAATAAAGTCCTAAACTATACTCCCTCCGTCCCATTTTAAACTTCAAAAATTTCTCTTTTGGGTATCCCATTTTAAACTTCAAAATCTAAAAAATGAAAGTTATTTATATTTTTTTATTTAGTGGGGCCTACATGTCATACACACAACTATCCACTAACTATTTTCTACCCCACTTTCTCTCTCCTACTCACTTTCTATACTCACAACACTCTACCCCACTATTTATATTTTATAATATAAAGATTCTCATCTTAATTCTTGTGCCCACTTTTTTTTTTAGTTTAAGATGGGACTGACGGAGTATTGTAAAACTCCTTCTCCAAGTCAACTTGTCAACATTCGGTGGCCTTTTTGGGCTGAGATCCGGAATTCCTCTATAGTCCCTCATAGTTTACAAATTTCTAGTTTAGTCCTCCAACTTTTAGAAATTACAGAACAGCCCCTGAACTTTCAGTTATTTGCAGATCGTTCACTCCAATCTTCAGACTCTGCACAGCAGTCCCTGGAATCTTCAGCTTCAGCGTAACAGTCATCCGCTTTCTGAAATTTCCATTTAAGTCCCTGGAATTGTAATTTTTGTCATATCTCCTATGAATTATGCACTATTCACCTATTTTACCTGTTTTCTAAATCAACACTAAAACATATACTCCCTCTATCCCATCTCAGTTGAGACCTAAGAGGTAGGCATAATAACTAAGGAAAAATAATAAAATAAGAAAAATGTGTGGTAGAAAATGAAGAGAGAGAATGAGGCGTTAATAGTAGGTTGGTTGAATGAATTGTGTGGTAAAAAATGAAGAGATAGAATGAGTGGGTGTGGTAGATTGCATATAAGATTAGAAAGAGATTACCATTTTAGGGAGTCTCAAGAGAAGTGGGACGGAGGAAGTATTAAATAACCAAAACTTAAGGATTTCACTAAGAATAAGTCTAGAAAAATGCCCAATAAATGAGTATAAAACTCATCCATCACCAAGATCTCAATTTATTTGCCTTACCCGCCACGTTTGTAGTGAGAGGACATCTACGTTTGATATATTCCTTTCGACCAAAAATTTGACTAGTTGATTATACTACTTGTCAGTGAACCCAGACTCCTCCTGCTGCAAGATTTTTCGAATTTTCAGTTCCCTTATTCTTGTTTTGGAGTTCTCATTCTTTCTCGTCATATTTCTTACATCTTTTTGTATACCCAACGATTTCCTAGCAATTGTAGACTGTGTGGTAAACTTTACCAAAGTGAGTACAACTTGGTTTTTCTAATTGTGGTCCCTTTCCCATGTCTTTGATATATCTATGTTTGCTCTAAACTTGAAACGCGGGTGCCTCAACGTTTATTTTCCCAGTCTCATCAGCAAATTGCTTCTGTCTTTCGTCCTCTAAGACTAGGTAGATGGTGTTTCCAATGTAACTGTTAGCTTCATGCTCAAAGTTTAAGTCTTGATCGTCCCAAAACTCGCATCCAAGCCCATAAGAAACTAAAACAACTGTTCTTTTCTTTTATCTTTCTTTGGAACATCATAGTTACATCCACTGCATTTCTACTTGGGGATGGAGAGATGGATTGTATCTCATCCCATAAAACCTTCTCGCAGGAGGTCGCCAATGAAAAATGTGCTGGGATTGTCGGAAGCCGAAATAAAATATGAGGACATTACGTTTACTTTGTGACAGAGTAAGAAATCCTACGAATTCAAACTCTAAAAATCCCTGTGAAGCATGATTTATGGCAAGTAGGATTTTTTACTTTTTTAAAAAATTTAAAGCATTTTTTTTTACGAATTTACCTATTTATGCCATTTGAAAATTTGGTTCAAGACCAATAAAGTTATGACACATATTCCTAGCATCGTTTGCATTAAGATGCGCAAAACCAACTACACTCTTGGCTTGATATTTCCCTTGATGTAGTCCCGTGCTTGAGTAGAGTCTGTCAGGATGATGATGTTCGTATAATTGTTCCAGGATAGCCACTTTAAACCTTTACATATAGCTAGGCATCCAGTTTGTATTGGAGACTTGGATTTACAAGAGCTACTACCATATGCTAATCTTCCTATTCTTGGGTCTCCTGGATCCCATCTTAGACCAGCCCATCAACTGTTATTTTTCCAAGATCCGTCAGTAATCACAATTTGAGATTCACCAATGAGAGGGTTTCTGAGATATTACTCAAGAGTCTTTCCATTCAAAGAATCAAGACTTGGTGGGTTTTGATTAAAGTGGTTTGAACTACTATCAAGAAGAGGGGGTTGCTTCTAAATGGTTTTGGGTGAAGGATCTTGTGGAAGTTTTGAGAAGCTTGGGTTAATACGTGGTCTATCAAAGGGTTTGCAAAGTTGAAGATGATATCATTGCGGTTTTTCCAGATTTCCCAAAAAACTAACAGTGCGAAACAAATATCTTTAATGGAGGGAGGGTTAGATAGCCATGAAGAGAACCAAAAAAATGAGTTTGGTCGTGATGAATAGCTGTTGTGAAGTTTGGGATTTTAATTAGGGATCGATTCTAGGTAATTTGGGAAAGCTGACAAGAGATAAAGAGGTGTGTTTCATTTTCCTCAGTAGATCCACATCGGTCATATAAGGTAAGGTTTTTGTGAGTTTGTGGGAAGAATTCGTGATAAAGCTCTCCATGCAAAAACCTTGATTTTTGGTTCCACTGGAAGATCTAGAGCGTTTTCCAGGTTTTTTGGTGATTGGTGAGGGTTCGTTAAATAAGGAGTTGTTCTGTGTCCTTGTGTTTTGACAGGGCAATAAAGTAACCTGATTTTACCGAGTGTGAACACTTGCTTCACTAGCCATGCTTTGTTTATGCACTTTTAAGCCTAAATTGTAGATATGCAAATAACTTTTTGGGGCAAGAGAAATAGAGCAATGCTAGGGGCACAAAATAAGGTCACAAAATCTTGCTCACAAAATGAGGTGGCGATATTTTATTGGTTGCATCGATAATGGACCCGCCACACTCTAATTAAAAACACCAATAACATCATTACACCTAAGATTTTGTGAGCAAGTTTTTGTGACTTTTTTGTGCCCCTAGCATTATTCAATTATTCAGAGAAATACCAAATGAAAAAATTATTTTGGGATAAATAGAGTATTTCTTAAAGAAGTTGACAATGGTTGCAGTGCATGCAGATAAATTAAGCAAATGTTTTTGACTTTTTGTTAATTTAAACAGTATACAAGCAAGCAAAGAATGATCTTAAAAGGAAATGACTTGTCAAATGAGATGTTCTTTTCTAACATATCACAATAATCTTGCACTTATGGTATTAAATAAATTGTTAAGTGTAGGCTTCACACTCAAAAATACTCTTGAATCAAATGCAACAACCAAAAAAAAAAAAAAAAAAATCTTGGGAAAAACGCGTTTTACACGCGTCTTAGTGTAAAACGTGTTTTTTATATGTGGAGTGGCATTTTTGTAAATAAATGGAACGTTACTAAAAGACGCGGTGGCATTTTTGCAAATAACTAGAACTTACGAAAACCCACTAGGCACTTTTTTACACTGTAGGAGGCACTTTGCAATACTACAGGAGGCAATTTTTAATTCTAAGGCAGACACTTGTTTTAAAACTTACAAAGAC
Source organism: Campanula takesimana (assembly GCA_026119855.1). NCBI lineage: Eukaryota > Viridiplantae > Streptophyta > Magnoliopsida > Asterales > Campanulaceae > Campanula > Campanula takesimana. Next base: position 783,324 of record JAOWBW010000329.1, read on the forward strand.
TCACCAGGCACTTACAAAGACTCACCAGACACTTTTTTATACTATAGGAGGCATTTTGCAATATTACAGGAGACACTTTTTAATACTAGGGCAGGCACTTGTTTTTAAAATTTTAAAAACCCACCAAACACTTGTTGACAATGTAAGAGACATTTTTCAATATTCCAAGAGACACTTTGTAATAGTAAGACAGGCTCTTAAAACTACCACTAAAAGTACCTCTTTGAATGTATAAAATTGTCTGCTTGAATATTTATACGTGTAATATTACAACAGGCACTTTGTAATATTAGAAAAGACACACGATAATATTAGAGAAGGCAATTGGGGAAAATCCTTAGCTTAGTGTAAAACGCGTTTTTCACAATAACGACTCAAAAAAGAAACAACATAAACTGGAAAATAATGATTCGCAGATCCACAAAACATCAAAATCTATACAAAATACTCTTGAATCAAATGCAACAACAAAAACAGAAAGAATATAAACCAAAAAATGATTGACGAATCCACAAAACATTATACGTATATAAAAGGGTGCAGCATCATATTCCAACACTCCTTTAAGACATTGTATAAAAGAAACCAAAGATAGAAACTTGATGTTTATATGTTTGAAACAGAAGATAAAGAAAAAGTAAATGGGGACAAAATTTTCCAGACCCACATAACAAAAGGCGAGGATCCGGAATATCAAAGACATAAAAGAACAACGAACGAATGAAACTAAGTAAAATGATGCCCAGGGAAAAGCAAGTACCAACAGGTTCATGGTCGTCGATTTCATCCACAACTGATCCTCTCTTGCTTTCATCCGGTGCTTTCATAGAAACGAAAGAAAGTATACCCGCCTAAGCTCTGAGATGGAGATAAAAGCTTCCACCCCAATATATGCTCCGTTATTACTATTGCTTTATGCTTATGTGACCCCACTCCGGTCCATAAGCACTTATTTGGTATAAGTAAAAAAAAAAAAAAAAATGTTGGCCTTCACTTCTGCACGCATTTTCAAGAAGTCCGGTACGTAGAATGCCTCCACTTTCCCAGATTTAGCCTTTGATTTTTATCACGATTCACAGGCTTCAAAAGTCGGTCAACTTCCATCTCTGATTGGAGCAAAGACTGAAGCCTCTTCAAGTGGCCACTACACTGCTTGTGTTGTTCAGAAGAAAATTGACTCTTGTGTTCATCAGGAATAAACTTTCTCTGGAACGGAGACTGCCACTTTGCTTGCAAGTAAGCAAGCGATCTCCAAGGAGGGAGAGGCATGGAGTTTTGCTTAAGTGAGGATTTGGCAGCTTCAACCATTACTTGAAGAAACTGTTTCAGCTTTGTCAGGGACCCCACGTAGACAACAGGGAGGGATTTCAATATCCGATCGTAGGAATCAACGGCTCTGGCGATCTCGAAATGGCTGCGAAAGTCAATGTCTATGATCAAACGGTCAGTAGTGCTTCCGATACCACTGGGGTCCACAACATCAATGTACTCGTGATCGCCTCCTGGGACTTTTCCACTGCCCTGCCACTTGGATGAACAAACAGCAGCATCAAAACCAGAACGCCTCAGAAGCTTCACCAGCGAGTACCTGATGCAGCTGGTATTACATGGACCTGACTTAACGAGCTGAAGATCGAGCGGTTTGATTGACAGCATCAGGGAATGGACGACTGACAACAAATCAATCCCGTATTGATCCAATGATAGAATGTGGTACTGCAGATAGTAGATTAACGGTCAAAAGCTAATCAACAGCCAACATTTTCATCAAAGATTCAGAAATGAATTGTATGCTTATGATCAGATATACTCGTAACAAAAACCATATCAGGATTCCCAACCTCAATCTCACAAGAGTGACTAGATTAAACGGTCACACTGCAATTCGTTGCTGATGGCCAAAAATATACTCCAGTTGATGAACAAAATAAACAAAGAACTACTATCGATTGTGTTCAAATACAAGATGGTTACCATGAAACAAAAACTCAATTTTCCTGATTATCCATTGGGAGCTTAAACTTAACGCAGGATCTCTCAATTATTATGCAATAACTTCCTAGAAGAGCAAGATATTGTCATTAAAACAATACGGACTGAAAAGTCGAATATCCATAAACCAATCTCCAGTTAGACTAAGACAGGGCAACTTAGATGGACAAAGTAAATCAATTGAAAGATTTTGAACAGCCTCATAACTTTTAATTTATACAGTAATTGATACCTTCGTCCCGAAACTCTCACCAGATTACTCAGCATAATCTTCGACACACTTATCAGAAATCCCATTTCAGGACTGCTGAAAACGGAAGATCCTGTTGTCAATAACTACACATACTTCAAGGATTTGGATTTGACTAACGTATTTTCATAAATTTTGCTCATTTAATATACCCATTTCACAAAGTAGTATACTAGTATCTATACTTTCATATCTTCAAGGTCACTGTGAGTAAACTACAATCTAGCATCTATTTCATATCTTCAACGCCACTTTTGAGTAAACTACAATCTGGCTCTACCTCTACGATAGAGACTAGGAACCTACACGCTACAGCCTTTTCGGTTTTCCTTTCAATGCAATTCATCCCCAGCTTAATCTATAAAGAACTAAGTTCAACCTAAACATATAAGGCTTCATAGCAAATCTTCCAGAAATAATCTGTATATAGTTTCTGATTCCAATTTTCACACTGACAATCATTTTTACAATTAATTATGCAAATCAAAACAAGCAAAACAGTAAAAAAGCAGTAAATGCAACCCAGATATCATATGAGAAATTCCCTTAACCTAACAGTACTTTTTCTATTATTGTATGATCATAAATTCCAATTTTTTCTATTATTGTATGATCATAAATTCCAAATTGCCACAAGAACGAAAACAAATAAATTCAAAGCACTCACACAAACAGAGTACTTACAGAAATCTTGTCGGCAAGGTGAGCAAGATCACAGAACCCAGAATCGCTGTCACTACTATATCTTGAGTCAGCCCCACCACTCCCATTCTCCAGGAAATCACTCACCATGACAGCCAAATCATGCTCGCTCTCATGACTAAAGGCATTCCCAATTGGCCCCACCACACCACCACCACCACCACCACCGCCACCCCCCGCCATTCTCAGCCACAAGTCCCCTGTGGCTGCACACACCCTACAGTCCATCCGCAACCACCACCGGTCGAATTCCGAAATTATACAACCCAAACCTCCTCAATTTTCTGAATCCAACATACCCAGATCGAATTTCAAGAATCAGTCAATTTGAAAGCCTCAGATGAACAGAAATTAAATGAACCAATGGAAAATTCTCGTTATTGTACCGTCAAAAAAATCAAAAATCTCAAATTAATCACCCACATTAATAATAAAAAAAAAACTAAACTCAAAAACCCAATTCAATTTCACAAACAATATACCAAAAAATCACACGATTTTACAACAAAACACAAAAAAGATTCAAATGGGAACCACCAGAAAATCAACGACTTCGTCCCGGTTGAATTAATTTTTTTCTTGAATTCCGAATAAAAAAAAAACTTGTAACACAAACAAATACTATAAAGTTTTGATTATTAAAACCAAATCAGGAATCAGATTTTCTGCGATCCAGAGGGATGAGAGAGAAAAGAATTTTTGGAGCTTCGCAATCAACCCAGAGGATGGAGAGTTTAGAAATGGGGAGAAGAAATTGATATATAGAGGGAGACAGGACAAAGGAGGGCTGTAAAATGACTGAAATAGGTCTGATGAATTTTCGTAGTGACCAAGTAAAGATATCGAAACTTTCGAGAAATGGATAAGGTGAAAAATGTATTTGGACGGGATAATAAGGGATATTCTTTTTTCGCTTTACCTTGTATCAAGGGATGCCCAATTTAGTAACAAAAGTAGATACGTCATTAGATCTCACTTCTCATTAACCATTTAATCTATTTGGATAAGATTTGAAATTATAATAAAATTGAAATATATGTGTTGCTCTTTTTTTTCTTTTGAGTTTGGGTTATCAATCTTACATCCAGATGCGACTTTTAACTTTTTAAAGAAAGTCGTAGATTTTAATTCAGTGTTTTGAGTTATGGTCGTTTTTTTATGCTTCCATCCTTGCTCAAATCAAATCAAGCGATACCCATTTGATGAAGCTGAGTCATTAAATTTTGGATGTTTCTGCAATTTTCAACGTTGATTTAGATCCTTAGGTCGTCTGTAAAATTAGTTAAAGTCATAATGATTTTGTTTGATCATTCACCCGGTTGAATATGTTTACAAGGTAACAAAAATAGACATTAGTAACCAATGACTATTTGACAACATAAAAAGTGCTTTCATTTGAAAGCAATTTTGGGTTAAGTTGCATCGGTATTGGTCTAAAACATTTATGTATCACATATTCCATCCGTCAAGGTTTAAAGGTTTAAGTTCTTAGTTTGACTTTCCACGCTTATTAAAAAACTAAGGCAAATATGAGTCAAGAAAATATTGTGTGAAGGATATAATTGTTCATTCATAAAACAAGTAGGTGAAAAGTAAATGGGTAAGTAATGGTTTTATTTTTATATACTCCCTCCGTCCCAAAATGATCTTCACGTTTGACTATTCAAACTTTTAAAGGATATGAACACTTGCTTCACTAGCCATGTTGTGTTTAGGCACATTAAAGCTTAAATGGGAAGAGCTTTTTGGGACAATGAAAAATGGCAAATGAGAATATCATTTTGGGATGGAGGCAGTGAATTTTATGAGAATAAGGATGTCCAAAACACTATTCATCATTTGTCATATTTAAGGAATAAAGCAACTAAAAACCTTAAACTGGGACATACCAAAAAGGAAAGTAAAAAACTTTAAACAGGGACGGAGGGAGTATCTATAATTTCTAATAATAATGTACTACCTCTGTCCCTAAATGAGTGTCCAAATTTCATTTTAAGGGACATTGAAAATCTCAACTTTGTGTACAATTTGGTAGCAAAGATTCATATATAATCTTGTAATCTCCTTTCTAAACATTTAGTTTTGCACGTATAAAGAAACCGGTGAAAAAAATTTCGAAAAAAAAAAACATTTAGGGACAAAGTTATGCTAAAAAAAAGACACTCATTTTGGGACAAAGATTTTTTGAAAATGAACACTCATTTAGGGACAGAGGGAGTAATATTTATTGTGAGACGGATAATAAATTACTTACCAAGACCAAAACAAGTTGAAATGGGTGATGAGTTTGTTAAATGAGAGGGAGAGAAAGGTAAATGTAGGAAGGAAGGATAGAATAGCCGTGTTGAAAGCGGGTGAAGATGCAAAAGTGGAAACGTAACGGTCCTGGCGCCTAGCTGCAAACAAATATGGATATGACGTGAACGCTTTCCTTTCCTTAATACTGTAATACTCTTTCGGTCTTACTTTAAAATTCAAAAAACAATTGTGTATAAAAATTAAGAAAAAAAGTGATGTACTGTGAGTGTAGATGATAGGAGAAAAAAATAGGATAGAAAACAATTAATCGATAATTGTTGTGAGTATGACATGAGAGATACATAAATAAAAAAGTATTGAAAAAATTGCTAAGTTTTAAAGTTTAAATGAGATATTTAAAATTTAAAAATTTAAAATTTAAAATTTAAATTTAAAATGAGACGGAATGAGTATTATATTAGTTAGCTAGGCTTGGCTTGGCCTGGCCTAACTAGCTCCCATTGTGTGTGTCACTCAAATCATGTGAACCAATTTATAATTTCTGTTAATAATTTTCATATCCACCTAACTGATTTTTGGTTTCACTCCCTCCCACCCGCTAACCACCCTAGAACTCTTTGTTACATTTTCATTTTTTTTCTTAATTAAAGGTTCATATTTTTATTTTCTTTTTCTTAGGCTTTTTTTTAATCGTACAACATTAAGGATATTAATTAATAAACATATTCTACTAAACACCGTCAATTCAACCACATCCTTAATTCTTTTTAAAAATAACATGTACACCCAAGACTCGACTCAATATGGGCACGTACCCATTTGAGAGTAGTATCATTAATAATTAACACTTTTTATTATGGTTATATTAACTAAATCTTACTGATCATACGCACACAATTAAAATGTGAATTTTATTTGCAAATCTCACTCATTTATCATACTCATAGTACTTTGCACACTGCCAATATCTTTCATTAAATTTATTCACTTTTTAATTCATGTATCCGTAAGTAACTGTGTAAATTCAGTTGGAACAAAAATAATTTTCTTTTAACAATTTATAACAAAAAATAAAAAAATACTTTGTAACTAAACAAGTATTCCCTCCATCTCAAGATATTTTGCATCATTTTGAAGTTGTATGAAAATTAAAGAAATAGTATATGTATTCAAAAGTAATGTGAGTGAGAAAATAGTTGTGACACCGACAGTTTAGTTTAAATGTGAGTATGACAAGTGAGGTAGAGTTTAGAAAAACATGCCAAAATCTTGCGTAAAACGCGTTTTACAAAACGCTTAGGAAAAACGTATTTTTTAAAAACGCGCAGTGGCATTTTTGTAAATAGTTGGAACTTCTCAACGGTTTTGGATATCGATATAGTGCCTTCTGGATATGAGATTGATATCCGGAAACTGTGAAAGTGATAGCCAGGCGTGTTTCAAAAAACGCGCCGTGGCATTTTTGTAAATAGTCAAAACTTCTCAAACGGTTCTGGATGTTAATATAAAGCCTTCTGGATATGAGATTGATAGCCAGAACCTTTGAAAGTGATCGCCAGAAGGGTTCTGGATATCAATATAAAGCCTTCTGGATATGAGATTGATAGCCAAAACTTTTGAAAGTGATAGCCAGAAGGTTTTTCTGATTTTTTTTTTTTAGTGTAGCAGAAGTGCTAATAGATAGCCAGTAATAATGTTTAGTATGACCAATTTCTGTGTTACGAATCTCCAGTGAGTGTGTTAATAAGTACCAGACGATTTTGAAAAACATGTTTTTCCTAGCCACTAGGAAAAACGAGTTTTACAAAAGACCAACTTAAAAAACATACTCCTTCCGTTCCAAGTAAGTTGAAACATTCATTTTAAAGTTGGGAAATTAAGGATATAATATTATATTAAGAATGAAAGGTAGTGAGGAAGAGAGAGAATTAGTGGGGAAAGAAATAGAATGAGTGGAAAATAATGAGTGGTTGGGATGAAGAGAGAGAATGAGTGGAGGATTATAAAAGTAATAAAAAGCTTCCATTTTTAGATTATTGCAACTTAAGTAAAATGCCTTAAATGGCAAAATGTTAAAATGCCTTAAATGGCAAAATGTTTCAACTTACTTGGAACGGAGGGAGTATAGAGATTGGACATTTTAGTAAATAAAATTTCAAAAAAAGAATTATTAATGCAAGTTGGTTTGGTACGGAGAGTATTTGCGAATGAGTATTAATTGTTATCTTCCTTTAAGAAAAAGTACAAAAATCTTACACAAAGTGTTTTACCACCCAATGAATAGTTACAAGTGATTCTCACTTTGCATTTCGATGCCTCATGCCATCCGACAAGTGTCACTACAAGTGTTAAATTTGTGTTATTCAAGAGATTGGTCATTTCAAAATGACAACATAATTGACATTAACTTGTTTCCAATATAAAATAAAATGGTTTCAATTATGAGATGAACAAAAAAACAAATTTGAGTCACCATATGGTCCATATCATATGTACACACAGCTCATCAATGTGCAACAACTTGAGGAGGAGTTCAAATCCTCTGTGCCACTTTGTGTATTACTTCATATGCCACAAATGATCTAATGGCTCACAGTTATTGAGATGAGTATTATCATAATATTATACAAACAAGTGAACGGTTGGATTGCAAGTGGTACATGGAGTGACACACAAAAATGGTACAGGAGATATCGACTCGAACTAGAACTTGAGAGCTATATAGATATGGAGGAATAAATGGAAATATTAATTATTAAATGATGACCACACGTGTCATGATGACGTCCACGAAACAAAGAAGCAGTATTTTGGAAGAATAATACTAGGGGCACAAAAAAGTCACAAAAACTCGCTCACAAATTCCTAGGTGTAATGATGTTACTAGTGTTTTTAATTAGAGTGTGGCAGGTCCATTATCGATGCAACCAATAAAATATTGCCACCTCATCTTGTGAGCAAGATTTTGTGACCTTATTTTGTGCCCCTAACATTGCTCATTTTGGAAATATCACTTTCATCTTTATGGATGGAGAAAATGACAATTTCCCGCTGTAGCCGTTACGATTTGGGAATTGGATAATGAAATTGATTCAAGTTCAATTAATTGTCGGTCCACCATTAATTACTAAATAATCCTATTAACTACTCCTCTTCTGTCCCTCTTTAAGTTACAAAAATAAGTATTGACACAAAAAAAATGTTTTAAAAAAAAAAAAGTATGTGATGTGAGTATGACAAGTGAGTTATACTATTTAGTATGAAAACATTTTAATTTTTAGACTTTATAAATTAAAGTGAAACAGCAATTTTTATAGATTAAAGAGGTATAGTATACCAGTAGGTCCAATACATTGTTCTATTCAACATTGGTATAATGAAAACCACACCTTTGTTAAACAAACATAAACCAAAGAATACAACCCTAACATTCTTCCGTCCCCCAAGCAAAATCCAAAACAAGTTTCTAATAGTGATGCCCTAAATCTTTTCTAAGCTCTTTTCTACTGTGCTAAGTTTTTTCAGTAGTCATATTACAATTGATATTTATGTTCACCTTCTTCACGTCTGGTATTTATGTCACACATTACTACCAACATAAAGCGGAGGGAATATCATTCTTTTTTTTAACAAAGGTAGCAAGATTTTTTTTAAAACAAATAGCATAACTGCATTAATACTCATATCAAGGAGATTACGCTCTATAACGCACATCCCAAACATAAAGATTGTTACATAAACATGCAAAAATTAACTTCCAAAACGACATCTATTTTGAGACGGATTGAGTAATTGAAACGGAATAAGAAAAACCAAGGTTCTAAAAAGCGTTGGCGCCGCAGCAGCGCCTAGGCGGGACCGAGAATTCAGAAGTAGTTATAATATCCTAGGCGGGACTTAGGCGTTTCATGAACGCCTAGGCGGAGCCTAAATGGACGTCTTTTAGAACACTGAGAAAAACTACTGGAAAATAAAATATAATTTGATTTTGATTTTGACTCTGACAAAGTATTATTTAGACAGTTACATGTCTTAGTCATTTTTAGTTAAGTTGTTATAACAACCAAATAAAAGGTTTAGATGAATCCAATGGGGACTATGTGCAAATCAAGATTCCAAAACCACCTTGTTCTTGGTTGGAACCCGTCCTTTTCAAATCAATCATGGTGCCTAAACAATAATTAGCTACAAAATAATTTTTAAAAAAAAGTAACAATATACTAATTGCTAATAAAAATCCAAATACTCCGACTAATTAATTAATGTTGCCTAATTTAGCGTTATTGTCCTCTTGCATTGTAACAGTTTCACACATTATAAGGGTTTACTGCTATAGTTTCTTGGATATCAGATTGGCAATTTGCATAATTTTTTAATTGCAATCCATGATCTTGCTCCTACCTGTCGAATTAATCTACTCTGTTGTTTCCATAATCTAAATCTCTCTCTCTCTCTCTCTCTCTCTCTCTTAAATATAGCAGCATCTCAGAATCTATAATCATCTTACTTACTATCCTTCACCCAAATGTGGCATTCTAAGGGAAAAGGAAGCTATTGTTCCCGGTCAATACAAAAAACTACTCCCTCCGTCCCAAAATGAATGTCCGAAATTGCTCTTGGACGACAGATGTAGTAATTTCTATAGTTGCAGCGTTGAAAACAATTCATAAAATTAGTGTATTCTTTAACAAAGTGCTTGACAATGTAAATGACCCGGTGTAATTTCGTCTCTCGGGGGCTGCCAATAATATAACTAAACGTTTAACATGTTCTCTTCCCTAACTAACGTCTCCCACACATGGGCTGCTGGTTGACATTTCATAAACAACGCCATTCTTTCCTCATGCATCAACTCCAACAACTTGCCCATATTCTTAAAATACAAAACCCAACTTAGCAAATAATTGGACATGGGGCCCACCATCGAGGAGTGGGGGACAAATTCCATGTTATTCTGCTTTCCTCCCTGTCCCTATTTAACAATATCCCATATCATTGAATATTTTTTAAAATTAAATATAGGCATATCCAATCCTAAATCGCTATCTGTACACACCATTATGTCGATTCCCCTTGATGAGCCTCTGGTGTAAACCAAGACATATGGCACATACTATTGGGATAAAAACAGCCTACAAGATGCTAAAAACCAACCCCTCTTCTTTCCAGTTTTAGATGTATTTTCTTCAAGGGGGAGTGAGTCGCCTAAATGCCACTTAATCCAATTAGAAACCTGTATCTGTATGACAAGGAAGTTATTGTAATCTGTAACGATATACTCCCTCCGTCTCAGTCTCAGAAAGATAAGTCTCAATTTGGCTTCTATGGTCAACTCAATTAAACTTTGACCATAAATTTGTGAAAGCCCCTATGCGATTTTAAAAAATGTTATTGATTAAGCATTAGAAATATTATCAATAGCAATTTTGAGAATTACATAAAGATAATTAGTTTTTCATTAAGTTATGATCAAAGTTTGATTCAGTTGACCACAAAAGTCAAAGTAAGATGGATGGATTATATCTATGAACAAAACAAGGTACCCACCAAAACCCTCTATTCTTAAACTAGGTACAACATGTGGCCTGTAATTTAATGACCAAAATAAATGGCCCATAGAAAGCTTTAAAATAGAGAAGGTGAAATACCTAATAAACTTGACTAAAGGAGAAATACCAACAATGATATCATGGCCGTGGCACTATCAGAGGCTAGAACACACAATGGAACCTACAATACCAGCCATGTCTAACAAGGTGCCTAAAGTCATTTTTTGTCCCGCCTTTAAATTGGCTAAAGGAACCTGCTTATATATGTTGGATAAAGGGACTAACGACTTTCACTTAATGAAGGTGACAATGAACAAAAAAGAGCAATATTACAAAACTAAAAACTAACCATTTTTAGCAGAATAGGACCCACGGCCAAATGCTTGATCATAATTATTTTACATTCTTTCCCTTAAATGATTGATTGTTTTTTTCAGAAAATTTGGCTTTGGAGGGTGGATTTATCCTGAGGGGTTTTGATTCTTACTTTATAGAGTAGGAAATTCTGTAAGTTTTCACCCACTTATCTCTTGTGGAACTGCCTTTATTTTCTTCATAATCCACTCTGAAATATTTGAAGTAAGTTCCTAACCATCCATTTATTTGTATCAGAATATTTCACATAAACTCGGATCATAAGTATAAGAACACCCTGCGAGGGTTCAACAGATTTGGAATAAATATAAAGTCAAGTTACAACAGTTACAAGCAGTACCTTCCTAAGTAGCATGCTGAGTGAAACCTCCAATATTTTGGTGCATAAGAAGATTATTGCAGAGGACAATTCCAATAAAAAGATGCAATCCTTCTATCGTCTCAGGTCTCGCTGCAAGACAACATTAAAAACATGGTAAACAAACAAGAAAGAAGAAAGGAACATTTCTTATTTCCAGAAGTTGTAAACTTTTAGTTTTTTGACATTTATGCAAACCTCGCATAATGACGGATTTTTTTTTCTTTTTTCCATAAATACATAAAGGATCAAGAATGCTCCTTTATGTAAATTTAGCGTTCATTATTCTCAAGATAATCAATAGATGAGTTGGATAAAACATACCCTTGGTCCACGTTTAGCTACTTCAGGCCGCCTATTTTCCTTCCTGTCTGATTCTGGAATCATCTCTGGATCATCGAGCTTATAAAAAGTTTGTAGACTACCCATAACAAATGGGCGTATAACATTCACTTCCATTGCTGATAAATTTAACTGCAATTACAAATTCAAGAGATGAAAGACCGAAGGAAAAAGGTGCATCCTAAATTTGGTCTCCTTTTCCCTAGTGAAGTCAGATGGAGTATAACTACCTAATCAGTCTAAGTAGTCGCAAGCAAACTAACCATGAGCATAATCAGATATGATATGAGATGCACTACCTTTTAATGATAACACTTTAATAAAAGCATCACTTCAAACAGGAAGTTTTGATGTATGCCAATTTTCTTCCTAATCCAAAATGTGACAGGTATGCTTGGTTTCAAAAGTTTAACCTGGTGGGAAATGAGTCCAATGCCTATTCTTGGCAACATCCCCTTCCCTCCCCAATAGCTCACTAACCTATTAGCCAGGTGAAGGCAAACGTAGGCGGGAGCGTAAAGAAAATCTAGGATACTAAGAAAAATAAGAATAATGCACTTTAAGAAGGAAACAAATAAATAAATATCAATCCTAATCTATCAAGGACACTTTTCCTTCGACCAAAAGGATTTGGTCTTGGACTTGGAATATGAAGTATTCCTAACTTGTTCTGCATCACCAGGATTAAGCAACGGCTGGCTTCCAGTTGAACCACGGATCAACTGACGCAGCGGAAACTCAACAATAAGATGTTTGAATAACCAAACATAGAAAGAGCAACAAGGTGAGCGGGTTTATCTAACTCAGTTTGTCCTGTGTTAGAAGCATGTGAAAAGTACGGACACAATTAACAACATGTAACACTTGATCAAGATTACCCTCACAACAACTGACAGTGTAGAGGAAAAATAAATTCTCCCTCCGTTCCAGAAAGATTGTCGCACTACATTTTGAGTGCCTTTTAGATGATGTAGCTTTACTTGTTTGTACCTTTATAAAATTGCAGTCAAATTATTTTCTTCTCTAGAAATGTGGCTTGTAACGGACAGAAACGGAAAACACGACATATTTTGGGGAGTACATAAATTAAGCCAACAAATATGTTGGATTAATCCTTCCACTGTTCCAACTGTTTGCCTCACATTTCTCAGATTGCAAAAGGGTGAGGTGGAACTTTAACTTGAACAAATAGGGACAACATGTTGGTGCTAACCTGTTTAGTGGCCACCTTAATCCGAGCTCTTATAATGAACACCATACGGATTACAAATCTGTGAAGCTCTCCGTTCCATAATGATAGTCCCATTTGACTATTCAAACACTTCAACAATCTATTTTCCTTTCAATTACTATCCTTAATGATGTTTAGTTATTACTCTATTACTCTCTCTCTCTCTCTCTCTCTCTCTTCTTAGTTGACTCTCATCCTCCCCTCTATTCCTCTTCAATAATTGGCAATTTTAGAAGTTCAGTGATTTTAACCTAACACTTTTGTAAATGAGACTATCTTTTTGGGACAAAGAAAAATGGTAAATGTCTTTGGGATGGAGGAAATAAAATTTACCTTCACGGCAAGAGTTCGCCCGTTGAGTTTCTCCAAGCCAGTGCTAATTTTGTGAAACCTTACATCTTTAATGTCCTCAATTAGAGATCTCACCTAACACAAATAGTTGCATGAAAATTATTTTGATTATCAGTTCATAAAGAAAAATTACTTAGAAGCATATCTAACAGACTCACCATATAAACATCAGGAATATCCTCACGAGCGCTGCATTCAGTGACGTTTATCAACAATGTTCTTAACCAATAGAGCAGAGATGTAAACATGTAAAATACTCACTGATCAAATAGAAGCCTTGATATCTCTACATAATGATATGGTAGTGTTTGGAATTCACTTATATTGTCACGCTCTCCCTCCAGAACCTGCGTTAACCTTTCTAGATGACGAAGCATACATCAAAAACAGAATTAATTACTAAGAATAAAGATCATAATAGGTATTGGAATTAACAATACTAGTCAACATGTTTATATTTCTGGTCTTGATGGAAAATAATTATAAACATAAAATGTGTAAACCCATAGTAACATCAATGAAGCTTCAAGTGTGCGTCACTCTACGTACATCAAAATGGCCCAAGATGATTAAGATTTGAACTAAAATAGTTTGGTTCAGTAGTCAAAGGATTTTTCACCCAGTTTTCTCTTCTTTTCTTTTTTTTTTAAGATCATTTCAACATAATGCAAGTAAAAATCACAAGTAAAAGAATACAGTATAATGAAAACTCCAATTTTTACAACTCCTACTGTTGAATAATGTCGGAGTCGTATAAGCAACTGATAATTGAGCCGTAATCTATGTTAGTTACATGACCTTAGCATACGCATACAAGATAATTGATTACAAGAATAATGAGACCAGTGTGAATGAGGGCAATTAGCAAACATCCGTCCTCTTCCCCTTTCCCTTTCCCTTTCCCTTTCCCTTTCCCTTGCCCTTGCCCTTCCCCTTCCCCTTCCCCTTCCCCTTCCCTCTCAAGGGATTTCCCAAAAGAATGCCACAACATCTGAGAAACATGTCCATGAAAAGGACGATAATATTTTATTACTCAAGCCATCACTCATTGACTTCAACAGTCTTTAGAATCCCGTTGTTACAATAACATTTTTTTTTTGAGGTACACAAATATGGGAAAATCGATGTAAGGGCATTAATCTCCTCCCAGAAGTTGGGAGCATAAACATAAAACAACATAATGAGGGAAATTAGTAAACATCCCTCCTCTTCCCCTTCCCCTTCCCTTTCCCCTTTCCCTTCCCCTTCCCCTTCCCTCTCAAGGGATTTCCCAAAAGAATGCCACAACATCTGAGAAACATGTCCATGAAAAGGACGATAATATTTTATTACTCAAGCCATCACTCATTGATTTCAACAGTCTTTAGAATCCCAGTGTTCCAATAACATATTTTTTTTTTTTAGGTACACAAATATGGGGAAAACGATGTAAGGGCATTAATCTCCTCCCAGAAGTTGGGGGGGGGGGGGGGGGGGGGGGCATAAACATAAAACAACAGAGATAACTGAAAATGTTGAGTTCAAAAGGCATACTCACCAACAGACATCCACTCAGGAGGCCGAATTGTGCACTTCCCTCTCTTCTTTAAAGCCACTGCTAGCCATAAGGGTACTTGGGCTGCTATTTGCGGACGGAAGGGACCAAAGTCACCCTGTTAATTAACAACATTAACACGTTAATCTCAAGGTAAAATGTTGTACATAACGTTGTTCTCATTTTCCAAAGGGACTCTTCAAATTACATCACTGAATCTTTCATCATTCATTGTGATAATAATGTTCCCTCATCTTTCACAAAAAAGGCTCAAGAACAAAAGGTGACAAGTGGCAAGTCAAACTCCAAGGGAAGCGAGTGTAAATTAAAATAAATGGCAGTTAGTAGTTAGTTGTACATTTAGTTAGAAAGGTTTGTTCTTTTTCTGTTCGAAGTTTGTTACTCAGTTTGTTAGAATAGCAGTTTTCAATTTTCTGTAAATCCTTGTAAATAAACCAGAGACAAGCTCATTGATGAATAAGATTCTAGTTCATTGTTGAGAATCAACCTGTATTCTCTCTCTTTTCTTCTCTATCAATGTTCATCTATTTTGCTAATCCTAAATTACCATTTAACATGGTATCAGAGCTTCATTGATCCAAACTCAACTGAAGTTTCTGTATCATTGTCAGTCTCTGATTACCTCTATCTTCAATTTCGATTTCAATTGAAGATTCTTCACACTAATTCATGGCTGAATCAAATTGCAATCAAGAAAATGAGTCGAATAATAAGACAAATAACACACCTAACACTAATGAAGTTGAATTCCACGATATCAAGGAAGCAGCTCTACACATTAGCTCCAAACATCCATTGTTCCTCCATCCAAATGATTATCCAGGAATTGTAAGTCAAATCCTAACCGAGACAAGCTATGCTCAATGGAGTCATTAGATGATAACCGCATTGTCTGCAAAAATGAAAATAGGCATGATCGATGGTACATCTATCAAACCTTCATCTACATCTAAATATCTTCTATTGTGGAGTCGCTGCAATGATATGGAGACGGTCATGCTAAGGACAAGTGTTCTAACTATTTGGATGTCCAGAATGGCATAAGTTGTATGGGACTAAACCAAATGTTTCAAGGATGACTAAGAACTACAAACAAAAAGTCTTCATAAATGGTCAAGCTCCTAATGTTGTGGGAATGAAACAACCACTAATAGCAATAATAATGCATCTTCATCCCTCTTTGTTGTGGAATCCACAAATGTTTCTCCTAGCTTGACAGCTGCTCAATATAATCAACTGATGAATCTTCTCAACTCTAAACAAAAAGTCTTCATAAATGGTCAAGCTCCTAATGTTGTGGGAATGAAACAACCACTAATAGCAATAATAATGCATCTTCATCCCTCTTTGTGGAATCCACAAATGTTTCTCCTAGCTTGACAGCTGCTCAATATAATCAACTGATGAATCTTCTCAACTCTAGTCAAATCATGGATAGTCATGAACAACATTTGTCTGGTATGATCATTTCATCTTCTAGTATTACGCCAACATATATAAATCAATGCATGATTTCCATCAATTATTGGATCATTGATTCAGGAGCTACAAATCATATTACCTCATCCTTCTCTTCCTTGATTAATCCTACCCCTATTGCCTCATTCATTCATCTTCCTAATGGAAAGACTGTTGCTATTATTCACAAAGGAACAGTCAAACTTACTAGTGATATATCTTTATGTCCTTGAGTGGTAGTAAATTTGTGCTCTTCTATTCTTTCTCACTTACTGTGTCTTTCAGGACCTTCTGCTAAAGAAAACCAAAGGGATTGGTAAAGTACAAGGAGGACTGTACAAGCTTTTCTTACCTGATTCAACAGAAGACTCTCACACTTCTGTTAGTCGCAGCAATCTTATTAGAAATGTTCAAACAAATATAGCTTTTCATCATTCTACTTCTACTCATGTGTGGCATCTCAGATTATGCCATATTCCTAGTCAGAAACATAGATTTTATTCCAAGAGCAAGAAAGTGTATATTCCTTGGTTACTCTTTTGGCAAGAAAGCATAGAAACTATGTGACTTGCAATCTCACAAAGTCTTTTTCAGCATAGATGTCATATTTTATAAACATCAATACCCTTTTCTTTTTTATTATGTTCCCTCAAATGTCATTCTTCCATCTTCATCTGAGCATGATGTTCCTTTCTATGATGATGTCTCTCAGTCTATTCCTAATTCTTCTATTCCAGTAGATAACTTAATTGATATGAGTCCTACTCCTTCTATTCACACTGATAATTATTCTGACAACACTCACATTCCTTCTCCTTCTTCATCCTCTTAGATTCCTACTGCTCAACTGCAAACTACTAGACCTGTGAGAGTAAGAAGTGTACCAGTTAAGTACCAAGATTATACTTCTCTTCCTCCTACTTTTGTCAATGCCAAAACTTCAACACAGGTTACTTCTACTCCTTATCCTCTATCAAATTTCATTTCATATATACCTACCTCTATTACTCCTCAATACCAGTCCTATATTCTTAATTCGTTTGTATTAATTGAACCTCTTACTTATCATCAAGCTTCAAAAGATCAAAAATGGATTAACGCGATGAACGTTAAGTGCTTTGGAGGCCAACAATGCTTGGACCTTTCAATACTTACTAAAGGGAGAAATTTGTTTCCTGTAAATGGATCTACAAGATCAAACTAAATTCAGATGGGACCTTCGATAGGTATAAAGCCAGACTAGTGGCAAAAGAGTTTACCCAAACTGAAGGTCTTGATTACTTTGACTGCACTTTTGCCCATGTGGCCAAGATGACCACTGTAAGGACTTTATTAGCTAATGTTGCTGCAAAAGAGTGACCTCTTACGCAAATGGATGTAACTAATGCTTATTTGCATGGTGAGCGCAATGAAGAAGTCTATAGGACTATACCTCCTGGCTACGAACTTCCTACTCAGTTAAAAATGCTCAGTTTTCTCCGGTGGTTTGCAGACTTAACAAATCCCTATATGGTCTTAAATAGGCTCCTATACAGTGGTATTATAAATTTTCTCAAGCACTTCTTCAATTTGGATTTGTTGAATCATAGAATGATAACTTCCTGTTTACAATCATAGAATGATAACTTCCTGTTTACATTGACTCAAGGATCAACTTTTACTGCGTTGTTAGTCTATGTTGATGATTTGGTAATTACTGGTAATAGTTCTTCTACAATTGCAAGTGTTAAAGCCTTTCTTCATTCTAAATTCAAGATCAAAGACTTAGGTTCTTTGAGATATTTCCTTGGATTGTAAATTGCAAAATCATCTGTATGTATTTGCCTTCATCAAAAGAAATAGACTTTGGATAATCTTAAGGATACATGCTTACAAGGCTGCAAACCATCCAAAATTCGTATGGAACAACATCTCTCTTTGGCATCCTATTGAAAATGTAGGGATGTATAGAAGACTCATTAGCAGACTCATTTACCTAATAATCACAAGACGTGATAGATATATCTAACTATGTTCACATACTTAGTCAGTTCATGTCTAATCCTAAAAGACCTCATCTGGATGCTGCTTTGAAGTTGGTTAAGTACCTTAAGATTTCCTCAGGTCAATGATTATTGTTTTCATCTTCATCAACCTGTTCTTTAACTCCATACAGTGATGCAGATTAGGGCTCCTGTCCCGCAGATCTATTACTGGTTATTGTGTGATGTTGGGATCCTCTTTATTGTCATGGAAATGCAAGAAACAAAATTCTGTTTCTCGTTCCAGTGCAGAGGCAGAATATGGTGCAATGGCCAACGCTTGTTGTGAAATTACTTGGTTGGTTTCTCTCTTACAGGATTTCAAGATAACAGGTCTAATTCCTGTTCCATTATTTTGCTAACCCTAAATCACCATTTAACACACTGATTAATAATCGTAAATAGTGGGAAAGCCACTATCGAGATATATCATTTTAGTACCTTCAGTTTTTGAAAAAGTACATTGAAAATATTATGTTTATCAATTTTGAACCCCTTTATTATTGGTAACATTTTTGTTGGGATATCTCTTTGACCCCTTTTTGTGCCAAATTCCAAATGATAAGCATAATTTTTATTCCCTAAACAATCTTGACCCACTTTGCCATAAAATTTCTGCCTTCGCTACTGATTCATAAACATAAATGAACTGTCTACTACTCCATAGACAATGCAATTTATCAACATAAGCAAATGAGAAAAATCCTCAATATAAGCAAATGAGAGAGAGAAATATTACGCAGATCAAATTGAGAGGATCCATTCTCATGTTTGGAACAATCTCAATCATTTCGTCCTCCGCTAGAAACTCCAGCTACACAAATCAAAATTCATGAACAAGGAAAATGTAACTCACAAATGATCAGCAGCCAATTTTGCAGTGAAAGACAAAATTCTAAGAATCGAGAGAGAGAGAGAGAGAGGTACCTCGGCCGCTGAAAACGTAGAGGCATTGGGGTCAGATTGGCCGGCCATTTTCTGTAAATTTCAAGGGATAATTTGTGGTTGTTTAGTGTGTTTTGCAGATGCAGATGAATGATTTTGAAATGAACGGAGTGTTTGAACGAGCCAATTTTTTGACGAATCGGAGCCCTAGCGTTTAGTGGCGGGAAAATACACTAAACTTTGTATCAGCGCACTGAAACAAAAAAAAAAAAGGTATTGGCCAAGGGACATGGGCCTATACCATAAGAAATTTCTTTTCTTTTGAAAGAAAGAAGGTCATAGCTTTAGATAAGCCCTATTACTATTCAGATTACATTCAATTAGTCCTTCAATTCACTTCTATGATTATTATTATTTTTTTATAACTTCGGTGTCGGTGCTTGTGCCCCCATAGTCCTAGGGTCTATAAATTACCCTCTCAAATCCATAGACAGGTCAATCCGGGTCTGATCTCAGTCGTCAAATTGGTAAGACCATCTCCAACGGTACTCTAAAACTCCAATAATAGAGTATTGTTTTACTCCAACGGAACTCTAAACATTTCTCTATTAATAGAGCAACTTTATCACTTGCTTCAAATTTGGTGCAAGGGATAGTGCTGTGCTATCCCGTTTTTCTTCTTCTTTTTCTTTTTAAATATCTGGGTTTTTTTTTTTTTTGATATATGTGAAAATATTTTACAATATAAAATTATATAACATACTATTATTTAAATATGTGAAACAATTATGAATATTTTTTTCATAATCTTATTTAGTATAAGATTTGAAGCAAATTGTTGTAAATATTTGATGTAAGAATTGCACTATTATAAAAAATAGTGCAATTTTGGCACTAAACTGTTGGATGATGGGGGTTCAGCCAAGGATGAAGGAATTAACACAAGTTAGGTTTCTTTTACATAAATTTACAATTGTACCAAAGGTTAGGTTATTTTCATGACAACTCAATTACTACATTAACAATCTGTTAATTATTTTAGCACCGTTAATTAAAAAAGAAATTGGTTGCATAATTTAAAAACTACTTAAATAGTACATTCTATTTTTAGACACTAAGGAGTACGTTGCATTATTTGATGCAAATCGCTAAAGTATGTTACCTTAACTAAGTATAGTCGATTGGCCACCAATTTATGAGACAAACTACCATTATTAAGTTAGTTAAGTTAGTATGTGAGTGGTTAGGATAAGGTGGTGGTTGTGTGTTAAGGTGATGGGACGGATGGGTGAGGGTTAAAGTCTACCTGAGGATAGGGATGGCAACGGGGCGGGTTTGACCAAAACCGTACCCGCCCCTCAAAGAACCCCTAGTACCGAACCCGCCCCGCCCCGCCAACTAGTGAACCCGCATCCGCCCCGCATGGTCCAAAACAGTGAAGAACAATAATAGTGCAAAACTGTGTAAAAATGTGAAGAACTTCAATAAACTGTGTAAAATGTCAATAATAGTGCAAAACATCATTAATCAGCCTAAAAAATCAATATTCATTGAAGAACAACCGAATTGAACATTAATCAGCCTAAAAAATGTCGATATTTTTCCTCCTAATTGAACATTACTGAATTTCTAACCCTAGAAATTGACAAATCGACATATGAGAGAGAGATTTACTTACCGTTCTAACCCGTGAATCGCGAAGTTGCTGGAAGCGGCGGCCGGCGGAGTGGAAGCCTTGATGTCGATGTCTCTCTCTAGCGCCGCATCTCACACTCCTAGGAAATCGATTTGAGAGAGAGAAAATCCGCGTGGTTTGGGTTTGGGTATACTGTAATGCCGATAGGATTAGGTTAGGGTCGAGAAAAACACAAAATTTTGGGGGAAACGTTTCCGCCTAATGTTTAAAAAAAAAGACTCGTTTTAAAACGCGTTTCCCTTAATGTTAAAAAAAGACGTGTTTTAAATATACGGACTTGGTGTTTTAAGGCCTAAACTCACTGTTTTAAAGCCTAAACTTGCTAAAAAAAAATCTTGGTGTTTTAATGCATAAACTTGCTATTTTAATGCCTAAACTTGCTATTTTATTTGCTAGGTGTTTTGAGGCCTAAACTC
Source organism: Campanula takesimana (assembly GCA_026119855.1). Lineage (NCBI taxonomy): Eukaryota > Viridiplantae > Streptophyta > Magnoliopsida > Asterales > Campanulaceae > Campanula > Campanula takesimana. The sequence continues at coordinate 804,764 of JAOWBW010000329.1, forward strand.
AATATTTTAAGGCCTAAACTCGCTGTTTTAAGGGTGAAACCATATTAAAAAAACAGGTCCTTTTTTAACATTAGGGGAAAACGCGTTTCCTCCAAAATCAACTCCGAGAAAAAAGCATTATTCAAAGTGACGGAGGGAGTAATGTTTATGTTACTATTTGTTGTAATTGACTTTGTTAACTCCTCCTTTTATCTCCTCAAGCTAGAAGGCGTGAATAGATTAAGACAAAAATTTGTGCGAGAAGCACATGAGACGGGTTTCGTTAGTAGAGTAACCGGTTTGCCCCCTTTTGGGCAGGGCGGGGCAAGCCCATTTCCTCTATCGTCTAGAGACATCTCACGTGTGAGATCGTATCACACAAGACTTCCTTTAAAGGCTTGTAGCATGACTAAAAGATGGATTTTATGAAAGATTGTTGTTAATTTGTTAGCGCCAATATAAGACAATATCTTATTGCGGAGATTGTGTCTAACATAAATCTCGACTTTTTCATTTCCGTTTCAATTGATTTTCTCTGTTATTTTTCACGAAAGTTTTTTATTGTACATTTTCCTGACAGTCATGATTCATGACTATATGTCATATAAAAAGTAATATTTCCTCCATCCAAAATAATTTTTACGTTTTACTATTCAAACTTTTTAAAGATATAAACACTTGTTTTACTAGTTATTTTTGTTTATGCGTTTTTAAGCCTAAATTGTAGAAATATTTTTTTATTTTTTAATAATAAAAAATAACAAATGAAAAAAATCATTTTGAGAACGACGAGTATAGTAATTCTTACTACTGTGTAATGACATGGATGCAGGGCCGGCTCAAGGGGAAGGGCAGGGTAGGCACCCACCCAGGGCCCACAATGATTAAGGGGCCCTTAAATTTTATAGTATGTGTATATATAATATGTTTATTTTTTTATTTGAAGTTTAGTACTAGTTTTTGAACAGTGAAGTTTAGACTATTTAATTTATATAAATAAATTATGGGTTAATGACAAGTTAGACCTTAAATTCATATACCACCCTTCCAAACGAACCCTGATGTATTTTTTCCGCCAGATCAGACCTTAACGTGTAAAAAACTCGCCAGTTAAGGCCTTTTTGACGGATTTTGTTAGAAAAGTTAGTTAAGTAGCATGTGCCATGCACGTGACTAACAGAATTGAGTAGTTTGAAGTTGATACTTCTTTTAAGGGGCCTAATGAAAATTCTAAAATTCAAAAGGGCTTAAATCAAAATAATTATCAAACTTTTAAAAGAAATATTAAAAAAAAAAAAAAACATTTCATTGGATATAAATAAGTAATTACTTCATTAATTTTTATATTAATAATGTTAAGTAATTTTTATTTCCAATTTTTATGTTAGGAATATAAATAAATTAAAAACATTATAATGATTTAAAAATGAAAAAAAAAAAAAAAAAAAAAAAAACAACGTATCTTCTCCATCACCTAATTCATCCTCCATCCCCTACCTCAACTTATTTTACCCTTCAAGCTCCACAACCACAACCCCTCCTCCGGTCATAACCCTTCCCCTCCATTCTTCCTACTTCCAATCACATCAACCTCTCCAATTCAACAACAAACCCAATCAATCGGATTTCCAACCTCTCCAATTTCAGCAGCAAACCAAATCAACCTCTCCAATTTCACCCCCTTTTCTGACCATGCCCACCCCCTCCTAATTTAGTAACAACACCTAAATCTTCTTCCTTTCTCTCACGACCAGATCGTCTTCGGCCCCTTCCCGCGCCACCGCCTCTGTCCTCCGTCCCCTCCTACTCCGGCAAACTAACTGATGCTACTCTCACCTAGTTCCAAGTCTCTGACACCAACAACACCCTCCACTACCACGTCGACCTAAATATGACATTCTGGAACCCAAATCGCTGAATAGGGTTTGTTCTTGGTTGATTTTCGCCCAATTTAAAATGGGTTTGTTCTTTAATTGGGTGTGTGTTTGATTTTCGCCCCCCTTTAACTGGGTTTGTTCTTGAATTTGATGTTAATTTTGTGATGGGTTAATGACAATTTAGACCCTAAAGCCATATACCACCCTCCCAAACAAACCCTGAAGTTTTTTTTTCGTCAGATCAAACCTTGAAGTGTAAAAAAGTCGCCAGTTAAGGCCTTTTTGACAGATTTTGTTAGAAACGTCGGTTAAGTAGCATTTGCCATGCACGTGATTGACAAAATGGATGGATTTGTATTGATATTAGCTATTAATGGCTTTAGTGAAATTATTAAAACTTAAAGGGTTAAAAAAATCAAATGTACAATATTTTTCTGCATATTTATATATCAAAACTTTTTACCAAAACAATATAAGAACAATTTTAAAAAATATCCAAGATTCGGAATTGATTTAATTAAAAAAATTCAACAAAACATTTAGTATTTTAATTTATTAAAATTTAAAAATATATAAAAATTAATTTTTTTTCTTTTTGTTTCTTTCTTTTTGTCATTTTTTTATTTGTCTTGATTTATTGTTAATGTAATAATTAGTAAGATAAATTTTTACATATTTTTAAATTTTAATATATTAAAAATACTAAAGTTTTTATTGATTTTTTTTAATTAAATCAATTCCAAATCTTAGATTTATTTTAAAATTGTACCTATAATTTTTTGGTAATTGTTTTTTATATATAAAATATGCAGAAAAATATTGTACATTTGATTTTTTTTAACCCTTTAAGTTTTAAGAACTTCAATAAAGCCCTTAATAGCTAATATCAATTGCAAATCCATCCATTTTGTCAAACACGTGCATGGCACATGCTACTTAACTGACTTTTCTAACAAAATCTGTCAAAAAGGCCTTACCTGGGGACTTTTTTACACATCAAGGTCTGATCTGGCGGAAAAAAAACTTCAGGGTTCGTTTGGGAAGGTGATATGACTTTAGGGTCTAAATTGTCATTAACCCTTTTGTGATTGATTTTGTTTAAAAAATTTATTCAAAAGCTTGTATTGTTTTCAGCTTCAATTTGTCTAGAAACAAAGATGGAGCCGGAGTTTGCCAGATTTGTTGAGATTTGAGATGAACACATAGCTTTATAGCTTTGCAATTGAATTATTTGCTAAGTTATGGGTTTGTAGTTTTATTTGCTTATTAGAACAAATTTAGGGTTAATGACAATTTAGACCCTGAAGTGATATACCACCCTCCAAAATGGACCCTAATGTTTTTTTTTTTTGCCAGATCAGACCTTGATGTGAAAAATACTCGCCAGTTAGGGCCTTTTTGACAGTTTTCGTTAGAAAAGTCAGTTATGTAACATGTGCTTGGCACGTGACGGACGGATTGGGTGACTTTGAATTGATATTAGCTATTAAGGGGTTAAGTGAAAATTTTGAAACTTCAAGGATTAAAAAGTGTTAATAAATAAGCAATAAAGAAATGTAATTATTAGATATAACATATAATTGGGTTAATGACAATTTAGACCCTGAAGTACCATACCACCCTTCCAATCGAGCCCTGGATGTCTTTTTTCGCCAGATCGGACCTTGGGGTAATTCATTTTCGCCAGTTAGGGCCTTTTTGACGGAATTAGTTATAAACTCAGTTAAAAGGCATGTGTCATGCACGTGACTAACGGAAATTGGTAGTTTGAAGTTGATATTTCATTTAAGGGGCTTAATGAAAATTCCAAACTTAACAGGGCTGAAATCAAAACAATTATCAAAAAAAATTATTTGAGCAAAAAACAAATATCAAAATATTAAATAAAACCATACAATATAATTCTATTATCATTACTTGCATCAATTTTTTAAACTTACCAAATTTTGAATTTTTTGTTTTAAAAAACCATTTATTGATTTTGTTAAACCAATAAATTTTCTTTTCGAGCATTCACTATTTATATATTTTATCTTATATAAATAATCATTTTCTTTCAAGACAAAATGAAAAATTAACTATTTTATTTTCCTTTTATTACTTCTTAATTACTCTCTACTTCCCAAAATAATTTGTATTAATCTCTCTCTAAGAAAGCTTTGTGATTTCTTGAATCATTAATTAGGTCTCAAAAACTCGGACACACATATTTATACTGGGGTAGGTCTGATTCCTTTAGGGTTTAGGACTTCTTGGTGCACAAGAAATTTCCTAAAACTGAACCAGTTCGGGACACGAGCCGTACGGCTCCATCCTAGGCGTACGCCGCCTTGGCCGTCGTACGGTCGCTGTTCCCGTATTCCTTTTATTTTCAGCCTTTTAACTATCCGTTCTGCGTGTGTGACCCAATAGGATTATACTAAGTTTCCAACGGGTTTGACCAGTCAAATCCCGTAAGTCATAATTAGATTCTAGCAAACCTTTTATGACTACACAAATAGTATAACTTTGTAGCCCAAAGTTTATCCTTATAGTACAAGTCACAATCCCTTTGTCCACGACGTCTATTGAACACAAGTCACGGTCCATAGTCAACTTGTTTTGTCCAATGCTTTCTCGTTCCCGAATATATTGATTGATTCAAATGTCTTGATCTCATCAATCCATTTGGGTTCAGCCAAACACTTTCATCAATATCATTCTACGAGAGGCCTAAGCTTGACATCTCTCCGAAGAGGGACAAATCTATTTGGCTTATTATTCTTCCCTACTTGAATCCGATTATGTCGATCATATCCTTTATAACTACCCGGTTAAAGGTAGCGTTTGAATATGTCAAACATAATGTTCACCAAGTGGAAGACAATAATAACTTCACGTCAAAGGATTCAAATGAAATAACTATCATGAGATTTATTTATGACAATGACCATGACATAAATCTCATCTAGCGGGTCATGTCCAGTACCTTGTTCCAAACAAGTACCCATAAGTCTAACATAAGCATCCCATGATTATTCAGACTTATACTAGTGCTTCATAAGTACTAGGGACGGAGATTATTATAAACAAAACATGTAACAATAATAATAATCAAACATCTCTTTATTAAATGAATAAAACGATAACAAATATACATTCCAATAACGTGCCTAGGGCATACACACCAACAATCTCCCACTTGCACTAGGCCCATTCTCTAACGCATCTAATACACATGGACCTAACATGACCATCATGTTTAGCTTGTGAAAGACCCTTTGTTAGCGGATCTGCTATGTTATCATCAGTTGGTACTCTGCATATTTTTATGTCCTCCCTCTCCACGATTTCTCGAATGAGATGAAAATGCCTAAGTATGTGTTTGGATCTCTGATGTGATCTTGGTTCCTTTGCTTGAGCAATAGCACCATTACTATCGCAATAAAGGTCTATTGGATTAGCAATACTTGGAACTACCTCAAGTTCTCCAATGAACTTCTTGATCCAAACAGCTTCCTTTGCAGCATCCGATGCAGCTATGTACTCGGCTTCTGTTGTAGAATCAGCTACTGTACTCTGCTTGGAACTCTTCCAGCTTACAGCACCACCATTTAACATAAACACAAATCCAGATTGCGATCTACTATCATCCTTGTCGGTTTGGAAGCTTGCATCTGTGTAACCCCTTACAATGAGATCAACTTCCATACCTCTATAGATTAAGAATGATTCTTTAGTCCTTCTCAAGTACTTTAGAATCAACTTGACGGCTATCCAGTGAATTTTACCGGGGTCGGATTGGTATCTACTCGTCATGCTCAAAACATAAGATACATCCGGTCTAGTACAAATCATAGCATACATGATGGATCCAATTGCGGATGCGTATGGGATTCCATTCATTCTCTCTCGCTCATTAGTTGTCTTGGGACACTGATTCTTGCTAAGAGTTACACCATGTAACATTGGCAAATTTCCTCTCTTAGAGTTTTTCATGCGGAATCTCTTTAGGACTTTGTAAATGTATGTACTTTGACTTAAGCCAATAAGCTTCTTTGATCTATCTCTATAGATCTTTATACTAAGGATATATGCGGCTTCTCCCATATCTTTCATTGCGAAACATTTTCCTAACCAAGTCTTCACAGACTGAAGTGTAGGAATATCATTTCCAATGAGTAATATGTCATCCACATATAATATTAGAAACACCACTATGCTCCCTGTAGATACCCCGGGAGAGCCCCACTTGGCTAGAGCGGTGGATTATCCTAGGATGTCTAATTGTGTTTTAGAGTCGCCACCCACGTTTTTGAGGAACGTAAGAAAACCTAATGTTTATGAGCCTAAGTTTGATTTACGAAAACAGAGATTCTTTGGGATGAGGGGTTCGGGGGTTAGGTTACGAAATAGGAAGTACTTAAATACCCATTTCGCCCGAGCAAAGTCGGTCTTGTTTGTTCATAATTCACTTTTTAAGATAAATGTGTTTTTCCTATTAAAATGATGATAAAAAGGGGTTTTAGAGTTTGAAATGTAGGGAGATGACTCCTAGGCCAATTCAATGTAATGAAAGGACCGTTGGTGTCATGTCCCAAATGGTTTTGGGTGATTGCACATTTGAAGAAGAAGAAGAAGAAGAAGAAGGAGAGGAGAAATGTTTAAGACATTTACCTATAATATCCTTAAAAAAGAACCTCTTGTAAAGCCTTGAAGAAGAGGGTGAATACTTTGTTGAAGAAGTCCCAAGAAGTCTAGGAAATGAGTAAAAAGGTTTGAAAGTAATGATTTTCCAAGGTCCTCCTCGAATGATGGATTGGAGGGGTTTTTATAGTTGAAAAGTGACTGTTTTGGAGCCAAACGGAGTCTCCAAGAAATCTTTCCCGGGCAAAATCATGTATAATGAGCAAGGGAGAGATTCTTGGGCAGAATCTGTAACTGACACGCCCCAGAAGCGCGCGCATCCCACCTAGGCGGCGGAAGGCGCGCGCGTCTGGCCTCAAGGGGCGGAGGCACACGACTCTGAGAAGCAATTTTTGATATAATGGACTAGAAAGTTAGAACTGTTATTCAGTTTAGTCCCGGGACTTAACGGAGTCCGTCTGGAACTTAACCAAAGTAACAGAAACTAACAGAAAACACTTAAAAGAGGGAGAAACACAAAATCAAGTGTGCAATCGGGGTGAGCGGTCCAAGGCGGGGTGTCTACAGAGCCCCTCGGCGGCGTGGATTGCGAAGCAAACGCGCCGACGAAAGACAGACATCCGCCTAGGACATCACCAAGAAAAGGAAAAGACTCGATAAAAGCAGGAATTTGAAATTGCGGAGGATAGAGGTGCGCTCCCTGTGTGAGCGGCTTTGAGAGATAAGGGTGCGCTCCCTGTGTGAGCGGCTTTGCCAATAGCGGGATCCGTTTGCTGGAAGCGGGATCTGTTTGCTGGAAGCGGGATCTGTTTGCTGATAGCAAGATCCGTTTGCTGGAAGAAGGACCTGTTCGCTGATGTGTGGGACCTAGAGGACCGTTTGCTGAAGTGCGGGACCGGAGGACCGTTTGCTGAAGTGCGGGACCTAGAGGACCGTCTGCTGAATTGCGGGACCCGGAAGACCGTCCGCTGAAGTACGGGACCAGGAGGACCGTTTGCTGAAGTGCGGGACCCGGAGGACCGTTTGCTGAAGTACGGGACCCGAGGGACCGTTTGCTGAAGTGCGGGATCCGGAGGACCGTTTGCTGAAGTGCGGGACCAGGAAGACCGTTTGCTCTGGTGCGGGGCGCGGAGGACCGTTTGCTGAAGTGCGGGACCAGGAGGACCGTTTGCTCTGGTGCGGGGCCCGGAGGACCGTTTGCTGAAGTGCGGGACCCGGAGGACCGTTTGCTGAAGTGCGGGACCCGGGGGACCGTTTGCTGAAGTGCGGGATCCGGAGGACCGTTTGCTGAAGTGCGGGACCCGGGGACCGTTTACTGAAGTACGGGACCCGGGGGACCGTTTGCTGAAGTGCGGGACCCGGAGGACCGTTTGCTTTGGATGGATGTAGATTTTGTTCGATGAAGAAGCAGTGATTCCGTGGATCATCCCGGACCAAGTTGTTGTCGCGAGTCGTTCTTTGATGTTTGACTTTGACTTTTGATGGGGTGCGGGCACAGTTGACTGCAGAATGCTTTGTGCTGGTGATAAATTGTAAAAACCGATATTTTGAGAATTAACGGCGTCTGTTACGAATCTCATTCAGCTTGTAGTGGGGGAGCTGAAAACTCAGATGAACATAGATGTGACACCTTGATTTCCCGCGTGGGGAGTTGTGTTTGAATTCCTCAGGGAGCAAAGGCGCGTGCGTCTGGTCTTTGCTGTGGGAAGCGCGCGCGTCTTAGTGACATAGCGGGGGGCGCGCGAATTCCGTCCCAGTTCAGCATACATAGACAGACAGTTCACTTTTCGGCGAGTTTTTTCAAAATTTCGAAGAGCCCTCCAAATTCTGAACCCAATTTTCGTGGAGAAATCACCCCAAAACACTTTCTTGTTGTTCTAGGTGCGATTCTATCATAGAAACTATGTCGGATCGTCAACAATCTCCTCCATTCGAGATGCCACAGGGCGAGGAGCCCGAGGTTGGAATTGAGACGATGGACTCGAGTTTGCTCACGTATCAGCCGCATACCCATATCTCCCACTTTGTTACAGCGGGATTGGTAAGAATTTTTCATTCTCTTTGTGATTTTCGCATTTTTGGGGCTGCTCTGTTTCACCCGTATTTTTTCGCTGCAACTTCTTTCGTTGATTGTCGCTGTTGACTTACTGCAAGAAACATGTTCGGATACCCCTTTTCATACCCACGCACTCGTATGCATGTTGAAGTTTCTATTTCGGGTTTGTCCGTTTTTTCTAGCCGTTATGCTGACGAAATTTTCGTTGTTTCTTATTTCTTTTCAGGAGTGGAGCCGCCTGTCGGAGATTCGAGGCGGAGCTCATGGCCCGGTCACAATCTGGAGTAAGCTGCCCGAGAATGTCAGGGCTCGGGTTCATGCCACCCATTTTGGCCTCTTTATTACCAGTCTACCGGCATTGAAGAATGATCTGGATGTTATTCAGGCTCTGAGAGAGAGATGGTGGGACACCACCCATACTTTCCATCTGCCTATGGGGGAGGTCACGATGACGCCCACTGATTTCACGGCATTGACTGGTCTGCCGATTGCGGGGGAGCCTGTCCCTTGTGTTTTGAGAGGGACCCTTCGGACTGCTGACGAGCTGTTGGCCCGGTTGACTGGGGCTTCCCGGTGAAGAATTACCGAGTTACTTGGGGGAGCATCCGTCGGTATTTTAGTATTCTTGCAGCCGAGCCTTTGGGTGTCACTGCTGAGCGGGTCGATGCTGTGGCCCGTTGTTTTATATGGTACATGTTGTCCCATACTTTGTTTGCCAGTGGAGGGTCATCGGCTTCCTTGGATTTGCTTGACTTGTTGGTAGACTTGGACCAGGCCGGTCATTATAACTGGGGTGCAGCGGGATTGGCTGCTTGTTATCATGGTATGGATCTGACCAGCCACTCGACCACTAGCTCGGTCACGGGTTTCAGCCTGTTGTGGGAGGTATACTGCTTTCCCTTTTCTTTTCGGCCTTCTTGTCATTTGCTCTACTGTATCTTTGAACTGTCATTTAATTCTGCTCTTGCCTCTGTTTTGCAGCTATGGGCCTTTGCTGTCTTGGAGCTGAGGGACTTCAAGATTAACAGAGAGGGTCAGCCCCAGTATCCGGACTGCGTGAGGTAGTCATATAGGGAGAGGAACGTGAGGACTGGCACTGTTCCCATCAGCCTGCTTTCAGCTCGGCGCCACTTAGATTCTTTGAGGCCAGAGGCTGTCGCCTCTTCTTTGTTTCTGTGGAGAGCTATTTATGCCTTTATTGAGCATACCCTGATTCCCACCCGCTCGAGGCTTCTGATGAGCTCAGTGGAGTGTATGGCGATGTATCTTGGAGAGAGAGTGTTTTGGCAGCATGGTGGTCAGGTGATGGACTTCCACCACCCTCCTAGGCCAGCAGTTCCTGATGTTCCTCCTTTCTGTCCTCGTAATTGGAGGGCTCTTTCAGAGGCAGACCGGGCAATTTATCTTGCGGGGTTTGATGATGTCCCTTTCATTCATCTAGAGCAGGATTATGGTTTATTCCGGGAGCATAACCTTCAGCAGGGTTTCATGTTTACTGATCCGAGGGAGTCACATGCTGCTCCACAGACTTCGGCTCGGTTTTATCCCACCGGTGCTGGATATTGCTTTGATCCCCCTTTGCCTCCTTCATATTATACTTACTCGAACTTTGGGGTGTATGAGGAGCAGAGGGAGATTGTTCCCGAGGACATGTCGCTGGAGAGAGAGCCTCCTGTTCAAGCTGCTGTGGTATATTTTCCTGACTGTCTTTGCATTTCTCAGTTCTAGTCTCGCTTCTCTGTTCTTTGTATTGATGCAACTCCCTTTTTCTGTTCTCTGTTGCGACAGGTACCTGTAGCTGCTTATAGGCACTTGGGCAGACAAAACAAAGGGATGAGGAGGAGACTCTGTCAGCTGGAGGAGAGGGCGCTAGGGCTGTGCAGGGATATTGCTGCCATGACTAGAGATGTTGCTGGTGCTGTCTCTGGTGCTGCGAGAGGAGCTGCCCGAGGTGCTCGGGGCATGGGACGAGGCTGCAGGGATGCTGCACTAGACATTGATGAGGCTGTCTCTTCGGCGAGGCAGTCACTGAGCAGGAGTCTGAGTCGAGGAGGTAGCTATAGTAGGAGTCTGAGCCGAGGAGGTAGCCAAAGCCGGGGTGGTGCTAGTTCATCAGGGAGAGCTGTCAAGAGGACCCGGCATGATGTTGTGGTGGAGACATCTGAGGAGGAAGAATCCGTTGTTGATGATGATGATGATGATGATGATAACGAGGAGACTGAGAGCGGCAGTGGGGGTGGACACGGTGCTGCCGATGATGATGATTCTGAGTAGCCTTTTGGGGAGGACGAGAGATTGAAAACATTTTTATTTACCTGTAATAAATATTTAGCATGTATTTACAATCCTAGCTATTTACTACGCTTTGTAGTTACCTTGTCTAGACTTGTTCCTAAGCGTCGACTCTTTACAAACAAATGTGTGCCCAAATGTGTTCATTATGGCTGCTTGAACTCCTTTTCTGTGCTGGGATCTGATTTCTTGCAGGTTGAAGGCGTTTGAACGTGCCTGGGCTTCTTTCTTGAACTGACAAGGGCATGTTCTGTTCCTGTCTGCTGTCAAACGCGCGCGCGTCTGGCTTTGGTAGCGGGAGGCGCGCGCATCTGGAATCGCTTGTCGGAGGCGCGCGCTTCTGGCTTGCTGAATTCCAGCCCCTTTCTTTTCTGAGCAGGGCACTCCAACAGCTATAAATTCAAACCATTTTCGATCAAGATGATCACATAGCAATATTCTGCATCCTTTCCCTTACTCTATACCTCAAAATTCTTGTAGCGATGGCCCCGATGACCTTTACTTTTGAAGTCAAGGTTTCCGTCCCCGAAGGTGATAAGTCCGTTCCCATTGCTCCAATTGTGAAGACGCGTCCTAGCGTTTTTGATCGTTTGGGAAGACCAAATGAGGATGTTGTTGCCGCGGATTCTGTGAAGCCGGTGGTCCACATGAGGGATTATAGGCCTCGTTATTTACCTAAGAAGAAGAAAGGCAAGGGGAGTTCTTCTCATGTGTGGAAGCGTCCCGTGGTTGTTCCGGTCAAAGCTCCTTCTAGCAAGGGCAAGGAGAAGGTTGTTGATGAAGCTTCGTCTCGCCCGAGTGTCTTTTCTCGTCTTGGTGGTCTCGAGAATGCTCCACCTCCATCCAAGAAGACTAAAGGCCGTCCCCAAAAGCGATGGGTCCCCAAACCGAAGAAAGATTAAATATTTCTTTGTACCCCATGAGATTGCAATTGGAATAGACCACTTGTTTAGGATTTAATGTTTTAATGTCTTTTATTAGCTCAACAAAATCCGTTGTAATGGTTTGAATGATTTGAGATTTGAATAAAATTGCATTTTGTTAATTTGAAATGATTTGGGTATTTGTTTAAGTTTTAGACCGCACCCGAAGGTTGCCTGCGTTCCTCTAGTGTAGAGGCTCAGGTCTCCGTAGTTCAAACAAACGAAGACCATTTTTTTTTTTGTGTGCACCCTGTTTTTTGCCTAGACCGCCCTTGCGGGTTTTCAATCTAGCGGGCTTGTTTTTTGCACGTGCTCTAATTTTTGCCTAGGCCGCCCTTGCGGGTTTTCAACCTAGAGAGGTTTTTTTTTTTTTTTTATGGTCTTCGTTTATTAGGCGTAATGTTGGTCCCAAAGGGCAACAAGGGTATGAAAAATAGCTAGAGGGGGGGGGTGAATAGCTGTTTTAAAATTCTTTTCGTACCCTTGAAAAACTCAATTGCGAATGCGCACTTTATCAAGTAAGCGTTATGAAATGCGCCTAAGTGAGTGAGTGAAATGCACAGCGGAATTTAGTAATGAAAATAGGCGCAAAGTGATAAAGGGAGCGCAACACACACACTAAGTATTTTGGCTCAAAGTGAGTGAAATAAGGAACTAAGGCAAATGATATAACAACACAACACAATTCAGTTCAATCAATCTACAATGAGTAAACAAGCAAATAGTGAGTGAAAATAATAACTTGAAAGAAATGACAAGATAATAACACAAGCTATTTGGAGAGGTTCGATCAATGAAAGATCTACGTCCTCTACCAAGATGGTTAGTCTTGGATTTCTAATCGAGATCTTATATAATGAGTGAGTGTTACAAATTACAATGTTTGAGCTTATACACTAACTCAAGATCTATTACTATGAAAGAACAAATCCAAAACAATAACCGGTGTATCTCTAAAAGATGAATCTAAATGATTAATCTTAAAGAGGTGCGTGTGTGTTCTTAGTATCAAGGCTCTTTAGATCTTTGAGATGGAGAGCACAAGAAACTAAAGTGTTAAGGCTTGAAGATCTGGGCTAAGGATGAAGGTATGAAGATGTTCTTGAGAAATCTGGAAAAACGAAGGCAATCTTCAAATCTTCAACAAATGCTTTGAGAGAGAAATTCTTGAAATTCTTAGCAAAACTCAGCAACTTCAAAATGTTGAAGTTATGGGGTATTTATAGTGAACTTCAAAAAACTAGCCGTTGGAAATCCTTGTGGATAAGATGAGCTGTCGCTTGTTGATTGGAGCATGCATATATTATGGCCATTTTGACACTCAACATAAAGGTGACCGTTATGGACGCGTGTCAACAGATTAGGCGCATATGCATCTTTTAACCACCGTTGGATCATTGGCGTAATTTGAATTCTCTTCAAGTCTTCGAGTCTTCAATAAATCACTGAGTGTTGAAAAAATACTTTGAGGCGCGTTTGAGCCAAGAGGCGCATTGAGCCAATAGGCGCACAGTAAGCGTGTGCTTAAAACAAGGGGCGCAGAGGCGCGTAACAAATCTTATGAAGAAATCCTTATGCGCGCGCTCTAAATGGCGCATGGCGCGAAAGTGGAAGGCGCGTGGCGCGTGGCGCGTGGAGGCGCATAAGCGCGGCTCAAACTCACTGAGTGATTTTTCTTGAAACTTGATCTTCTTGCCCTATTTCTAAGCCTATTCTATAACAATGGACAACCTAAAAAATGAAGTATAAATACTTTTTACATGTGGGTCTAAAGTCCATGAAATAAAACTTAGGTGATGGATCAATCAAATCTAATAAATCCTAATACATTAAAACTGAGATATATGTGGGCATACCCAACAATCTCCCCCTATTTGATTGATGCCATTACCTACTATATCAAGGACAAACATTATACTTGATAAAAACATGTCCAAATGAATGAAATTGGTAATTCATGTCTCAAGTTAATGTACACACTGGTCCAAAATATAGATTCCTAATCTATTCCAATAAGAATAAAGAGTTACATATGGAAAGATAAAAACAACAGTTTAACACATTCAAGATGATATATGAATTTTAGTTTTGAAAATGTGTTTAAACCAAGTTTAAACTTAATGCATGAAAGTATGAAACAATTCAATATGATGCATATGGATTTAAACAATATTCATTGTTCTACAAACAAGGAGTTTGAGTGAACAAGGTTTGATAATAAGTGATGCATTGTTCTCATTAAAACTTGGGGTGTAAGAGTTACAAGTTACAAGTTTTGAATAGAACAAAAACAAAAGGTGCTAAAACAAGTAAGCACAAAATCACTATCACAAAAGAGATTGTTCTATTACAAAAGGTTCTAAAAATTTACAAAAAAAATAATAGAAGCTAAGGGTTGGGAGGCGCATCATCTTCCTTCAATCCTTCAACGATCTCTGAAACAGAACGCTGAATTTGCTTTGCGAGCTGATGACTACGGTTCGCTAACCCTTGAGTGTCCGTGACACTGGAGTGAGTAGCAGTAATACCGTCTCTAATATAACTCAAGTGATTCACATTGATGTTTTGGTATTCATCAATGGAATGCTGAGTGATTTGCTGCTGCTGTGAAATGTTTTCTTCCAAGATTTGAATGTGAGCTTCAATGGCATTTTGAGCCGTGATAATATCTGAAGAAATATGTTCAGCGCGTCTGTCAGAGCTTGAGTGAGCAGCAGTGAAATGAGTGACGACCAACTCTTTCAGGACATCCAACTTAGATACAAGCACATTCATATTTGATTGAGACGCAGCAGATTGAGGTATGAACGTAGGCGCAGAAGTGGTGGTTTGCGCCTGGTCAGTATGAGCTTGAACCTGAGTCTGCGCCGGAGGAGGAGAAGGAGCAGAAAGTTTGGCCTTGAGAGAGTTCATCTCCCCCTTAATGGCAGCAATCTCTTCAGATTGATCAGTGAGTAAGGAAGTAAGAAGCTCAAATTGAGACTTTATATGCGCCTGTCCTTGCTCTAAATTGGCTTGCCCCTGCTGTAAAGAATGAAGAATGGAAAGTACCTCGCTCAAATCAGGAGCAGACGGAGGAGGCGCAGGGGTAGAGAGTGGCGCATCATCTTGAAGGGGCGCAGAATCTTGAAGGGGCGCAGAAGGAGATGGAGGCGCAGGAGGAGGTGAATGAGTAGGAGACTCAAATTCATCTTCAGTTTCAATTTCAACAGTTTCAACAACAACTGTTTCAACATCAAAAGTTTCTGTTGAGATCGGATCTGGTCCAGGTGGAGGCGCAACTGGAGAAGGAGTGCGCTGAGGGATGGTCTCTTGCTCCCCCTGAACGGGTTCCTCAATGTCTGAAATGTCATCGCCGAAGAAATCAGAGAGGAGTTGTACCCTTGACATATTGGAAGGTTGAAATTTGAATGAGGGCGCACGAGGAGTGGGGGCGCGTTGAGAAGGAGCGCGCTGGGAAGGCGCGGAAACAGAAGGCCCTTTCTCAATATCTGCGCTTGATCCGGCGCCTTTCATGCGCTCTAACTTTTCTGACTCAGCAGCTTGTTTGGCTAGAAAGTCTTCATCTCTTTTTCGTTGAGCCTCAAGCCTGCTGGCTTCCTGCGCTAGCCTCAGATCTCACTCATCATCAGTTTCAAATCTAGTGCGTTTGACAGGCGCAGGAGTAGGGTCATCAACTACCCGTTTGCCTTTGCTTTTATCTGCGCCTGGCACTGGATCTGCGCTTTGTCTAGCGCTTGCTTTTACTGCGCTCTTTAATAATGGTGCGCTTTTAAGGACTGGCGCATCATCGGACTCTGTGTCTTCATCTACTAAGCCTTCAACAGTCTTGATTTGGATTCCTTTTGCGCGCTTTGTGGGCTTCTTCCTGCGCTTCTTGAGGTCCAAACTAGCTTTACCAAACATTGGAACATCGTTGATCTTGTACTCCGGATTCTCATTCAAAAACTTAACTAACTCAGGGTAAGTTAGAAAAGTTTTGTGAGAATAAGGCAGTGTGAGCGGAATCGGGTCTTTCCATCACTTTTGTTCTTCACAAATTTATCAATTTGCTCACGCAGAGTCTTGAACAGAATATGAGGCCAGTGAAGCTTCTCCTTGGCCATGATAGCAGCTGTGTATTCCCATTGTTCAACCGTGAATCGGTTTACGTTCCCAGTTTTGAACACTATTGAAGTTCCCACCAAGTGAGCGATGTGAGTCAAGAGTTCTCCACCATCTCGAATTTCGGTGTTTTTGATATTGTTTTGAAGCGTGGGAATATTTAGAAGTGAGGCAGCCATCTTGTTCTGATCATCAATTGAGTAAGTCATCGGGCGCCCAATAATGCGATCTTCACCGGTAGATGGAAAACCGAGCAAGTGTCGAATCACAGATGATGAAATATGGACGTCAACATTTTGAACGCGCGCCTCAATCCGGTAGTGAGTGCGCCCATTTACGTCAATTTCCACTAGAACAGCAGTGGAGAAGAACTCATCCACGAGGAGCGCAGAGAAGAAATCTTGGTCCATGGTGAATAAAGGGAGCAGACCAGCGACGCGCAGAGTCTCTATTATTTCTCTTCCCATCACTTCACCAGATAACTCCAATAGATCAAGAGTTTCTTCAAGTTTGAAATTTGCAAGGTCCTGAAAAAAATGATTGATGTTAGAAGTGATATAGGCGCATAGAAACATAAAATGATCAAAGTAACATTGGCGCATGAAATATATAGGCGCATAATTGAAACAGGCGCACAAAATTATAGAGAATCAAGGCGCATGATTGAATTAGGCGCATAAAATATTGAAGGCGCATAGAGTTACAAGGCGCATAATATGGTTCTATGTGAATACTAAGGAAAAATTAAAACAACGAAATTTGACTAAGTACGAAGTTAGGCGCATAAGGTTTTTAGGCGCAGAATGATTTAAGCGCATATACAAGTAGAGGCGCATAAATCATTCAGGCGCATAAAAATAGACGCATAAAGAAGTACATAGGCGCATGACGTGAAAATTTTTACTTAGTAAGAAAAACAAACAACAAGCATTCAAATGAAAGAAATGAAAATCAAAAAGTTCAAATTTTCGAAAACAAGTTAGAAAATTTTTAGAGACCAAAACATGCATAAATGACGAAGAACACGAAGAACGACCCTTGAATGCTCGAAGAACACCAAGAACACGAAAATCATGAAACTTCACCAAACTAGACAAATAATATATCAAAATGACCGCATGACGACAAGGAATCTAAATATGCAAACAAAAATAAGAACAAATCAATAATGAAAGCACAATGATCAAAAGAATGCCCGAAAATTTTGAAAAATTTTGAAAACAAAAACTCAGATTTGTAACAAACAGAGCATTGATCGTTAAAATGTTGGTTTTAAAAGATTCGAAATCAAGAATAGAACACAACCCAACAAACGATATAGAAAACGGATCATCGAATCAAGAGAAATCAAAGAAAATGAATCCGGGTTTTAAAAAAAACGAAAAACATCACTGAAAATGACGAAAAAAAACAGAAATATAAGGAGATTAAAGGTTGAGAATTCATACCATATCGTCTTGTGTAGATGTTGATGCTTTCTTAGGACCCATAAACTTATATATATGAATGTAAAATGAAGAAGAAAAATGAAGATGAAGAGAGAGAGACGAGTCTGGGAGAGAGGGAGTGAGACGGGGAGAGAGAGAGAAATAGAGTAGGTAGGAGGGAGTAAGGTGTTGATGTGTTTTTATAGGTTAGGATTAAAAACTTGCACTGATATGAAAAAAAAACAGTCAAAAATTTAAAAAGATGGGAAGTTGAAAGGATTGCATTTATGAGGGATTTTGAAAATGGCGGCTCATCATGACAAAAAGGACATTCATTAATGAGGGATTTTTGGGATTTGAAGGGCATTAATGGCTGAATGACCTAAAGTGTCATGATGTGACATTTAGGTTTTTGAAAAACTGCTCCACTTTCCCTTTAAGTGTATGAGCAATTTTGACTAATTTTTGCACAAACACCAAAAACATCTATTTTGGTGTAAGTTTGGGGTGCAAGAAATATATCCCAGAAAATAAAATTTTTCGAAAAGCGTAAAACGAGGGAAAAATTTTAATTGCACAAGTACCCTTGAACAATTAAAGGAATGTCAAAAGACATAGATTCCTATAATAAATGAACAGAATGAACATACCTGGTACTTGTGTATTTATTACGTTCAATCATTGAAATTGAATTTTGAGAAATGATTGAGCCGCAATAGTTAATGTGCGCATGAAGAGGCGCATTACTTCAGCAAGGCGCATACTCATCTAGGCGCATTATTCATCAAGGCGCATTACACATCAAGGCGCGCAAAGATGGTTGAGCGCGCGCATGAATTGATAGGCGCGCAGATATTGTGCGCGCAGAAAACGAGAGATGGGCGCGCAGTTAGTAAGGCGCATAGATGGCGCATAATTTCCTTGAAACTTTTGAAAAATTGATTTAATCATTTGTACCTAATATACTCATAACTCAACACAACATAAAATCATTAGTATTGACAAAACTATATTGAATTTAGTTGAGTTCAAGCATACCCATTTCACCTCTCAAAAACATGAACCGTTTCGCGTCAAGTGCTTTAGTTAGAATGTCGGCGATTTGATAGTCGGTTCCCACGTGTTCCAAATGAATATTGCCTTTTTCCACGTGGTCTTTGAGGAAGTGATATTTGATGTCGATGTGCTTGGTCTTTGAGTGCATGACAGGATTTTCAGAAACCGCAATTGTTGATGTATTGTCGCAGTAGATGGGACAATTTTCTTCGATGATATCATAGTCCACCAATTGCTGCTTCATCCAGAGTATTTGACAACAACAACTTCCCGCAGCGATATATTCGGCTTCGGTTGTTGAGACAGATACTGAAGCTTGTTTCTTACTCGCCCATGACACAAGTCTATATCCGAGGAAATGACAAGTGCCACTTGTGCTTTTCCTATCAATTGTGCACGCTGCATAATCCGCATCTGAGTAACCTACAAGTTTAAAGTTCGAATCTTTGGTGTACCAAAGTCCAAGGTTAACAGTGCCAGAGAGATATCTTATAATACGTTTCACAGCAATTAAGTGTGCTTCTCTAGGGTCGGATTGATAACGAGCACAAACACAAACACTAAACATAATATCGGGCCTGCTAGCAGTAAGATAAAGGAGTGAGCCAATCATACCTCGATAGAGCGTTTGATCAACACGTTTACCTTTTAGATCTTTGTCGAGTTTGTTGCCGGTGGCCATTGGAGTATCGTATGATTTAGCGTTCTCAAGTCCAAACTTCTTGATTAAGTCCTTTGTGTATTTGGATTGGTTGATAAAAATGCCTTCACTCATTTGCTTGATTTGAAGCCCGAGGAAGAATGTGAGTTCTCCCATCATGCTCATTTCAAACTTGCTCTTCATTAGTTTCTCAAAACGCTTGCACAACAATTCATTAGTAGAACCAAATATAATATCATCAACATAAATTTGAACAAGTAATTTATGACCATTATGTTTGGCAATGAAAAGAGTTGTATCGATTTTACCGCGAGTGAAGCCTTTTTCGATGAGAAACTTGGATAGTGTATCATACCATGCTCTTGGTGCTTGTTTGAGTCCATACAAAGCTTTCTGGAGTTTGTACACATGATTTGGAAATTGTGAATCTTCAAACCCAGGTGGTTGAGCAACATAGACTTGTTCTTGGAGTTCACCATTTAGAAACGCGCTCTTCACATCCATTTGATATAACTTGAAGTTCTTGTGAGCGGCGTAAGCTAGAAATAATCTGATAGCTTCAAGTCTTGCTACGGGCGCAAAAGTTTCATCGTAATCAATTCCTTCTTCTTGCCTATAGCCTTGTGCAACCAATCTTGCTTTGTTTCTCGTGATGGTTCCATTCTCATCCATCTTGTTCCTGAACACCCATTTCGTACCAATCACTCCTTGATCATTTGGTCTTGGAACAAGAGTCCAAACCTTACATCGTTCAAATTGATTGAGTTCTTCTTGCATTGCAACAACCCAATTAGGATCTTGGAGCGCTTCATCAGCCTTCTTCGGTTCAATTTGAGAGATAAAAGCAGTGTAAGCATCAAAGTTTGTAGCTCTCCTTGTACGAACACCAACTTGTAGATCACCGATGATATTAGCAATTGGGTGACCTCTAACTTCACGAATTTCAGGAGGTAAGTTAGGTTGAGTTGTAGTAATTTGAAGGTCTTCAATTGGTACCTCTTCACCAGATTCAAAGTCATTGAAATTTGGGGGTTGAACTGGCTCAGAATTGAAATTTGGGTTTTACACCAGATGCAGCAGTAGAAATAGGCGCGTAAGAGGAATCATGAGGCGCATCATTTGAGTGAGGCGCAATAGAGGATTCACCAGGCGCATTATACATTGAATTAGGTGCATTTGATGTAGATGGATTTCCTTGTGTTGATAGATTCTGATCTTGAGTGGGAGCAACATAAATAGGAGCACCTGTATCATTTAACTCAATAGAATCATCAGCAACATTTGGAGCCAAATGTGGCTCAAGGAGAGAATGTTCATCAAATGTAACATGTACAGATTCAACTATCACTAATGTAGTTCTATTGAAAACACGAAAAGCTTTAGAGTGTTTGGCATACCCAACAAAAATACCTTCGTCGGCTTTGGTATCGAATTTACCTCTATGTTCGTTTCCGTTGTAGAGGATATAACATTTGCAACCAAAGATCTTGAAGAATGCAATGTTGGGAGTTCTACCACGCCAAAGTTCATACGGAGTCTTGTTGTGAAGTTTGTTGATGAGGGAACGATTTTGAATAAAACATGCAGTGTTGATAGCTTCTTCCCAAAAGTACTTAGGCAATTTAGCTTCAGCTATCATCGTCTTTCCCGCTTCAATCAACGTTCTATTCTTTCGTTCAACAACGCCATTTTGTTGAGGAACTCCGGCGGTTGAAAAGTTGTGATCTATCCCATGATCTTCACAGTATCGAGCAACACCGTTGTTCTTGAATTCTGTTCCATTGTCGGATCGAACACTAACGATGTCATCTTCTTTTTGGGTTTGGAGCAGTCGAAATAAGGTAGTGAGAATATCATAACAATCATCTTTTGTAATCATCATCTCTACCCATGTATATCTTGAATAATCATCCACCACAACTAGAGTATACTTGTTTCTACGAATGCTTGCGGTGGAAACTGGTCCAAATAGATCAATGTGAAGCAGTTGCAAACATCTTGTAGTTGAAGGATTTGACTTGCTTGAAAATGACTGCTTCGGTTGTTTGCCAAGTTGACATGCGGCGCACTTTTTGTCATGATGATCAGCAACCTTGGGAAGTCCTTTGACAAGATTGTTCCTGCTGAGTTTAGATAGATACTTGAAGTTTAAGTGACTTAAGCGCTTGTGCCACAGCCAACTATTTTCGTTCACACTTTTTGCTACAAAACAAAGATTA
Organism: Campanula takesimana; assembly: GCA_026119855.1. Classification (NCBI taxonomy): domain Eukaryota; kingdom Viridiplantae; phylum Streptophyta; class Magnoliopsida; order Asterales; family Campanulaceae; genus Campanula; species Campanula takesimana. The sequence goes on from JAOWBW010000329.1 coordinate 825,984, forward strand.
GTACTAGAGTTCATACTATGAAAATCAATAATATAAATATTTGTCTTACGATATCCCGTGAGTAAGATAGCTCCAGTTTTGCCATTCTTGATAAGACATTGCGTTGAAGTAAAATGGCATTCTAATCCTTTGTCGCAGAATTGAGATATGGATAATAAGTTGTGCTTGAGCCCTTCCACGAGTGAGACTCTTTCAATGCACACTTTGTCTTTCTTGAGCTTTCCATATGCTACAACTTGACCTTTGTTATTATCGCCAAATGTTACGGAGGGACCTCTTTCTTCATGGACATCTTCTAATAAGGATTCATCTCCAGTCATGTGTCTTGAACACCCACTATCGAGAATCCATTCATAATTTCTAGCTTTTGAAGATCCAGCCATGAAACAAAGAACCTGAAATATAGACATTTAAGCAGGTCCCCTTTATTCCTTTTGGGTCCTAGGGTTAGCAACTTTTGACAACCCACTCTTGCTTGACCTTAGGATTTTTACGTCCTTTGGCATTGGGAGTGAATCGCAAAAGGCATTCCACGGCCTTGTGTCCTGAACAATCACAAATGGAACAATGATGAAAGCCACCAATCACGTGAGTTTTCACAAACTCTTTACTTTTCTTGGGGATGGCATTCTTCTTTGGGTCAGATGAACTAGACTTAACAAAATCTTTCTTTTGAAATTTTGGAGCGCTTTTTTCTCGAAGGGCGCATAGGGCTAGGAGGCGCACGGCGATGAGGCGCGTGGCTCTTAGGCGCATAATGAGCACTCGGAGAAGGAGCGCGCCTATTTTCAAGAATGATTTTGCTAGGAGATGGTTCATCTGTAGCTATATCTTTCCCATTAGCTTTCCCAAATTGCTTCGTTGGGTAGACATAATGGAATGTTTGTCTCTTGACTTTTTCATGTCCTTTACCCATTGAATTAGAATGTTTTTCCTTGGGAATTTCAAGAGTTTGTTGGTTGGTAAATTCACTATCTCTTTCAGCACAGACATCACATTTAAAGTTGTCACTAGTTGATGAGAATCCCAAGCCACTTTTATCACCACTGACTTTTTGGGACTCAAATATATTCTCCATAGTGACACGAGAATTGGACCACTCATTTGTAATCTTTTTAAGATCAGTAATTTGAGCAACCAATTCATCGTTTTGAACTTTAAGAAGTGAGTTCTGTTCTGTTAGAAAAGTGTTTTTAACAGTAAGAGGAGTCATGCTCTTTATCTGCTCCTTAAGGAGGGTGAGTTCATTTTTAAGTAGAGATTTCTCGGTCTTAAGCTGGGAAATTTCATCACATGATAGTGCTAAAGCTTCCTTCATACTATCAAATCTAGTGATTACCTTTTCAGCCTTCTTGAACAATTTTCTTGTTCAGCAGTCACTTCATCATTGATTTTGGAGATTGGAGCAGTTGGTTCAACCTGTGGTCTAATGTATGCTCCTTTTCTCAATTTTTCCTTGCTCCAAGATCACATCGTGAGAATAACAATCCACCATCGTTTTGAGCCGGAGTGAGAAATCCTTGTTCAACGAGCTCGCTGATGGTTGGTCCTTTCTTCTTTTTCGCTTCTTGAAAACCTGCAGATTTCTTGATAGGTTTGTTCAAGGCATTCATATCGGGAACATCCTTGGAGAAGTCATCATCAGAATCATAAGCATCAACTTCATCATCATTTGCCATCAAACAAACAAGTCCATCATCGGAATCTTCATCGCTCTCATCGGAGTCTGTTTCAATCCAAGTATTGTGCTCATTTGCTGGTGCTTCTTCTTCAGCAACCATTCCCTTGTGTCGAGTGAACTTGGGAGTGAATTTAGGAGTATGGCTGCTCTTCTTCTGCATATATTCAAATTTGGGGATCGGGCAGCTTGATGCAAAATGTCCGGGTTTCCTGCAATTAAAACAAACAAGATCTTCTTTTCTTTTTGAATCACTGCTCCTTGAAAACTTTTGAGGAGCTTTGCTGGTAGATCCTTGAAATTTGTTGGTTGAGCCGGTCTTGAGAATTTTCTGAACTTTTGAAATTTCTTCACAAATAAAGCGAAGTCTTCATCATCCATGTCTAATAGCTCAGAAGTAGAAATTTTGGATCGGAGCTTTTCTCATCTTGTACAGGCGCAGGTGTAGGCGCAGGAGTAGGCGCGGCTTCCTCTGTGCGCCATCATAGCCATAGAATTTTGACTTTCCTTCAGTTTCACTGATTCGTTGGAGTTTGAGTTCGTAAACTTTGAGATTTGCATATAGGTTCCTTAAAGTCCAAACATCTAAAGTTCCAGCGTCTTCAAGAGCGCTAGATTTATGAAGGTATCTTGATCCAAAAGCTTGTAGAAAAATTTACATTCAAATCTTTGTTGGTAAACTTCATGCCAAGTGAAATACATAGATTGATAATTTCACGTAGCGTTCATAGTTTGCCTAAGTTTTCACCGGGAGTTGAGAGAAATTGTTGAATCTCTTTTGAACTTCGTATTTCTTGTTCTCCTTGCAAACGTGTCTCCTTCAATATGCCTCTTCAATAGCATCCCATAGCTCATTTGCAGTAGCACAATGCATGACTTGTTGTTTCATCGCCGTGCTTAGAGTGCTTAAAGAATGTTTCTTGCTTTGCCATCATTTGCGACTCTTCTAATTTCTTCCTCGGTCCATTCTTCCCTTGGTTTTAGACAGTAGGTTGAGCAGCGTTGGTGCGTGGATTTGGATTCGCCTTCATCGGAATATAAGGTCCATAAACGACGGTGTCATGGAGCCTTTCATCGATTGAGTTGAGATGAGTCAATATGCTGAATTTCCATACGTCAAATGATCTTCATCAAAGACCGGAACGTGAGTGTAGTTTGCAGTTTTGCCATAGGTTTTGAGTTTGCCATTTAGAATCGGCACCCAAGCTGTTAAGCTTGAAAAACGAAAATG